>CM053026.1:216552183-216717183 GCA_028564925.1 Lithobates sylvaticus | reverse complement strand
AGGGGCAGAAAAGTTGGGCCTTGGGTGGTTGTGGTGGTGCCACAACACTGTAACCCCTCACAGATACTCTTGTTGGGTGCAGGAAAGAGCCCTGCTGTGAAATATTATATCAAAAATTTTAATTACATGCCCCTGTTAACCAGGGGCAGAAAAATTGGGCCTTGGGTGGTGATGGTGGTGCCACAACACTGTAACCCCTCACAGATACTCTTGTTGGTGGCAGGAACGGGCCCTGCTGTGGGCCTTGGGTGGTGGTGGTGGTGCCCTAAACCAAAAATATTGTTGGAAGCTAGCATCATTAAGATTGAGGAGGAATAGGATAGTCAGCATAGGCAGTCTTCAAGGGATCGAACATCAATAGCAAATTCAATAAGTTACATCAGCATCAGGTGCTTGGTAGCTGCTGATCCAAGACTGATTAATTTTTCAACGGCCTATCACCGGAGTCTGTGGACCGGCGCACTCTTTGATCCATTACAAACCCCCCAGCAGCACTGAATGTGCGTTCAGAAAGCATGCTGGATGCAGGACAGGCCAGTAGCTTGATTGTATATTGAGCAAGTTCTGGCCAGTGGTCCACACTTAAGTACCAGTAAAACAGTGAATGCTCTGTTGGAAAGGTCTCTGAGTCTGTTCTTGCCCTACAGATATTGCTACACCATATAATGCAGACGCTGGTGGTGGTTGCTAGAACCAATCAGACCTTAGTGCTGGGGACTGAAAAATTGTTTAAAGACATCGGTCAGCCGGCCACCTTCTCCACCGCTCTTCCTCTGACTTATCGAAGCCTCAGCAACACATTGTTCAGCACCAGGAAATGGTAACCTCCCAGGGTCTCGAAATGCATTACACAAACCTTTCTTCAAGGCTTCCTGAAGATGTTTCATCCTCTGCTCCCTCTGCAAAGGCTCCTTGATACCACAAATCCTAGGGTTCTTTCGCAGGCTTTGCAGAATCAAGGAGGCCGTGCAGTGTAAGTTTGCAGGGGCATTAGATTCTGGGTCCTCTGGGTCACTTAGGATCACATTATCCGTAATTACCTCCTCCCAGCCACATACAACTCCTTGGGTTTCTGGGGACTGAAAACCATCCCTTGAAGACTGCTGCTGAGTGTTATCCTCTACATCCATACTGACGCAATCCTCCTCCTCCTCCTCTTCTTCCTGTGTGTTTGGCTGACCCGCAGGAATGCTATCTGGATAAAGCGGGCCTTGAGAGGAAAGAAAGTCGTCATCTTCCTCCCACTGTTCTGCCTCAAGTGCCCTGTCCATGATTCCACAAAGTGTGTGCTCCAGCAGGAAGAATAGAGGGACACAGGTACTCATTGATGGCCCTCTGCTGTGTGTGCAGTCGCTGCAGCTGAGCATAGAGGCCAACATTGAATTTAACCTGGTGGGCATGTCACAAAAGGTGGTTGGTGGGCAGGTTGCATTCCCTTTGAATGTCAGCTAGCAGAGCACTGGCATTGTATGACTGGCGGAAATTACCACAGATCTTTCTGGCCTGCCTCAGGAGATCTTGTAAGCCTGGGTACCTGGTCAATAACCGCTGCACCACTAAATTCAGGACGTGTGCCAAACATGAACATGGGTCAAGTGTCCCTGTCGGAGGGCATAGAGAAGGTTGGCGCCATTGTCGCATACAACCATTCCTGGCTGAAGCTGGCATGGCGTCAAACACCTCTGACACAACGGCTGCACTGTATTGTATACTGTGTACACCACCAGAAGTGTAGTAGAAACTCTACACACTGTATTAGATACTGTGTACAGCGCCTGAAGTGTATTAGAAACTGTACACACTGTATTAGATACTGTGTACACCGCTTGAAGAGTATTAGAAAGTATACACCACCGCATACACTGTATATATAGGCTATATTGAATGCAGGGTATATATATATATATATATATATATATATATATATATAAATACACCGCCTGACATTTATTAGAAACGGTACACACTTTATTAGATACTGTGTACACCGCCTGCACTGTATTAGATGTATGTGTATCTCTCTCTCTCTCTCTATATATATATATATATATATATATATATATATATATACACAGTATCTCACAAAAGTAAGTACACCCCTCACATTTTTGTAAATATTTTATTATATCTTTTCATGTGACAACCCTGAAGAAATTACACTTTGCTACAATGTAAAGTAGTGAGTGTACAGCTTGTATAACAGTGTCAATTTTCTGTCCCCTCAAAATAACTCAACACACAGCCATTGATGTCTAAACTGCTGGCAACAAAAGTGAGTATAAAATATTTACAAAAATGTGAGGGGTGTACTCAACTTTGTGAGATACTGTATATACTAGACTGTATATATATATATATATATATATATATATATATATATATATATATATATATATATATATATAAATACACGGCCTGAAGTGTATTAGAAACATTACACCACTGAATGCACTGTAGATATAGGCTACATATATATATATATATATTAATACACTGCCTGCACTGACTGAATATAGAGTAAACACTGAATATATAGTCTATGCTAAGTGCAGAGTACATATATATATATATATATATATATACATATATATATACACTAGACTGACTGTATATAGATATCAAATACACTGCCACTAACTGAATAACCTGCCTGTTTAATCTAACTCAAGCTATCTCTCTGTTCACGCACAAAACACTAGACATGGCCGCTATGTAAGCAGCCTTATATAGTGTGGGGTGTGGACTTAGTCCCCCTGAGCCATGATTGGCCAAAGGCACCCTGCCTTTGGGCAATTATGGCTCTCTCAGCAGAGTGCGCTGTGATTGGACAAACATGCAGGTCAGGTGCGATCTTGCAGTGCATTATGGGACGCTCTGCGGTGCTCGAATTTCACGCGAATGCCGCATAGTGTTCACTATTCGGCGAACGGGTGAACATGCGAAGTTCCAGTCGAACTTATGTTCACCCTAAACATCAAGCTCATCCCTACTTGTGAAATTAGAATGAATACAAATACATACAGGGAAACTCTGAAAGGAAACCTGATGCATTCTGCAAGAGATCTAAGCAAGACAATGGTCCCAAGCACAAGGCCAAAACTACTCAAGAATGGCTTACCCCAGAATTGTCAAAGCAGAGCCAAGATCTCAATTCTATATGGAAATTTTGGCTGGACTTTAAAAAAAAAAGGAATTGAGAAAAACTGCAGTGTTCAGATAGATAATGTTGATAGATCCACACAGACTGAGACTTGTAAATCCTGCCATATGTTCATCTAATAAATACTGACACAATATTAAATGTGTTGCAACATTCTCTGGCGGAAACTCAAAGCTTTTCAGTATGAGGGTCATATACAAATATTCATGGGCCAAAAAAAATCAGTATTATAAATTAATGTACAACATTTAAATAAATGCATTGGAAAAATACACTCCCAGAACACCTTCACACAGAAGCCTCCCTTAACATCAGAGCTTTGTTTCACATCAGAGATCCCCTTCACATCAGAGCCCCCCTTCTACGTCGAAGTCCTGTCTTCACATCAGAGCCCGCCTCTTCACATCAGAGTCTTCATTGCCCCGTCCTACCTTACAATCTTTACCACATCGGCAGCATGGAACAGAGTGGGCTGACTCTGGATACTACCACCCTTGATCATCATCTTGGATTTCAGTGGTATGGTTAGGCTTCGCTAGCACCACAGCAATGAATAACATTGTGCTGGTGTTAGGCTGGCCTGCACCAAGAAAATGCATTCTATGCATTAAGATAAAACATCTTCTTCAGCTTTCCCTGCAGCCCCTCCTAAATACATACCTAAGCCGTGTCTTTATCCAGCGATGTGCACGAGAGTCAAGGCTCTCTCGGCTCTATCAGCTCCTATGGCGTTGGGCTTTAACTACTTCCCACTGGCAGGGCATACATGGACTTCCTCCAGTTTCAGTGGTTATACCGGGATGATGCCTGCACCTACAGGCATCATCCATGTATCATTCTTTGCAGCCGGTTATTCTGAACAAGGCAGAAGTGATCTGAGTGGCTAATTACGTGCCTCTTCCCCTGACTTATTTGTCAAGAGCAATGGGATAACCATCCACCCATCCCCACATGTCAGCTTGCTAGGCGTTATCCTGGACTCTGAACTCTCCTTTCAGCCCCACATCCAATCACTTTCCAGCTCTTGTCTTGACTACTGCAACTCCCTCCTCATTGGCTTACCTTTAAATAGACTATCCCCCCTTCAGTCCATCATGAATGCTGCTGCCAGACTCATCCACTTTACAAACCGCTCAGTGTCTGCTACCCCTCTCTGCCAATCCCTTCATTGGCTGCCACTTGCTCAACAAATGAAATTAAAAATACTATCAATAAGTTACAAAGCCATCCACAACTCTGCCCCCAGCTACATTACTAGCCTAGTCTCAAAATACCAACCTAATCGCCCTCTTCGTTCCTCCCAAGACCTCCTGCTCTCTAGCTCCCTCATAACCTCCTCCCATATTCGCCTCCAGGACTTCGCCCGAGCCTCACCCATCCTCTGGAATTCCCTACCCCAATCTGTCAGAGTGTCTCCAAATTTATCCACTTTTAGGCGATCCCTGAAAACTTTCCTCTTCAGAGAAGCCTATCCTGCCTCCATCTAACAACTGCACTATTTTCTCCATTAGCTCATCCCCCACAGCTATTACCCTTTTGTATAACCTGACCCTCCCTCCTAGATTGTAAGCTCTAACTAGCAGGGCTCTCTGATTCCCCCATGTATTGAATTGTATTGTAATTGTACTGTCTGCCCCAATGTTGTAAAGCGCTGCGTAAACTGTCGGCGCTATATAAATCCTGTATAATAATAATAATAATTAGCCACTCAATAACTTCTGCAGGTGGCGGAAGAGGGTCCCACCCCCATCTTGCTGCTGCCTCTCCCATGCTCTCCGGTCCCATTGCGGAGGCCGGGAGCGATGCTGCAGGTGGTGATGGCTGCTCTGTACAGATAGAGAGGAACTGACATCATTCCCCTCTCACTGTAACCCTGGAAATCAGGAGCGACGAGCAGCTCATCACTTCCAGTTCTGTCCCTTTGTTTACCTGGCCAGCAACGACCAGGTAAGTAGCCAATCAGATTGATCTGTGTCTGATCGGCTACATGGGAGGCCAGAGGAGAGATTTGGGGTCTAATAGACCTCAAATCTCTCCATAAAAAGGACCTGTCAGGGCCCATGTTATCACAAGGGATGATGTTCATCCCTTGTGATAGCAATAAAGTTAGTACAAAAAAACAAAAGATAAATAAAATATTTTTGTATAAAATAAATAAATAAATATATATATATATAGAAAAATGTAAAGCCCCCTCCATCCCACTGTGCTTACGTGCAAATGTAAACACATACTTTACTCCTGCAAGCATATGTAAATGACGATCGAACCACACGTTAGGTATTATCGCAAACATCAGAGTGAGAGCAATAATTCTTGCACCAGACCTCCTGTGCTAAACTGGTAATGTGTAAAGGCGTTTAAAGCATCACCTATGGAGAATTTTAAACACTGTAGTTTGCTGCCATTCCACGGGCAGACGCAATTTTAAAAAGGAATCAATTAACTCGGTGTAACATCACCTTTCCCATTATACAAAAAAAATTGGGCTAACTTTAGTGTTTTTTTTTTTTTTTTAATTCATGAAAGTATTTTTTTCCCCAAAAAAAGTGTTTGAAATACTGCTGCGCAAATACCGTGTGACATAAAAAATTGCAACACACACCATTTTATTCTACAGGGTCTCTGCTAAAAAAAAAAAAGAAAAAAAACATAATGTTTAGGGGTTCTAGGTAATTTTATAGCAAAAAAAAAAAGTCGATTTTTACATGTAGGAGCGAAGTGTCAGAAATGGCCCAGATAGGAAGTGGTTAAGGAAAATAAAATAGACCAGCTGTTGCCAGAGTTCTTCAAATCAGGTTTATGTTAACATTATGTTGAAAGAATTAGTGCACATATGTATTTTTCTGCCTAAACCTATGGTATATGGCAAAAGGATATATAGATTAGGCCACAAATTCGGGTAGTGTTATCACTTCATAACAAATTGTGTCCAAGAAGTTAAAAGTTAGACTAAGGCCTGATTCTCACCTATGCATTTTTAGTGCTTTTTGCATTTTGCAGATTTGCATTACAATCGATTTAACATGGTTTCCTATGGAACGCGTTCTGTACTGCAAATCTGCAAAATGAAAAAAGCACTAAAAATGTATAGGTGTGAATCAGGCCTAAGGCTTGATTCACACTAATACGTTTTCTGATGCATTTTGCAGAAATTCAGGGACATTTTTTTAACATGGGTTCCTATGGAACTTCACATCAATGCATTTTTGTGCCTCTGCGTTTTTGGAAAGGGTCGGGGACTTTTTTTTTCATGCAAAATGCAGCATTTTGCATGTAATAGAATTCAATGGATCCACATCCAAAACGCAAGTATCGTGTTTTTACCGCGATTTTGCCACAATTTGCGTTTTGCATTTTTTTCCAGTTTTTTACACTGTACATAGCTGCTTGCTAAGCAGCCACAGTTTAAAAAAAAACGCAAAAATTGCGGTAAAAACGCGTGTCCAAAAACGCGGCAAGCACCGCAAAAAGCACTGCAGAAACGCTCAAAAGCAACATGCATAGATGTGAATCGAGACTTAGACTAAACCTTCTAATGACAGAATAGCTGGTCAGGGTAGTTTGTTATATAGAACGGTACAACATTTGTGGTAATCTGTTCAATCATGTGTTAAATGAAATCAGTGCTCCTGAAGTGAAGGGGTAAATGTGAGCTTTATCTCTCCAAATGTTACTTTAGCTTTGGATATAAATATTTTAAAAACCTTTTTCAATCGATAGAAGCTGTCAGCTGGTGTTAGACTTTGTGTGCTCAGACATCACTCTTGCTCTATATGGTGAGGAGACCAGTTGGGATGAAGACTGAACAATGTTAATATTAAACAAGTTTCTTTGGTTGATGAGACTTTATGAAAGGGAATAGAAACTACATCTCTAGAAACCACAAGTACAAATTCAAAGGATAAAGTTAAAATCCTAAACCAAAGTTAACTTGAGGTTCTTTGCGTTCAGCTTTGCAATAAGCAGCTGGTTGAAAATGTTGAAACTGTACAAAAAATAGTTTTTTTCACTGTGCAGTATTAGTTGCTGCATGGGCCGATGTAGTTACATAGCTAGGACAAAAAAGACAACTGGAAAAAAAAAACTCGCATCCTTGGACCCATAAGCCCAGCTGATATAGAAAAAGTAAAAGCACAGAAAGCTTTTTCTTCAATCGATAAAAATTCCTTCTTGAACCCAAAAAGGAATTTTATAATTTCCTGGATCAACATTCTGCTGTGTTTTCCATATATACAGTACTGTGCAAAAGTTTTAGGCAGGTGTAAAAAAAATGCTGTAAATTAAGAATGGTTTCAGAAATAGAAGTGATAATAGATTATTTTTATCAATGAGCACAATGGAAAGTAAATGAACAGAGGAGAAATCAAAAATCTAATCAAAATTTGGTGTGACTACCCTTTGGCTTCAAACCAGTATCAATTCTTCAAGACACGCACATTGCTTGTGCACACAGTTTTTGAACTAACTCAGCAGGAGGAATGTTCCAAACATCTTGGAGAACTAACCACAGATCTTCTATGGGTGTAAGCTTCCTCAAATCCTTCTGTCTCTTCATCCAATTCTAGACAGAATCAATGATGTTAAGATTGGGGTTCTGTGCTGGTCAAACCATTACTTCCAGGACTCCTTGTTCTTCTTTTCACTGAAGATACTGTCCTGCTGCAGAATATATTTGGGGCCAATCACACGCCTCCTTGATAGTATAGCATGATAGATGCTATAAAACCTGTATTTTTATAGCCTTTAATGTTAAAATGAACAGCTTTCCACTGACCTCTTTATATGGTCTTTATATGGTCCACTAATGAATTTATATGAAATCCCCCTCTTAGGATCTCCATGAGCTTTAATAATTTTGCTGCAATTCTTTGTACTTTTTCTTATTTTAGTACATCTAGAAATGAACTACTGCCTGAAACAAAACAGCATAGTCAAGATGAAATAGTGCTAATCCTCTGTATAGGGAAAAATAAATAATCATATACTCTCTTTTAAGTTAATGTATGAAAGCAATACATCATGCTCACTTATCAAAGTGAATTTCCACTTTGCAAGGGGATGTTTCCTTACCTTAGTGAATGAAGTTAAGCTCCGCTGACTTCAAGAATCAATTTTTTTGCAACCGAATATACTTTCATTCGATTAGGTATTCTTTGCAGATTTCATTTTCACCACAAGCACTAAGCTAATTAAAAATTCCCATGCAAAGTGAAAATTCCCTTTGCAAAATGAACATGATGTACTTCTTTAGTATATTAAAGTGGGGTTTCACTGCCTCCGACGTTTTTTTTTTTGGGGACCATTAAAATATCATTAAGGTTTAAAACAGTTACTCACATTTTCCGTTTTTGCCTCTTTGCCCACTGATTTGTCTCATTAAAAGATAGACTTATAAAAACGAGATCGAGCGGTTTCATCTTGCCTGTGGGCATGTGAAGCCCACAGGCATTCTCTTCCGGGAATCTCGACGATATCCCATCTTGCAACGGACGTTGTAGCTCCAATCTCGCACATGCGCAGTAGGCTAATATCGGAGCGATTCTAGCCCTCGGCGCTGCTCACTGCCTCCTGGGATATGGTGACACACATCTCCCAGGAGCCTTAGCGAGCCGGGCTGCCGAGGAAAGTGACGTGTTTAGCCTGGGCAGTGGAAGAGGCAGATTTTGTGGGACCACCTAGCAACAGGGAGAAATAGGTAAATTCATTTTTTTTTTTTCCAATTCATTTTTTTTTAGCTCATTTGCTGCACATAAAAATAAAGTTGACATTTTGGGAGAAACACCACTTTAAAATGATGCCTCTTTATATACATGGAAGCATATAGCTAACTTTAGAAGCTGCAGATTGGTATTGGCTCCTGTTACGTTTATGACCAACCAGATCTGCTTCATCATTAATTTACCTAGTTTTACTTGACAGATCCTACACACAGATCAACGGTCCTGCTCAGTTACTGGCCAATCGCGCGTGCCCGACGGACATCGCGGCCTCTGGGCATGCGCATTGGGTCCCCAGTGACGTGGCTAGTAGCCAGGGAAGGCTATCACGTCATAAAACATCCGCTCAGAATGAAAGCTGCCTCATCCCTCTGTCATATGACAGTGGGCAGGCGGCTAGTGGTTAAATTAAGGAGGAAAATTGGTAGGAGAAAGCATTTTTGGCATAAGAGACATTGCAATATATTTTTTTTTGACAAAAGCCTCATCTCCCAGTATTTTTTTCAGATCTCAGTTCTGCTTTAAAGTGATTGTAAAGGTTATTTTTTTTTCCTATAAAAAAAATAAAAAAACATGTTATACTTACCTGCCCTGTGTAATGGTTTTGCACAGGGCAGTTCGGATCCTCCACCACTCGGATCCCTCTTCGGCTCTCATGGCCCCTCCCTCCTGTCGAGTGCCCCCACAGCAAGCAGCTTGCTATGGGGACCCCCGAGCCGGGCTGCAGCTCCGTGTGTCCATTCAGACATGGAGCCCCAGTTCGGCCCGTCCCCTCTCTCTCCTGATTGGCTAATTGATTTTGACAGCAGCGGGAGCGAATGGCGCCACTGGTGTGTCTCAGCCAATCAGGAGGGAGAGTCACGGGTGGCTGAGGCGGTCGTGGACATCGCCGGATCGAGATGGGGCTTAAGTAAGTATTAGAGGATGCTGGAGCAGCTGCTGCTCACAGAAGGCGTTTTATCTTAATGCACAGAACGCATTAAGATAAAAAAAAAAAAACGTGTGCCTTTACAACCACTTTAAGTATACGTTCACAGTGAAATTGCACAGGAAAGCACTCTATGTTCCCATGCAATTTCTATGCGCTTCAGCACAATGCAATTTTCAGCCCATTCATTTGAATAGGCTAAAATAGCACTGTATGGGCACCAAAAGTAGTGCATATACTACTTTTAAAAACGCACTGCTACCAGATCCCATTGTACTGCGCTACCATGCAATCTGGTGCAGGACAATGCAATGCATTTGTGATCTGTATTAGGGGTGTCATTAACCACTTCCCGACCGCCCCATGTATATACGTCAACAGAATGGCACGTACAGGCAGAATCACGTACCTGTACGTGACATTCTTCCGGCGGTTGGGGTCGGGATCGGACCCCCCTCCGCCGGCGGGGACGGTCGGGATGGCTTCAGAAGCGATGCGGGACGAGGTAACGGCCAGTCGTTTCTGGCCACCCCCTCCCGATCGCTCTGACCAATGAGATTCTTCCGCTTCCTTCCCCTTCCTGTGTAATTGTAAACACAGGCAAGGGGAAGTGATGTCACGCTCCTCGTGTCGGTCTTTCTGACCGGGACGCCGAGCGGAGAAGACATCAGGTTAGTGCACCAACACTACACTGACACCAGGCACACATAGGCACATATTTCACCCCCCTGTCACCCCCTGATCACCCCCCAGATCACCCCCTGCCCCCCCAGTCACAGTGTCACTGATTGCAGTGATCATTTATTTTACTGATCACTGCATTTAGTGTCAGTGTGACTGCAATAACTGTCAGGGCAGTTAGTTTTAGGCCCCTTTAGGTCCAAGGTAGCCCCCTACCCCCCCCAATAAAGGTTTAACCCCTTGATTGCCCCCTAGGTAACCCTTTCACCCCCTTTTGCCAGTGTCACTAAGCGATCGTTTTTTTGATCGCTCTATTAGTGTCACTGGTGCCGCTAGGTAGCCAGTTTTTTTTTTTTAGGTAACCGCCAGGTTTATATAGGATTATAAATAGGTTTATAGGTCAGGTACCCCCATATTACAACCTAAATAAAGGTTTTAACCCCTTGATTGCCCCTAGAGTTAACTCTTTCACCAGTGATCACAGTATAAGTGTCACTGGTTAGCCAGTTAGTTATTTAGTTATTTAGGTCCCCCGTCAGGTTTTTATATAGTGTCAGGTACCCCCATATATTACCTAATAAAGGTTTTAACCCCCTGATTGCCCCTAGTTAACCCTTTCACCAGTGATCACCGTATAACTGTTACGTGTGACGCTGGTTAGTTAGCTTGTTTTTTTATACTGTCAGGGCACCCGCCATTTATTACCCAACTATCGGTTTAACCCCCTGATCGCCCGGCGGGTGATATCAATTAGGTGTTAGGGTCAAATAAGGTCTGCGTCGCCCCAGGTTAGTGCCAGTACCGCAAACACCCACGCGCAAAGCATACACCTCCCTTAGTGGTATAGTATCTGAACAGATCAATATCTGATCTGATCAGATCTATACTAGCGTCCCAGCAGTTTAGGGTTCCAAAAAGCATTGTTAGCGGGATCAGCCCAGATACCTGCTAGCACCTGCGTTTTCCCCTCCGCCCAGCCCAGCCCAGCCCACCCAAGTGCAGTATCGATCGATCACTGTCACTTCCAAAACACTAAGCACACATAACTGCAGCGTTCGCAGAGTCAGGCCTGATCCCTGCGATCACTAACAGTTTTTTTGGTAGCGTTTTGATTCAGTTGCCAGCAGCCTAGGAGCTTTTTTTCCTGTGAATCTCACTAGTGTACTACTAAATTTAGAGCCCAAAATGGCAAATCGCAAGTACACTAGTGAACAGGCCTACTTGTTTCTGAGTATGTCAGATAGTGAAGAGGAGGTCACTCATCTGTCAGAATCAGGCTCAGAATACGATCCAGTAGACGACAGCGGCTCCATGACAGATAGCTCTGGCGACGAAGGTGAGGTCCCTGCTAAGGTCAGGCGTACCCGATCCCGATCTTCTGATGTTGTTGAGGTGCAGGAACCGCAGGTCTCTCGTATGGAGCAGAGAAGTACTAGCGCCGCTATTCCTTCTGGTGAACTGGCAAGCACCAGCGGCCTAGTACACCCTGGACGTAGTCAAACCAGCACTGCAGTAACACTTGGTGACGTGGCGAGTCCCATAAGTGCAGTTGAAGCTGGCGAGGTGGCAAGCACAAGTAGTGTCCCGCTGCCACCAAGAAGAAGACAAAGGCAGGTCCGTCGATCCCATAGTGTCCTTCCTGCAGAATTCGCCAATCCTGATTGGGTGCCCACCACTTCTGCAGGACCCGTACTTCCCCCATTCACTGGCCAACCCGGTATTCAGGTGGAAACAGCTGATTTTAAGCCATCCGATTTTTATTCGCTGTTTTTCACGGAAGATCTCTATAGATCTATTGTGGACCAAAGTAATATATACGCTGGTCAATACATCGCCGCTAATCCCCAAGTGCCTTCCCTTGCCAGAGATTGGAAACCAATTACGGTTTCCGAATTTAAGACCTTTCTGGGCCTTTCCCTCAACATGGGCATACACAAATTCCCGACGCTGAGGTCTTATTGGTCCACCTCACCGCACCACCAAATGCCCGTGTTCTCTTGCTCCATGTCCAGGGCACGATACGAGATGATTTTGCGGTTCATGCACTTCAGTGACAATGAACTTTGTCGTCCTCGTGGAGACCCTGAATTTGATCGGCTCTACAAAATTCGGCCCCTCATAAACCACTTCAACCAATGTTTTGCAGCCTTGTTTACGCCCAATCAAGTTGTCTGCATTGACGAGTCCCTGATTAAGTTTTCTGGCCGCTTGTCTTTCAAACAGTTCCTTCCCAGCAAGCGTGCCAGATACGGGGTCAAGCTCTACAAGCTCTGTGACAGGGCAACAGGCTATACGTGGAGCTTTTCGGTTTATGAGGGAAAAGATAGTTACGTAGAGCCGGAGAACTGTCCAGATTACATAGGGAGCGCTGGCAAGATAGTGTGGAACTTGGCGTCACCCTTATTCGGAAAGGGGTACCACTTGTACGTGGACAATTATTACACGAGCGTGCCACTGTTTAGTCACTTGTTTGATCAGCAGATTGGAGCATGTGGCACCGTGCGACCTAATCGCCGGGGCTTTCCCCAGCGGCTTGTAGATTCCCGTCTTAGGCTGGGGGAGAGAGCCTGCTTGAAGTGTAATAACTTGCTCGCTGTGAAGTGGAGGGATAATAAGAATGTTTTCCTTCTTACCTCCCTTCATGCAGACACGACAGTCCAAATTCGTACGGCGGCTGGTGTTGTGACGAAACCCCTCTGTGTCCACGAATACAACCTTAATATGGGGGGGGTGGACCTCAACGACCAGTTGTTGGCGCCGTACCTAGTTGCCCGTAAGGCTAGACGCTGGTACAAAAAAGTGTCTATTTATTTATTCCAATTGGCTTTGCTGAATGCTCATGTGCTATACGGAGCTTCAGGCGGGATGTTACCCTTTCTTGAATTCCAGGGAGCGGTTGTCATGGAACTCCTGTATCCAGGCGATTCCACACCTCACCATCCCCTACCAAATGCAGTAAGCCGGCTGCATGAGAGGCATTACCCTTATGTCCTCCCGAGTACCCCTACCCAACGAGCCCCCCAAAAAAGATGTCGTGTCTGCAGCAAGCACGGATGTAGGCGTGACAGCCGTTATTATTGTCCACGCTGTCCTGACAATCCTGGTCTCTGCGTTGGTGAATGTTTTGAACGCTACCACGAACTAGTGAGGTTTTAGCGTAGGGTACAGCATTTCACAGGCTAGGATACACTTTCACAGGGTCTCAAGAATGCCATCGCATTTTGAGACCCGACCGTTACAGTTAAAATTATAGTTATAGTTAAAAAAAAAAAAGTGTAAAAAAATAAAAAAAAAAAATTAAAAAAAGTACAAAAAAAAAAAAACCCCCAAAAAAATATAAAATAAAAAACCAAAAATAGTTGTCGTTTTATTGTTACTCTCTCTCTCTCTCTCTCTCTATTGTTGCTCTTTTTTACTCTATTCTGCAATGTTTTATTATGTTTTATCATGCTTGCTTTTCAGGTATGTTTTATTGTTAACCATTTTTTTGTTTTCAGGTGCGCCATTCAGTTGCAGCGCGGATTTATTTATCTTGACAGCAACAGCGTTTGCTCCCACGATACATAAAGCCGCGACTCCAACACTGTAGGAGGTGATTTCACCACCACAGTTAAAAAAAAAAGAGCATATATGCCGAAGCATGGGGGCAGCAGAGGGCGGAGGAGCGATTTTGCTCCTAATGCCACGTACATACGGTCGAAAAAAGTGCGACCATGTGTACGTGGCATAACTTTTTTGCGGGAGGATGCCCCCATGCTTCGGCATATATATATTTTAGGCACCGGTTGCGTTAACAAAATGTTTTATTTTTTACTATGTTTTTTTTTTGGTATTTGCTTTGCAGGTATGGTATGGTAAGGTCTTACTGTTATACTGTAATGTTACTTAGTTTTAATGTTAACCATTATTTGCTTAGCAGGTACGCCATTCAGTTGCAGCGTGGATTTATTTATCTTGACAGCAACAGCGTTTGCTCCCACGATACATAAAGCCGCGACTCCAACGCTGTAGGAGGTGATTTCACCACCACAGTTAAAAAAAAGAGCATATATGCCGAAGCATGGGGGCAGCAGAGGGCGGAGGAGCGATTTTGCTCCTAATGCCACGTACATACGGTCGAAAAAAGTGCGACCATGTGTACGTGGCATAACTTTTTTTGCGGGAGGATGCCCCCATGCTTCGGCATATATAAATGGTGCATGTATGCCCATCATTAGAAGTGGGTGGATGAAGGGAGGTATTCTAATGGTGGGCATACCCACCGCGCCATTGGGAAATTGGGAAAGCATTTTATCACACCGATCTTGGTGTGGTCAGATGCTTTGAGGGCAGAGGAAAGATCTAGGGTCTAATAGACCCCAATTTTTTCAAAAAAAGAGTACCTGTCACTGCCTATTGCTATCATAGGGGATATTTACATTCCCTGCGATAACAATAAAAATGACAACTAAGAAAAAAAAAAATGGAAGGAACAGTTTAAAAATAAAATAAAAAAGCTAAATAAAAAGAAAAACTAAAAAAAAAAAAAAAAAAAAAAAAAAGCACCCCTGCCCCCCCTTTTCTTGCGCAAAGGCGAACACAAGCGTCGGTCTGGCGTCATATGTAAACAGCAATTGCACCATGCATGTGAGGTATCACCGCGAAGGTCAGATCGAGGGCAGTAATTTTAGCAGTAGACCTCCTCCGTGAATCTAATGTGGTAACCTGTAAAGGCTTTTAAAGGCTTTTAAAAATGTATGTAGTTTGTCGCCACTGTGTGTTTGTGCGCAATTTTAAAGCATGTCGTGTTTGGTATCCATGTACTCGGCCTAAGATCATATTTTTTATTTCATCAAAAATTTGAGCAATATAGTGTGTTTAAGTGCATTAAAATAAAAAAAAGTGTATTTTTTCCACAAAAAATGCGTTTGAAAAATCGCTGCGCAAATACTGTGTGGAAAAAAAAAATGCAACACCCACCATTTTAATCTGTAGGGCCTTTGCTTTAACAATATATATAGTGTTTGGGGGTTCAACGTAATTTTCTTGCAAAAAAAAAATATGTTTTCATGTAAACAAAAAGTGTCAGAAAGGGCTTTATCTTCAAGTGGTTAGAAGAGTGGGTGACGTGTGACATAGGCTTCTAAATGTTGTGCATAAAATGCCAGGACAGTTCAAACCCCCCCCAAATGACCCCATTTTGGAAAGTAGACACCCCAAGCTATTTGCTGAGAGCAATGTTGAGCCCATTAAATATTTTTTTTTTTGGTCCCAAGAGATTGAATAATGAAAAAAAAAAAAATAATATTTTTTTTTACAAAAAGTTGTCACTAAATGATATATTGCTCAAACATGCCATGGGCATATGTGGAGATACACCCCAAAATACATTCTGTTGCTTCTCCTGAGTACGGGGATACCACATGTGTGGGACTTTTTGGGAGCCTAGCCGCGTACGGGACCCCAAAATCCAAGCACCGCCTTCAGGCTTTCTAAGGGTGTAATTTTTTTATTTCACTCCTCACTGCCAATCACAGTTTCGGAGGCCATGGAATGCCCAGATGGCATAAAACCCCCCCAAATGACCCCATTTTGGAAAGTAGACACCCCAAGCTATTTGCTGAGAGGTATGGTGAGTATTTTGCAGATCTCGCTTTTTGTCACAATGTTTTGAAAATTGAAAAAAAGAAAAAAAAAATTTTTTTTTCTTTACTTTCTTCATTTTCAAAAACACATGAGAGCTGTAAAAAATACTCACCATGCCTCTCAACAAATAGCTTGGGGTGTCTACTTTCCAAAATGGGGTCATTTGGGGGGGTTTTGTGCTACTTTGGCATTTTATGGCCTTCGAAACTGTGATAGGTAGTGAGGAGTGAAATCAAAAATTTGCACCCTTAGAAATCCTGAAGGCGGTGCTTGGGTTTCGGGGCCCCGTACGCGGCTAGGCTCCCAAAAAGTCCCACACATGTGGTATCCCCATACTCAGGAGAAGCAGCAAAATGTATTTTGGGGTGCAATTCCACATATAACCATGGCATGTGTGAGCAATATATCATTTAGTGACAACTTTTTGAATAAATTTTTTTTATTTATTTTTTTTGTCTTTATTCAATCACTTGGGACTAAAAAAAAAAATATTCAACGGGCTCAACATGCCTCTCAGCAAATAGCTTGGGGTGTCTACTTTCCAAAATGGAGTCATTTGGGGGGGTTTTGTGCCATCTTGGCATTTTATGGTCTTCAAAACTGTGATAGGTAGTGATAGGTAGTGAGGAGTGAAATCAAAAATTTATGCCCTTAGAAATCCTGAAAGCGTTGCTTGGTTTTCGGGGTCCCGTATGCAGATAGGCTCCCAAAAAGTCCCACACATGTGGTATCCCCGTACTCAGGAGAAGCAGCAGAATGTATTTTGGGGTGTAATTCCACATATGCCCATGGCATGTGTGGGCAATATATCATTTAGTGACAACTTTGGGCAAAAAAAAAAAAGTTTGTAATATTCCCGCAACTTGTGGCAAAATATAAAATATTCCATGTACTCAACATGCCTCTCAGCAAATAGCTTGGGGTGTCTACTTTCCAAAAATGGGGTCATTTTGGGGGGTTTTGTGCAATTTTGGCATTTTATGGCCTTCGAAACTGTGATAGGTAGTGAGGAGTGAAATCAAAGATTTGCACCCTTAGAAACCCTGAAGGCGTTGATTGGGTTTCGTGGCCCCGTGCGCGGCTAGGCTCCCAAAAAGTCCCACACATGTGGTATCCCCGTACTCAGGAGAAGTGGCAAAATGTATTTTGGGGTGCAATTATACATATAACCATGGCATGTGTGAGCAATATATCATTTAGTGACAACTTTTTGAATAAATTTTTTTTTTTTTTTTTTTTGTCTTTATTCAATCACTTGGGACTAAAAAAAAAAATATTCAATGGGCTCAACATGCCTCTCAGCAAATAGCTTGGGGTGTCTACTTTCCAAAATGGGGTCATTTGGGGGGGTTTTGTGCCATCTTGGCATTTTATGGCCTTCAAAACTGTGATAGGTAGTGAGGAGTGAAATCAAAAATTTATGCCCTTAGAAATCCTGAAGGCGGTGCTTGGTTTTCGGGGTCCCGTATGCGGATAGGCTCCCAAAAAGTCCCCACACATGTGGTATCCCCGCACTCAGGAGAAGCAGCAGAATGTATTTTGGGGTGTAATTCCACATATGCCCATGGCATGTGTGGGCAATATATCATTTAGTGACAACTTTGGGCAAAAAAAAAAAAGTTTGTAATATTCTCGCAACTTGTGGCAAAATATAAAATATTCCATGTACTCAACATGCCTCTCAGCAAATAGCTTGGGGTGTCTACTTTCCAAAATTGGGTCATTTGGGGGGGTTTTGTGCTATTTTGGCATTTTATGGCCTTCAAAACTGTGATAGGTAGTGAGGAGTGAAATCAAAGATTTGCACCCTTAGAAACCCTGAAGGCGTTGATTGGGTTTCATGGCCCCGTGCGCGGCTAGGCTCCCAAAAAGTCCCACACATGTGGTATCCCCATACTCGGGAGAAGCAGCAAAATGTATTTTGGGGTGCATCTCCACATATAACCATGGCATGTGTGAGCAATATATCATTTAGTGACAACTTTTTGAAAAAAAAAAAAAAAAATCTTTTTTATTTTTGTCTTTATTCAATCACTTGGGACTAAAAAAAAAAATATTCAATGGGCTCAACATGCCTCTCAGCAAATAGCTTGGGGTGTCCTTTCCAAAATGGGTTCATTTGGGGGGGTTTTGTACTTCTCTGCCATTTTAGCACCTCAAGAAATGAAATAGGCAGTCATAAATTAAAAGCGGTGTAAATCCAGAAAATGTACTCTAGTTTGTAGACGCTATAACTTTTGCGCAAACCAATAAATATACGCTTATTGGCTTTTTTTTACTAAAGACATGTGGCTGAATTCATTTTGGCCCAAATGTTTGACTAAAATTGAGTTTATTAGATTTTTTTTATAACAAAATGTAGAAAATCTCTTTTTTTTTCAAAATTTTCGCTCTTTTTCCGTTTATAACGCAAAAAATAAAAATCACAGAGGCAATCAAATACCATCAAAAGAAAGCTCTATTTGTGGGAAGAAAAGGACGCAAATTTCGTTTGGTTACAAAATTGCATGACCGCGCAATTACCAGTTAAAGTAGTGCAGTGCGAAATTGAAAAAAGACCTCTGGTCCTTTGGCTGCCAAATGGTCCGGGGCTGAAGTGGTTAAGGATCTATTGACACCCACAGCAGATTGCACACTCAGTGAGTTTGAAACACGCACGGAACTTGGTTTTCCTGCACCGTGCCCCGTTGTAAACAGGCACTAAAAATAAATGTCAGTTTTAGCCAGACTGACCCTTTAAAATGCTTTGAATGAACACATGAAGGTCACACGCGCACACACACAGATTTTAGAAAACCTACTACATTGTTCTTCACACAGTATTGCTAAAATGAATGAAGGAGCTGCGCAATACATTATCCCATACATCAAGAAAAATGTGATTGAATATTACCAGACTGTGAAGCACTTCTAAAGTTCATGGGGTGTCAGAGAAATAATTGATTCCAATTTAACAGTAATGAGCCTAACAGAGCCACTTACAGATGAGACTACATGTTTGATGGATAAAACAGAACTATGTTATCCATTTCACATAACCTTCAGGTAGCCGATTTCTAGGGTTGGCATTATTCTGAAAATACATTTATTATTTGAATATCCTGCTGAATACTAACAGCAAATAGAAAAGAAAAACAGACTGGCAAGAATGTAGAATGTTATTCATTGTTATCTATTAATAATGCTATAATAAATAAAAAACTGTGCTATGTTACTTATTTCATAAAACCTTCAGATAGCCCATTCCTAGGCTCGGCATTGTCCTGGAAATACATTTATTATTGAATATTCTGCTGACTACTAATAGCAAACAGAAAGGTAAAAGATATTGGAAAGAATGCAGAATATTATTCATACTTGTTCATTAATACTGACATTACACAGTATACTTCAATTACATGACGTATACCTGGCATGGCTGGAACCTTGGCCCAGTGCATTAGGCAAAGAATGTGTATCATTTGTCCCTGGTCTATTTTCAAAACCCATATAGAGAAGGAACTTTTGGTGGTCACTGAAGTATGGAAGGGCTGCACAGACTGGTACATGTTTAGATGTAAATAGGTAAACACAACTGCAAAATCCTTGAATATTTTACCAAGGTAAGACTGTATAATAGCAATAATATATTTCTGACAACATTACAGCATTTTTATTACTGTTGTTTTTATGGTTGAACTGATTTGGGTGTATGCCAAATATGCAAAATATTTTTAAAGATTAAATAGAGCAAGTTTAAATTTTTACTTAAGACATCCACTCTGCTAGCACAAAATGTTATTTTAATATCCTTATGACTCTTTACTGTTGCCATTGTAATTTTCCACTTTCTTTGATTACATGAGATGTCTATTATTTTTCTCTTATTATTCTTAGTTTCATAGTCCTAGTTTAACCTTAAAGCGGTTCTGCACCCATTTCATTTAGTAAATCTCTTTGCCTTCCAAATCAGGCAAAGAGTACTAAATGAAATTTTTTTTTTTTTTTTTTTTTTTTACTTACCTTGTAATTGAAGACTTCCGGTCTTCTCTCTCTGCGGCGGCGGGCGGGGTCTCTGCGTCGATCGTCGTCACGCCGCACTGTCTCCTGGGATCTGGTGTCATTGATCCCAGGAGTCAGTGCGGGCATCTTCCGAAATCTCGCGAGATTTCGGCCACATCTTCCGAAATCTCCCGAGATTTCGGCCACATCTGCCGAAATCTCGTGAGATGTCGGCAGATGTGCCGTTACTGCGCACGTGCGAGTAACGGCGGTGCATGCTGGGCCATCAACAGTGCCTGTGGGGTTTCACATGCCCACAGGCAAGATGGACCCCAGCAGACAAGAAGAAGACAAGAAGAAGATGAAGATGAAAACCGGCGGCGATCGAGATGGAACATGGAACAGGTAAGTCCCCCAATTGAGCTATATGCCCTTGGCATATAGCCCAAAAAAAAAAAAAAAAAAGAGTGCAGAACCTTAACTTTTTGAGTAACAGAAAATAACCTCAGTAATAATTAGGTGATCTTGTATTCTTGTACACAGGATAAGTCAATATAACCAATACTAAGGATGTTCTTTTTTTCCATCAAGTTTATAATTAATTCTTATAAATAGTGCACATAACATAAAAATTAAATAATATAATTTACAATACAAAATAATACAAAGTAATAAATAATAACACAACTAAATAATAAAATACTGAATTCATAGTGGTCTAAAAATGAGACCTACATTGTAACCTTTTGGAAATGTAACTGGATTGAGAACTTAGATAGCATGGTGGTTAGAAATTTGTTTATAATCGCGCCTTGAAGTGCTGAAGTCATTGACATTATTTCCATAAGGAAAACTGTCTACATGGAATATGTGTTTGGATGAGTTCTCCCAATGCCCTGGTTCCCTTTCCAAAAACAAAATAATTGATACATTGGCACGTGCGTGTGTGTGTGTATGTATGTGTATGTTTCTGCGTATCTGTGGGGTGAGACATTGTTATAAGGACATTAGACTCCTTCCCTGATGTATGTGGCTCAATGATCTCTGTAAAGCAAGAGTAAAGGGTAAAACATACAAGTGTTCCAAATATAAATGGATTCAATAAAACAAGATAGAATGTGAATTAACTTTATAGACATACTGTTGCTGCAAAAGTTATTCTGTTTGCTGTCTTAAAATTATGGCGATACAAAATCTATAGTATTGAACTAGAACTGCTTTTGTGGTTCAAGCATAACTGCTCCTTTGCTTTATGTAGAAGCTTTATGGTTATATCACATTCCGTACAGAATAAAGCATACTGTGGTACATTTAAAGCCCATGTACAGCTTATTTTTTAAAAAAATAAAATAAAATGATTCCTCTCTGGGCTGTAAAAAAAAAAGTTCAATTCACGATTTGCCCTCTAAACAATTAATCTCTGCCCGCCTCCAATTCTCCTCTGACCCTGGTCTCCACCGTGGCCACCGCAGTTATGCAGTCTAGGATCACAGTGTAATGCTGCACAGAAGAGAACTTTGACATTATTTGACATCTCATTCTATGCAGAATACTGTTCAACATGGGAGATGTAGCACAGGACCGCACTTGTTGGATGACTGACTGGAAGATACCTGTGTATACGTTAGGAAGTTTTAATTTTATAACAATTCACACTAGGTTCACACTAGGTTCACACAAATGCGGTACAATTTCAATCCAGTTTCCTGTGCAAATTTAAGGGACAATTGTACTGAGAGTCTATGCGGTTCAGATGTAGTAGTTTTTTACTTTTGTGACTCATCCCTGCTGTCGGCAACAGGGATGAGACATTGGTTCTTAAGGAGATAGCACCCGCGGCTTCCTAACAATGATGAGTCATCCCTGTTGTCTGCTGGATTCCCCGCTGACAGCAAAACGTAAACAAAAGAGACGGCATTAAAAAAGAAACTGTGTGGGGATCCCTCTCCAATCCATACCAGCCCACCCCCCCCCCCCAGGCCCAGTGTGGATTTTAACGGGGACCCCATGCTAAAAATACCAAAAAAATTAAACTAATGGGGCCCCCTTAAAATCCATACTAGGCCCTTAGGTCTGGTATAGATTTTAAGGCAAACTCCATGCCAATATGGTGTGGGGTCCCCCCAAAATTCATATCAGGCCAGGAAACGGAAGGGATGAGTGAGTGCCCCCCTCCTCTGAATAATACCAGGTCACATGCACTCAACATGAGGGGACTTTGCTGGGCCCCCCTTGCAAAGCTCCTTGTCCCCATGTTGATGAAGACAAGGGGGTAGCTTATTGGAATCTGAAAGCCCCCTTTTAAGAAGGGGCCCCCCAGATCCCGCCCCATGTGAATGAGTATTGGATACATACATTGAGTTGTGAACAGTGTGGTGTTGAGGTTTACAATGCCCCTTTAGGGCCCTCCCACGATTTGGCCACACCCACCCTATGATGCGGCACACATATTTTGCCACAATGAGGGGGGCATTAAGGGGGGAGTTCCTGCAAAAAGCCCTGCATAGCAGCCGGCAAATGTGGGGTTCAGGTACCACTGGACTCCACATCCAGCAGACATTGGGTTAACTGTGATGTAACCCAACTTTAAAAAAATCTGATTAGAGCTTCACAAACCTCCCCAAAAAATGTTTCTAAATACATGGAATCTAAAGAATGAGGCTGCTGTGACCATTAAAATATAACATACACACTTATTATATATATGCAGTTTTTTTCTTAATATTCCATGTACTATAACTAGAATACTGGGGGTGAGTAGTAGGGTGGCTTTTTTGTAGTTGGGTTACATATTAATCTTTACCAGGAGCTCCTACCTCACTTATTACTGATCTCTGACCTCTGAACTGTGCGCCACCTACTACTGACCTGTGAACAATGCATCACTTACTATTGAACACCTGCACTCTGCTTTTATTTTAACCATGGCCAATATTCATCACATTAAAAACCACACTCAATTTATATTGCTGCGCGATGCTTGCGCAGTCCTTTTTTTTTTGCTCAGGAGGGCCCAACTTATGATCTTGCACACAGGCCCCATTACTTTCTACGTCACTGTTACCTCATATTTTTCTGTGGCATAGAATGCTAAATGTTGCATGGCAGTAAGCAACATATTTACTTTGGGCACTGAATGACCTTGCCCCAGCACTGCCTAATGCCTCCTCTGTGTCTTTCAGAAACAGACAAGGGACAGAGAATATCCAATTTGCATCTGAGCCTGCTCAGAGTACCAGCACACTGCAGCTCTGAATGCAAAAGCACATTTTGGTTCAGTGTACACATAGGAGATCAGAGCCTGGGAGTTCAGTGATCTCCTCCTGCTCTCCATTCTGAGTGTGGCAATATGGCTGCCAAACTCATACCTTAGCCCTGCACATTTCATAGATTTTTTAATTTGAGCATAGCTGTGGGGAAGAAAAAAATATACTCACCATTGCCCTACTACAATGCTGACTTGTTCCTGCAGACTCCCAGGTTAGCTTCGAGTTATGTTGGTGACTTCAGACACCTCATCATTATTCAGGCTCCAGGCCTGACCAGATTTGACCAATGATATAACCCGTGATTACGAGCAGGATTACCACAGCTGTAAATATGTAATTTAGCAGTGGGAGTGTGGTATGTACAGCCCAGTGTTGCCAACCTACCAGATTGAAATTTACTGAAACAACACCCAAAATGTACTGGCTTAGCCAAGTTTTTACTGGCATTTCCAAAAATTTAAAAATGTACAGTTTTAAGTGAAAATGTTAGTATTTAGGCTACAAACAAGTACAAATATGCAGTTAAAAATGTGATGTAAGGTAGATACAGGCATACCCCATGTTTAAGTACACAATGGGGTTTATTTAGTAATGCTGGAAAGTGCAAAATCAGGCTCACTGCTGCATAGAAACCAATGAGCTTCTAACCCCAGCTTGTTCAATTAAGCTTTGGTAATACAATCTGGAAGCTCATTGGTTTCTATTAAGAAGTGAGCCTTATTTTGCACTTTCCAGCTTTAGTAAATAAACCCCATTGTGTACTTAAAAGTGAGGTATGCATGTATCAAGGCAAAAAACATATTTCTTATTTTATATATAGTAAGTAGCTTAGGGACAGGACTCAGAAGGGCAAGAAATTAGAATGGGCAGACACCACTTGGCTCCCTTGCACCATGACATCACATGACATGCTCAGGCACCACCTCCACCAGACCCACTCCCTGCTGGGGTTCTGTCAAAATAGCCAATTCATTGAGATCTCCAATCACGTCACTTCCGGTTACTGTAAAACAGGGATCCTCAAACTACGGCTCTCCAGCTGTTGCAGAACTACACATACCATGAGGCATTGTAAAACTCTGACATTCACAGACATGACTAGGCATGATGGGAACTGTAGTTCCTGAACAATTGGAGGGCCGTAGTTTGAAGACCCCTGCTGTAAAGCATCAGTAATTGGTGATTTAGATGAGTTGCTGATTTGACACAACATCGGCAAGCATGTACACAATGAGTTTGCTGTTTTGACAGAACAGGGAAGGAGGAAAAAGTTGTCCCTGCCTTGGTGCTTTACAGTAACCGGAAGTGACGTGATTGGAGGTCTCAATGAATTGACTATTTTGACAGAACACCGGCGCCGCTCAAACACACTGTAGCAGGCATTCAAATGATCTCGGCCTGCTCCAGACTGTATCTGAGCCGAGCGTCAGAGCCATATTTTTTACTGGCAACTTTTTCCAGTCACTGGTATTTACTGCCAGGAGAAAAGCACAGTTTTTTTGCTGGCTGCCATTAAAAATACTGACGGTTGGCAACACTTGTACAGCCCACCTGAAAGATCACACAATTGTCTTTGATGCAATTTCTGATTCTGTTTCACTGTTTTTGCAGATTTTCTGCTTGTCTGTGTATTGAACACAGATATGTTAAAGCAACAGTGTTTGTGAAATAGAGAATCTACAGCACAGTGAACAGAATGACACATTGTGGAAAAGGAACATACAGCACAATGTGCAGAATGAAATCCTGACAATGGTGTATGTACAACCAAGCGTACAAAATCCGTTAGTGTGCAAAAAGTAATGTACGGTACAGCTTACATAACAATGCTCTGTGCACTAGGTATATTCTGCATAGCATAACAAATTTAACTCTGTGGATTAGGGAATGTACAGGACAGATCATAAAATCAAATGGTGTTGAATAGCTAAAGTTTGGAACCAACTGCACAGTGTACAGAATTAAATATGAATGTACATTTTTTACACAATCAGGTGGTGTTACAATTGGGAGGGTACAGCAAAGCTTACAAATTGATGGTCTGTATAAAGCTCACACATTACAATCTGATTGTACAATCGACTCCTTTAAATCCACAAACAACTATGTAGTGCATGGGCCTTCATGAGTGGATACCTATTGATTGGATAGATTAGGTAGGTCCTTATATTACATAGTTTTGGAAAATTAAAAGCTAATACAAAGATTGTATGGTCAAGTGCATAGTGACCCTTATATGAAACGTTGGAATAAAGTACAGAACACAATGATTGTTAAATTGTACATTATGTATCATGCTTTGTACCATATAGTGGATCTTATCCTGTTAATTCTAGTTTTCTGTGTGTTCTAGTGTACATTTGTGATAAAAAAAAGAAAGAAATGGCTGATAATTATCATTCTTCATAGGTATATACTTACAGCATTAATATATTTTAAAATTTAAAGTTATACTATAACATTACAGCTGCACCAAAAATATAAGTAAAAAAAATCATCCACCACAGTGCCAAGAAGAGTGTGGTGGCAAGGGTGAGGAGAACATATTACACCTACCCGCCCCTTAGAAGGGAGTAAATAGGTGCTCAGCATCTCCCTGGTGAACTGTTTTTGTTGGGGTCCTATGGACCCCTAACCAGTCCATCTGCACCTGTGTGTGACATAAAATTTACATAATAGCATCACTCAAAACAGAAAGTCCTCTAATATTATATTTTAATTAACATTTTCTTTTCTAGGTTCAAGAAATGTTCAAAGATGCCCCACACCTTGCACTACAGCAATGCAGATTGTGGTGGAGCACAAATCACCCATTCTTCACTGTCTAAGAAGTGTTTTTTTTCTTGTTAATTTCTTGTTAATTTGCAAGGTTTTACGTTCCCAGGGTAACCTGGCAAAAGGTTTCACTTGATGCCATTGAACACATTTGTACTATACCCAACTAGGGGCAATAATGTCAGGGGAAGGCCTTCCCCGGAGTTCCCTTTTCACTTCAAGCAGTGCCATTGTATGAAATGTCCCCATTGCGCAAACACTGTTTAAGCAGTGAAGAAAGAGGGATCCATGCTCCCCTGAACTCCGATCTGCCATTGCTGGAGGGCACAGCTCATGACATCCTTGGACACTTTTTCTGATGACAATTCTTCTATCGACACCTGTGAAGGTAAATTTTGTTTTAAAAAGAATGTGTTTTTTTTTTCTTTTTTGGTATGTTTATTCCCATCTTATCTTACATGCATGCACATGTGTACATGTAAGGGTTCCATGGAACCTCCAAAATCTGTTCACTGTGAGAGGGGTGATCAAGTACTTGCCCCTCATGATGGGAAGGTTGGTGGAACATGAGCCCTCCCTTTCTTTCCAAACCCTTTTAGACCCCATCAGTGCCAAAGAGCCTGGTTTCATTCAGTATCAGGATAGGGGTTTGGGGGTCCATGTTTTATGGCTAATACTTCTGTAAGTACCCCTACAATGTTGAAAGGCATGTGGGCTTGTATCAGTATAGAAAGGGGGCTACATGCTCAATGCTCCCTTGCTGTTGGGATGTCAGTCTGCATGCCTGGTATGTCATGCTTGTTAGTTCAAGTCCAATTGAATCTTACTGTGCAAATTTGCTTATATTTTCACAGGACAGTTTTCAATTTGGAATCCTTGATACATCCACATAGTGTTTATTATGACAAGCTTATTCTTCATGTAGCGAATGTGGTTGTCTCCCACCCTGCACAGCCAGGCACACTTATTTTATTTTCTCTTCGGAGACAAAAAGCAGTCCGTGCAACTTTGTTTTTGTTTTTTTATTAGGGGAATTGAAATTGGATAGGAAAGGGTAGATATGGGATGCCCATTTGATCAGTAGAACTCTTTAGGGACTTGAACTATATACACTCAGTATATACACGCTTTTCTCTTTTACCTCCAGCCCAGACTTGTTTGCAGAGCAATAACTCCCAGGACCAGCTAGCACAAGTTTCAGGTTTAGCACAGTCTCAGCTGAATCTGAACAAATGCCCTTTGCAGGCAGGGGCCGCGGACCCCTAAGGTGTACCACAAATAAAAGTCTTTGGTGCTAGCTGTCCTATCTGTGGCTACTGCTCCCAGTACCACCTCTTTAGGCACTGCCAGCCCTCCTGGCTGCAGCTGCCCCTTTCTCCTTCCCGTGCCACCACAGTCCTCCTGACTGGCTCTATATCCATCCTAGACTGCTCCATCCCAGTCCTCTCAAGCATACCTCCCAGTCCTCCTGACTGTGTGTCACTCACCAGCCCTCTTGGCTGTTCCTTTTCCTCCCTGGAGACTTGCCTGGAAGAGTTTTCCTGCTGTCATTCCCTTGCTCCCATGCCTCCTGGCCAGGACACCTCTGTGTGTCTTGAAGAGGGTCCAGCCCAAGTTCATGGTCAACCCCCCAGACTGGGGAGCTCCCTCAAAGGCCATAACAGTCTAACACTTCATCTCAAACTTCCACCCAAACTCCACACTGCCCTTGCTGAGCTGACTCTGAGTATTTGAGGGGGCCTACCTCCCGCCAACCTGTCTGTTGGGGATTGGTCAGGGCCCTCGGAATAATCCAGCTAGCTCCTCCTGGACTCCTCCTATCTGCTTCTGGAACCATCTCCAAGTTTCCAGCTAGCAGGGAGGAGTTTACCAGAGAAGCTGCTGATGAGTCATCCAGCCTACCTGAGTCACTTAAACCCTGATCGAGAAAAACACACAGGCTTGACAAACCTGAAATTTACCTACACTAAGAAACAAAAATCCTAGCATTCTAGCAACACAGCTAGGGGTTGCTACACTCATGAACCATTGTTTTTCTTTTTTGTTTTTATAAGCAAAATTATTTGATATAATAATGATGCCCCTTGGCCAAAAAAGGTAATATTTATTATTTATATATATATATATATATATATATATTATATAATGATTATGTCCTTTATACTTTCAGATAAGAAAAAAAGATAACAATAATTGCACATAATTTTTCCATTTTAAACATAGGATCAGTACATTTTATAATGAATGAAGCAAATTACTGTTATTCCACATACACACGATCGGACTTTTCGGCCGGACAATCCGCCGGACTTTCCAGCAGAGGTCCGCCGGACTTTCCGAACGTGCGGACTTGCCCACACATGCCCGGACTTTTCCGGCGGACAATCCGCCAGACTCTTGGCGGCGGTCCGCCGGACTTTTACACAGAGTAAAGTCCGTTCACTTAGAACGTGACTCCAGGTAGACGGGACTAGCGAAGGAAGTCAATGCTGCCGTCTCGATCGGCGAGATTGACACCTTGCTAGCCCCGTCACCTGGTATGGATTTAAAGGGGAATCCCTATGCCTAAAAAACGGCGTGGGGTCCCCCCCAAATCCATATCAGACCCTTATCCGAGCACACAGCCCGGCCGGTCAGGAAAGGGGGTGGGGACAAGCGAGCGCCCCCCCCTCCTGAGCCGTACCAGGCCGCGTGCCCTCAACATGGGGGGGTTCCTTGGGGAAAGGGGGGCCCTGCGCCCCCCCCACCCCAAAGCACCTTGTCCCAATGTTGATGAGGACAAGGGCCTCTTCCCGACAACCCTGGCCGTTGGTTGTCGGGGTCTGCGGGTGGGGGGCTTATCGGAATCCGGGAGCCCCCTTTAATAAGGAGGCCCCCAGATTCCAGCCCCCCACCCTATGTGAATGAGTATGGGGTACGATGTACCCCCTAAGCATTCACCTGGTGAAAAAAGTGTAAATAAAAAACACAACACAAGTTTTAAAAAAATACTTTATTACACAGCTACGGGGGTCTTCTTCCATCTTGGGGGTCTTCTCACCGGACTCCTCCGCTATCTTCTGCTAGCTCTTTTACTAGCGGAGGAGCCCGGCTTTCTCCTTCATCGCCGCCGCCATCTGGGGGTCTTGTTCCGACTTCGGGGGTCTTGTCCCGCTCTTCTTTTCTTCTTGCCGGGCCTCCGCTTTCTTCTTGCAGCTCTTTTACTGGCCCGGTCTTCTGTCGCTGTCGCCGCCTTCTGCTTCTTCTTCCCCAAGGCACCCCCCCATGTTGAGGGCACGCGGCCTGGTACAGCTTAGGAGGGGGGAGGGGGCGCTCGCTCGTCCCCACCCCCTTTCCTGACTGGCCGGGCTGCGTGCTCGGATAAGGGTCTGATATGGATTGGGGGGGACCCCCACGCCGTTTTTTCGGCGTAAGGATTCCCCTTTAAATCCATACCAGGTGATGGGGCTAGCGAGGTGTCAATCTCGCCGATCGAGGCGGCGGCATTGACTTCCTTCGCTAGTCCCGTCTACCTGGAGTCACGTTCTAAATGAACAAACTTTACTCTGTGTGTCGGCAAGTCCGTTCATTTCAAAAGTCCCACGGACTAGCACACAGATGGCCGGATTGTCTTTTGAGTCAAAACTTCTTTCTAAGTCCGCCGGACTTTTGGGAAGAAAAAGTCTGCCGGAGCCCACACACAGTCGGATTGTCCGACAGACTCTAGTGCGGCGGACAAACCCGCCGGATAGTCCGATTGTGTGTACGGGGCATTACTGTTACATCCAATCCAGACCAAAAGGCATTTTCAATAATTTATGTAGAATCAAACATTTTTTTAAATATCCACATTGGATGGCAAAATCTATCTTTCATGTTACTGGATGAAAAGTAAACCACAAAAGTATTCACACAGGATCTTTTCTAAAACTATTTTTTAAATATTTGAATGAATGCATTCTTCAACAAAAAAAAAAAATACAGCATATACTTGTATACCTAATAATGTGCTAAAAAAAAAAAAAACTTTTACACCTTTCAAAAATATGAAAAATCGTAATAATAATAGTAATTCTTTAATGTCAACAATTCTTGTACACTAAAATATCTTTTGGCACCCCTAGTTATTCATTGACTAACACATATCGATTCTCAATATACGTACATAATTGCTTTTTTTCAGCCTTCTTCTATAGAGCAGGTTGTGGAAGAAAAGATTTATGGAGGTGAAATATCTGTGTCAAGACCATCTGAGGTATATTAGGAAATAGTTGTTGTATAATGTAGAGGTCAGCAACCCTTATGTGCATGCAAGGGGAGGAATACGACACCTTTCCACTGGTATGCCACAAAGCCAGACTCTTACAGCCTGATGCAGCCCAGCTGAAAATAGCAGAGGGCACGATCTGAATGTAGTAAGTATAGCAAATTTTTTTATGAAAACAATGAATTGGCAACTCACATAGATAGCCAGTACAGATTTAATTATCAAGTCAGGAATAAATGGTGGAGATCTCAGGAAAGTAGTGGGCCAGATTCTACTCCAAGATAAATATGCAAGGCTGCCAGCTGGGTATACCTATAGGGTCAAGAATACCAGAGGGTGCCAGATTGAGTGTAGCATGTAAAGGTATGGTGAGCACACGTACAGTAGGAAACTCACAGATATGTGGAAGAATCAGTGCATATCAAGTTACTCTGGGTCTGTAGCTCCATGTATCTATAGCAGGTAATTTGTACCTTCATTTCACCAGCTGCCACCACCCGAAAAGGATGAAGAACATCCCAAAGAGCCAATTTTGCAGGCTGAATCAGAACTGCACATGTAAGGAAGTCCTCACCAATAAATTCCTCGATAAAAGGTACCCCCAAAATCTGGTGAGTTAAGCGTTTTCTCACTACCTAAACACACCCAATAAAGACAAGAAAAAGGATAAGGTAGACTAAGAAATCAGATTTGTCACTCAATTTCATAACCAATACCTGGTGCATGGAAAGAATCTTCCATAAACACTGGCCCATCCTTCTCCAAGATCCTCACCCAAAAGCCCAAATTTTCAAATAGAAAAGCCCTTCCCTGAGCATCAAGGGCAAAATAGCATGCAGCATGTATGTTTAAATACAAAAAAATTGTAGTGGTTAATGACTCTTACTCTGAGTGGTCTAAGGTTATCAGTGGTGCAGGTTCAGTGCTGGGACCCTTACCTTTTAATATATTTATAAAAGATATAGGGTCTGGGATTAAAAGTAACATTTCAGTCTTTGCAGATGACACTAAGCTTTGCAGTGGAATAACGTCCTTACAGGATGTCTCCAATTTACAAGCCGACCTCAAGCACTGTCTAATTGGGCAACTAAGTGGCAAATGAGGTTTAATGTTAATAAATATAAAGTTATGCACATGGGGGCTAAGAATATGCATGCATCATACATACTAGGGAGAGTACAACTGGGGGAATTAATGGTGGAGAAGGATCTGGTGGCTTTGGTAGATCATAAGCTCAATAATAGCATGCAATGTGAGCAAAGTCCTTTCTTGTATTAAAAAAAGGTATGGACTCCAGAGAGAGAGATATAATTTTGCCCCTGTACAAATCATTAGTAAGACCTCATCTCGAATATGCAGTTCAGTTTCAGGCACCAGTTTTCAAAAAGGATATCAGGGAACTGAAGAGTGTGGAGAATGGCAACCAAACTGATAAGAGGCATGGAGGAGCTTAGCTAGGAAGGATTAGAGGAACTGAATTTATTCCCTCATGAGAAGAGGAGATTAAGGGGGGGGGTGGATATGATCAACATGTACAAATACATAAGTGGTCCATATAGTGAACTTGGTGTTTGAGTTATTCACTTTAAAAAGGTCATCACAGAGGACAAGGGGCACTCTTTATGTCTAGAGGAAAAAAGACTTCATCTCCAAATACGGAAAGGTTTCTTCACAGTAAGAGCTGTGATAATGTGGAATAGACTCCCTCCAGAGGTGGTTCTGGCAAGCTCTGTAGATTGCTTTAAAAAAGGCCTGAATTATTTCCTAAATGTACATAATATAACTGGGTACTAACAGTTATAGGTAAAGTTGATCCAGGGAAAATCTGATTGCCTCTCGGGGATCAGGAAGGAATTTTTTTCACCTTTAATAATAAACACCTTCATTTACAAATTGCATTTTGTGTTTACTTGTGTTGTCCTTGACTATTGTTTAAATTGGTTTGATGTTCCGAAACACTTAAGTGTGACAAACATGCAAAGGAACAGGAAATGAGGAAGGGGGCAAACACTTTTTCACACCACTTTGGAGCATGCTTTGCTGGGGTTTTTCACCTTCCTCTGGATCAATTGTGGGTGAAGGATTGTGTATATGGGATCGTAATTTTTTTAGATAGACTTGTGTCTTTTTTTAACCTGACTAACTATGTAACTATTTAACTGTGAGGCTGTTTTTCAGCATACAATACTGGCAAACTTCATGTCATTGAAGGAAGGATGAATAGAAAAATGTACCAAGACATTCTTGATAAAAACCTGCTGCCATCTACCAGGATGATGAAGATGAAACAAGGGTGGACATTTCAGCAAGACAGTGATCCCAAACACAAAGCCAAGGAAACTCTCAATGGTTTTCAAAGAAATAAAATAAAGCTGCTAGAATGGCCCAGCCAATCACCTGACTTAAATCCAATAGAATCTACAGAAAGAATCAGAGTTCATAGAAGAGGCCCACAAAACCTTCAAGATTTGAAGACTGTTTGTGTGGAAGAATGGGCCAAAATCACACCTGAGCAATAAATGCGACTAGTTTCTCCATACAGGAGCTTGTGTCTTGAAGCTGTCATTATCACCAAAGGATTTTGTACTAAGTATAACATACATTTCAGTTAGTGTGTTCAATCCTTTTTCCATGTGTCTTTACATTTTATTACACATAACGTAATTTCTTTGTATGTATGCATTGCATGGGTTGTTACCAACATGTGGTGAAAACTTTATGTCAATATGTACCTGAAAAAATGGTGAAGTGTTTAATATTTATTTTACCTGCTGTGTGTGTGTATATATATATATATATATATATATATATATATATATATATATATATATATATATATATATATACAGTCATGGCCAAAAATATTGGCACCCCTGCATTTCTTTCACGTAATGTACCACTTCGCCCAGGAAATAGTTGCAATTACAAATGTTTAGGCATTCTCATGTTTATTTTCTTTTTTTTGTATTGATCTGACACAAAAAAGTAGAGAAACAAAAAGCCAAATCTGACATATTCCATACAAAACTCCAAAAATGCACTGGCCAAAATTATTGCACCCTCAATTTAATATTTGATAGCACGCCCCTTTGAAAAAATAACTGAAATCAATCGCTTCCTGTAACCATCAGTGAGTTTCTTACACCTCTCTATGCGAATTTTGGACCACTCTTCTTACACCAACTGCTCCAGGATCTGCTCCAGGACTGTCTCAAATTGGAAGGGTTCCTTTTCCCAACTGCTGTTTGAAGATACATCCAAAGGTGCTCTATGGGATTTAGATCTGTACTCATTGCTGGCCAGTTCAGTACTCTCAAGAGCTTAGTCTTTAACCTTTTCTGGGTGCTTTTTGACGTGTGCGTTGGTTCATTGTCCTGCTGTAAGACACATGACCTCTGACGGAGACCCAACTTTCTGATACTGGGCCCTACATTGCACTCCAGAATTCTATGGTAGTCTTCAGATTTCATAATGCCATGCACATGATCAAGACATCCAGTGCCTGAAGCAGCAAAGCAACCCCAAAACATCAGTGACCCTCCACCATGTTTACTGTAGGGACTTTATTCTTTTCTTTAAAGTCCGCATTAATTTTTCTGAAAACTGTAGACTGATGGGCTTTACCCATCAGCTTTACCAAAAAGCTGCAATTTTGTTTCATCTGTCCACAGCACATTCTTCATAAAAGGATTTTGGCTTTTTCTGGTAAGTTTTGGCAAACTTTCATAATTTTTTCTCTGTAGTCCACGTCTAGGCTGTAAACTTCTTCACAATGTTGTGCACATTGGACACATGAACATTAAGATCTCTGCAAATAGCCTTGTAACCTTAACACTTTTTTGTGTCATACCAATACAAACAACAGAAATAAACATGAGAATGCCTAAACATTTGTAATTACAACACTTTCCTGGGTGAAGTGGTGCATTATCTGACAGAAATGCAGGGGTGCCAATATTTTTGGCCATGGCTGTATATACAGCGTGTATATATATATATATATATATATATATATATATATATATATATATATATATATGTAATTTTTTAGGAAATACAAGATTTAATTGTCATCCGGACAAAAAAATAATCCTTCTGGTGCACCAGAGGAACCATGTTTTACAAGCAACCCCAAATGTAGAAGTGTCTATACCACCTCCACAACTGAGTTTGAATCACCTATGGGACACACAGGGTGAAAATGTGGCAAATGTCATTCAATGCCAACTGCTAAGGAAAGTATATGTTGACACTTCATGGCGAATGTCCTTCCTTTCCTAAGTGCGTAGTTATGGTTGATGAATACGTTGAGTGATGTCTTACTAAATATATTCTCATTTATCAACTTGACTACATAACATATTAATTAAATCAAAGATGCACATAGGTAATAATATAACATTTTTACTGGCTTTGATGTTTTGTGAAAATGTGTAACTCATTTGCAGATTATTTTTATTTAAAAAAATATATATATATAATAATTATTTGATATAAATATGATAATAATGGACATACATTTTTTTTATTTCCTTGCAATTTTGTTTTTCTTCAGCCATTCGGTGGTGGACTTGCTGGTGTGTTTAATAAAAAAACATCTAAAAATAAAAATAAATCTTGATTTAACATTTGAACTGTTACATCATCAAAAAAACAAAAAAAAGAGTAAATGTCCTATGACACTCAGGGGCAGCGCAACATTGAAATCATGAAACATTCACTGTTGGATTCATCAATTACTTTTTATTTTAAACACATGAACCTAGAGTGATCGCCTGCTGTAAGGTTTTGTGAATGTTAGATTCACTACTTTATAGTTATGCCCCTTTATTTTAATTATAAAAAAACAAACACTGATATGCATTAACAATAGATTAAATAATGAAACTTTCAATTACAAATAGGAAAATATGAAAAAGGAGAATTTTGAAAAAAAATGTATTTACAATAAGTTACTAACATACACTGTTAAGCCCCGTACACACGCTTTTTGCCCCCGTGTCAGAGGGGGCAAAAAAGGCATATGGGTACAAGTCTATGACACCCATGACATTGGGAAACCTACTACATAGAAATCTTTCTTAATCTGATTCCACTCCTGATGTGTGGTAGGCAGGTATGTTTGGGGGCAATTTGCCTGAAACCCTTCAGGGCCTTAGCAAGCAAATGGGAGAAAGATGGCTGTGATACCCCAACCACCTCTCCTGCTACCACCTGATAAAAGGTCTTGCCCAGAAAGTGAAGGACAGCCAGCAACTTGGTCATGGGTGGTATGGCATGAGAACACAGTGTGGTGGACTGCAGAAAAGGTCTCAATTCCCCAATGAGATGCATAATGAGGTCCTTAGATAGACAAAATTTAGAGAGCACTTCTGCTTAAAAGGGTAAAGGGTTTTTCTTTGGCCATTTATACTTACCTAGGTGGATGCAGCATCGGTCCGATGCTGCATCTGTCCCCTGCCGCCTCTATACTGAGAACTGAGTCATCGAATATTGCTGATGGCTTGGTTCTTACAGATCCCCAAGCGGAGAGCTGCTGACTGTCAATCAGCAGCTCTCCTCTCTGCTCCTCCATGCTTATTGGACTTCAAACCGCTCTCTGCTGAAAGCGGGTCACAGGAGTGCAAAAGGAATTGCACCCCTGTGACCCATAGGAGAAGCCAAACAAGCTCAGGCTGGACTTCTCCTTTAAGGGGGATATGATCACACTACAAATATATCAAAGATGATTATATAAACTGAAATAATTTGTCCACTCTAAGGTCCCTGAAAAGGACACATGGCCACAATTTTAAGCAGTATTAACCCCCAAGGGGGTGAGCAGGTACCTAGTTTTGACAGGTACCTGCTCCCACTTTTGCTCGGGCCGCCAAGGCGGCTCGAGCAGAAGTTTTCCTCTCTCCCTGCAATCTTCTGGGACACATCACAGGTCCCAGAAAATTTCCCAGCCATTAAGGAGGCGCAGCGGGACTCGCGCATGCGCAGTGTGCACCCGCAAGCTGTCACAGCCGGGTGCCCACACTTGCAATGCCGATGCCAGGGAGAGACGAGGGAGAGAGCCAGGTGTTTGGGCGGCCGCATTGCTGGACCATGGGACAGGTGAGTGTGTGCTTATCAAAAGTCAGCAGCTACGCTTTTTGTAGCTGCTGACTTTTAATAAACTCAAAAACGGCTGGAACTCTACTTTAACCACTAGGTGTCTGCGCTATAAGCCGAAAGACGGCTGCAGCGCGGATGCCAATTGCCGGGAGGGCGTCCCTGGACGTCCTCCTGTTTACTTCCGCGATGCACGCTCCCACGAACGTGCATCGGGGAAATTCTGTGATCGGCGTGTCCAATGAGAAATGATCTCATATGTAAACATATGAGATCATCTCTCATTGCCGGCTCTCCCTCCTCACACAGAGACAGCGTGTGAGGAGGGAGAGCTTCTGTGCTGCAGCGGTGAGTGAAAATAATAAAGTGCCCATCTGTCCCCACTGCCATCTGTCCCCACTGCCACCTGTCGTCAGTGCCACCTGTCATCAGTGCCACCTGTCATCAGTGCCACCTGTCGTCAGTGCCATCTGTCCCCAGTGCCACGTGTCGTCAGTGCCATCTGTCCCCAGTGCCATCTGTCCCCAGTGCCACGTATAAGTGCCATCTGTCATCAGTGCCATCTGTCATCAGTGCCACATCAGTGTCACGTGTCATCAGTGCCACATATTAGTGCCATCTATCGTCAGTGCCACCTGTCAGTGTCACGTGCCATCTGTTATCAGTGTCACGTGTTATCAGTGTCACGTGTCATCAATGCCACTTATCAGTGCCATCTGTCATCAGTGTCACGTGTCATCAGTACCACGTATTAGTGCCATCTGTCATCAGTGCCACAGTGCCCATAAGTGCCATCTGTCATCAGTGTCACGTGTCATCAGTGCCACGCATTAGTGCCATCTGTCATCAGTGCCACATAAGTGTCATGTGTCATCAGTGCCACGTTTCATTGTCCTGGTACTCCAGGGCCTTCAAAAGTGTAATAGGTAGTCAACAAGTTAGATGTGTAATTTATGCTCCTAGAACACCTGATGGCGCTCCCTGCATGTCTCTATGTGGCTAGGCTGTGGAAAAGTCCCACACATGTGGTATCGTAATGCTCAAGAGGAGTAGCATCATTTATTTTGCAGTGTCATTTGTGGTATACACATGCCATGTGAGAGAAATAACCTATTACAATGACAATTTTGTGAAAAAAAAAATCTTCATTTTGCAAAGAATTGTGCGAAAAATGACAACATCAAAAACCTCACCATGCCTCTTACTAAATACCTTGGAATATCTAGAGTTATTTGGGGGTTATTTGTACTTTCCTGGCTTGTTCGGGTCGCAAGAAATGAGAGGCTGTCAGTACATCAGGTGTGATCAATTTTTTATGATTTGCACCACAGCTTGTAGACGCTCTAACTTTCACAAAGACCAAATAATATCCACTAATTTGGGTTATTTTTACCAAAGATATGTAGCAGTATAAATGTTGGCCAAAATTTCTGAAGAAAAATTTATAATTTGGAACATTTTATCACAGAAACAAAGAAAATTCGTTTTTTTTTTCAAAATTTTCTGTCTTTTTTCATTTATAGTCCAAAAAAAAAATACAAAAAAACAAAGGTGATCAAATACCACAAAAAAAATTTGTATGAAAAAAAGGACAATAAATTAATTTGGGTACAGTGTTGCATGACTGAGTAATTCAAAGTGTGAGAGCACCAAAAGCTGAAATTTGGTCTGGTCACGAGGGGGGTTTAAATGCCCAGTTGTCAAGTGGTTAAGATACAGCCCACTGATCTGGACATCTTTGCTCGATACCTGCTTTTGGTATCCCTTACAGTTTTTAAATTTTTACTGCTCTAACAAGTCACTGTGTCAGGACCAGGATCTGAACCCCCAACCTCCGCTGTGTCCAGCAGTGGCTCTTCATGCTGGTGAACTAAAGTAAGATCAACACAACTAAGTAGCTAACATTTTTAAGTTAGCAATGGCAGATGACATGTTGGGGTTTATTTACTAAAGGAAAATAGGTTCTTCACTGTAAGGAAATACATTTAGCTAATGTGGTAAAAATTATATAAAAAAAAAAATACCCAATAACTTGCATTAAAGGGGTTGTAAAGTCAGAAAGTTTTTTTTATCTTAATGCATTCTATGGATTAAGAAAAAAAGCCTTCTGTGTGCAGCCGCCCCCCTCGGCCCTCCTAATATTTACCTGAGCCCCATCTCCTTCCAGCAATGTTGCAGTATTGTCTCGGCTGCCTGGGTCTCTCCTCCTCAGTGGCTGAAACAGCAGCGCGGCACCATTGGCTCCCACTGTTGTCAATCAAAGTCAGTCAGCCAATGAGGAGAGAAAGGGACGGGGCCAAGCTGCAACTCCGTGTCTGAATGGCTACACAGAGTTCAGGTGCCCCCATAGCAAGCTGCTTGCTGTGGGGGCACTCGTCATGAGGGAGGGGCAAGGAGAGCCGAAGAGAGACCCAAAAAGAGGAGGATCTGGGCTTCTATGTGCAAATCCACTACAGAGAGCAGGTAAGTAGAACATGTTTATTATTTTTAAACAAAAAGAAAACAAGACTTTTCAATCACTTGTTTTTTTTTTTTTTGCTTGCTATGATTGGACAATATAATTCAACAGAGCTTCACCTAATTCATTAAGCTAAGGGGGAAAAAAATCCCTTGCAAAGTGAAAATTCCTTTGTAAGATGAACAGCCTATCGGCTTTACCAAATCAATCCCATTCTTTCAGTATGTATTTCCATTTACTCTACTTTTGCTAGCATTGGCAACAATCAGTAAATATACTTGGCATCTTCCTAGTGAAATACTGTACATTTTGTCTGGGTTTTGTGCAAATATACTAGAATTAAATTGGTGAGGATGATGCTGTAAAATTTGATATACTTTTTTTGTTTTTTGGAAATTGTTTTAGAGGAATGTGGTGAGATGGATAATAAGTGAACTTGGGTACATTCATGGTGTGATATTCCTGCCATAAGGCTCATTTCATTCAGTTGTAACACCATAACAATTGTAATTTTCAGAAATGGAGGCCAATAGACACAATCCACTAAGCTGAAACACTTGTCATTTACCACAATGATTGTTATTTTAAGCTAGATGACTGTTATTTTGCAGTGCATAATGGTTCCCATTGCTAAAATAATAGTTGTTATTGCAAATAATGATTAATAGAACTTTGTGAAAATAGTTTGTTTCCTCCCCCTTGGAGCTTTAAAAATCCAATAATAATAGTGGCATACCTCCATAATTGTCATGTAACATTTGCAAGCCTAGGATCTCAGGTACAGACATTTGTGCCATCAGAATCCAAGACAGAAACAAATTGCTAAAATTCAACAGTACCTAATGGAAATTGAAGTAACAGTTTGCAGTAAACAGATTGTTTAAATTAATCTATTCATTCTATTGGGATATACAGCAAACAGGAAGTACTTTCATTACATTCAGATTATATTTAGATTGACATAATAATGCACAAATGCTCTAGTATTAAATGGAATGTATAATTGTTTTGCACATTATCTTTTAATATTTTTGTCAGGACTGAAAAAACATTTTTGAAAGTATATCATTTTTAAGTTAGGTAAAAATATAAAATAATGGATGCTAATGGTATGTTAGGCAGCCCATAGATGAATATTATTATTATTATTTTTTGTTCAACTGGCGGGTTGAACAAAAAAATTACTCACATTTGAGGTGGATGGGGGAATCCTTCCACTGAGCCTTTGTATTCTGACAGCGGGAAGACTTCCCTGCCATCAAAACACACTGATCATCCCAGCCAGTGGCACTGATCGAGCAGAAATTTTCCAAAAAGGTTGTTGTACAGAAGTCGATCAGTAGATCAACTGCTTTACAACCTCCCTGTCCATACATGGATCGACATTCAGCTGGTCCCTGCTGAAGCCGCCGAATTTCAGTCCATGTATGGATGACTTTAGTCTTTTGTCTAGACAGCAAGTAAACCTCAAGTCTCCTTCACAACTGGAAATGTATCACTTCAGCCAGGGCAAGGACAAGGGGTGGGCAAGAGGGGCAGCTGTCCTGGGCACAAGGGGGGATTTTAGGGGCAGCAAGGGGTAAGTATTGTTCTGGAAGGGGAAATTTGAAAGGGGTAGTGCTTAGAGTGGTGATTTAGGAGGATCTGTGTTGGGAGGGAGGATAGGGGAAGAAGATTTGTGCTAGGAGGGAGGAAATTTGGGGGGAATTTGTGCTGGGAGGGGGAATTTTGAGTGGGGGGGGGGGAGATGTGTACTAGGAAGGGGATTTTAGGGGTAGAGGATTTGTTTTAGGAAGGGAGAAATATTTTTTTGGGGGGGGGGGGGCAAAAATTTGTGCTGAGAGGGGGGATTTAGTAGGGGGGGGGGATTTGCATTGGGAGGAGGGAAATTCATGCTTACGGTGTAAGCATGCAGATTAGTGCTCAGTGTTTTTTTGGGGGGGGGGGGGGTTTACTGACACATAATGTTCATACATCTTGGGGGGGTGCAGTTGGGCATGTTCGCCCTGGGCTCTGGATGACCATGTCCCAGCATTGACTTCAGCTATACTCAAGGAAGCCTAATGTTTACGGAACTCCAATGAGCCATCAGAGCATTGACTTCCAAGTTTATATTAGACATATAGAGCTTGAAAGAAAGTATTGTCAGCTGTGCTGTCTCTGGACTTACCCACAGTACTTTAGGAATCCTTTGTCATGTATTTACTATTTAGCTGTAAAGCAAACATTGTATGCAAAGAGTAAAACAATTTGATTAACCACATGCCGACCGCGCTATAGTCGAAAGACGGCCACAGCACGGTCGGCTTGTTCTAAGTGGACGTCCTACGGACGTCATCCCAGAAACTTGCTCCCGCCCGCCCCCTGGGGCGCGCACTCGGGAACATCCGTGACCACCGGGTCCCGAGGACCCGGCGCATCACGGATCACGGTAAACAGCCGCTGATAGCGCCCGTTTACCACGTGATCGTTCCGTCAAATGACGGAGCGATCACATGTACACACACCGGCGTCACGTCATGACGCCGGTTCCTCCCTCCCCTCTCTGTACCGATCGGTACAGAGAGGGGAGAAGCGGAGAGGGGGAAAGACGGGACCAGCGCTGTGGGCTGGATGTGTAGTGCCCACAGCGCTGGTCAATACATTGCCACCACTGTGCAATACTCTGCCACCACTGTGCAATGCTCTGCCACCACTGTGCAATACTCTGCCACCACTGTGCAATGCTCTGCCACCACTGTGCAATGCTCTGCCACCACTGTGCAATGCTCTGCAACCACTGTGCAATACTCTGCCACCACTGTGCAATGCTCTGCCACCACTGTGCAATGCTCTGCCACCACTGTGCAATGCTCTGCAACCACTGTGCAATACTCTGCCACCACTGTGCAATGCTCTGCAACCACTGTGCAATGCTCTGCCACCACTGTGCAATGCTCTGCAACCACTGTGCAATGCTCTGCCACCACTGCAATACTCTACCAATACTGTGCAAAACTGTAATACGCTGCCAATACTTGCCAATACTCTGCCAATACTCTGCCAATACTCGCCAATACTCGCCAATACTCGCCAATACTCTGCCAATACTCGCCAATACTCTGCCAATATTCGCCAATACTCTGAAATCATTTTTAATAGAATTTATTTTATTTTTTTTACCGAATTTTCTGTATTTTTTTATTTATAGCGCAAAAAATAAAAAACCCAGCGGTGATTAAATACCACCAAAAGAAAGCTCTATTTGTGTGAAAAAAAGGACACAAAATTCATTTGGGTCCAGTGTTGCATGACGGAGTAATTGTCATTCAAAGTGTGAGAGCACCGAAAGCTGAAAATTGGTCTGGTTAGGAAGGGGGTTTAACTGCCCAGTGGTCAAGTGGTTAAACAACAGTTTAAAAATATTAAACGCTATAAACTAAAAAAAAGATAAAAAATGACTACTACAAAAACATATTTGACTTAAAACAATTATCGTTTCCCTTTAAAATATTAAACATTTAAACATTTTATGTTTATATTTTGTGAGTTTCGATAGCATAAATGGCAAGGTTTCCGCACTTAGTGGGACTTGCTAAGCAATAGTGAGATCAATGAAAGAGAATCAGCTTAAAACTTTTCATTGGTGCCATAGTCTGTACTACTGTTACTTTCCTGACTCTGCTTCCTGACACATCCTGCTGTGCCTGCTGTTCCACAGTCTGCTACCAGTGCATGCCTCACCTGCCTGCTATTGCCAGTACCAGCCTTTTTCACTCTGCCATCCACCAGCTGTTTACCACTCGCCTACTTTACTGAAAACTACTGACGGCATCTCCTATCTGGTGTGTATACCCACTCTGCTATTGGGCTTCTTCATCATTTCAGGCTCTGCTACCAGGTATGTGATACCATCTGAGTATTGTAGGTACACTCACTAGCTTAGGACTCACTAGGAACTCACTAGAATGGCCTATATTAGTATGTGAAAGCATTTGAGAGACCACCGTGAAAAATGTTAAATCCTCACACTGTACTGAATACAACTGTTATTAGGATATTCTTTTTTAAGAAAACTGATGTTACACTTTAAAGTGGATGTAATTAAACCCTCACATATACCCAGAGAAGTGAACAGCCTCAGATGATACACAGGGATGAAACCTTCCTACATAAGTCTTACATGTATATCTGCTGTCTTCAGCTTTATATACTGTTTAGAAAGTGCACATCATGTTAGGAGATTTTCTCTTCCTGTTTAGCACTGCAGTGAAGCCTGGGCATACAGCCTCATAGGTACAGACTTTCAGAGCTGATCGTTGAATTGTTCAGGGCTCTGCTAATCTATTTATAGCATCCTCCCCAACACAAAACTCATGCTTTTATCATATGTGACGGAGAACTTGTCAGGAGTTATCAGGCTGATAACAGAAGAACAGGGCAGGAAACAGCTACGGGACATAGTGCTTTGAAGAGAGATAACAAAACACTGTAGATATATGTGCCCAGCTCAGATTTCATGAATCGGGTTTACATCCACTTTAAGCTGTGTGTAGCATTTTGGGTTTAGCGAACTTTTGTATGGACTTTGTAGTACTGGTTGATGAGTGCTAGAAACATATCCATGCAACGCCTAAATGAAGAACATAGACGAGTGTTATTATGTCATAGGCTGTAGATGGTGCACAGACATTTACATACTGTATTATTCAACTGATGACAAAAGATATATCTTTCCTGGTTGTCTAATTGTCAAGTATCCTTACATCCTTTAAGCGTGCATCAATGTACACAACCACATCCCCATTGGATTTCTCAGTTTGAAGCAAAAGCTTCTTTAACCTCCCTGGCGGTATGATTATTTCTGATTTTAGGTGCTGAAAGCGGTGCAATTATTTTGCATGGAAATTTGGCGTTTTATATTGTAGGCCTGCAATTCTTAGGAATAACTCACTTAAATCTGTCCAAACCTAGTAGACATCCCGGGTATGATAAAGTTTGAAACACAAATCACAAATTATAATATAAAAAATAACTATAAATAAATATAACAAATAATAATATGATAATAAAAATGATTCAATAATGTAGTCAAATCAAAAACACTTAAATTTGCTCAGTTGCAGAATTGTCTCTGTCACTAGATTTAGTGTTTGATGAAGAATTTCCCCACAAATTGCTATCGCTCAATTCTGCAAGTGATTCTAATTTATTATGTTCAAAAATCAGAAATAATAAAAATTAATTCTGAACCCAGCGCTCACGGGAAAGGAGATAGCAGATAAAAAATGGATAAAAATAAAGAGTAATGGGGATAGGCTGCTATTCTACACCTGAAAGGTAACGGATAATAGAGATACACAGTATTCGGTTTAAAATAAACTGAATAAAAACAGCGCCCAGACATAGAGGAATAAATAAATAAAAAAAGATATAAATATAAATATCTAAAATGAAATATAAATATTTATGCAAAAAGGCAAAGGGTAATAAAATGTTATTGCATATGAATATAGCAACAATCATGCAGAGGATATAAATATAATTATAAAGGGTGTCAGGAGAGTATTGCTACAGTTCATTAGCACTCATCTGACCCATTATGAGGAAGAAATAGCTGCAATATTGCAGCTATTTCTTCCTCATAATGGGTCAGATGAGTGCTAATGAACTGTAGCAATACGATTCTAATTTATTATCGTTGTTCTCTAGCTGGTCTAAAACCACTTTTGACATAAAGGGACACTTTTTGGTTGCTATGGACAATCTCCAAATTCCAGGCAGAAAAAAACTGTATTTACAATATAAAAGTGCATGCAGGGCACTATACAAACCACTAGGGACAAAGGGGATGTGTCATTTTTTATACAGTACTGTAATCTGTAAGATTACAGTGTACTGTATTTTTACTTTTTTGAATTTGGCGCCGTTCTTTGCTCCCGTGCGTCACAACGTCGCAAGGAACGGAGCTCATCGGCACTCGGCACTGTGTGAATCGAGCAAGGAGACAGCTCGCACACACACAGCGGTGAGACATCGCAGGATCCAGGGGACAAGGTAAGTAACTTTCCCTGTATCCTGCGATGCGATCCCGAATCTGGCTCGGGTTACCGCTAATGGTAATGAAATTCCACCCCGAGCCAGACTCGGGAATACCGCCAGGCAGGTTAATCTCTCAAATGCTTCTGATGAAGGTGTTTTATGATGTGTCATCTGAGGTCTGAAGTAACCAACAGATAGCCCAATCATCAAATTATCCTATTAATGCCTGGTACACATGATGAGATTATCAGATGAATGATCGTCCATTTTTTTTGCATGCTAATCTCATTACGGAAATGAAGAGGTTACTAAAGTTATTAAAATTCTCGTGCGACAGAACAAAAATTCAGAAGTGATGATATGTATTGTATTGTATTTGTAATGTATTTTCCGACGAAAACTGTACTGCGTACAATATGGTATCATATGAGAAATGTTTTCATGCTTCTCCCATTGGATATTATCGGATGAACCGTCGTGATTGGCTCTCGAAAGCTGTATACTAACGATAAGATTATCGTACAATCACAATCACACATGATCAGAAAATTGGACGCAATATACTGTTGTCAAAGTGATTGTAATATATGAGCCATAAGGCTACTTCATGCAAAAAAAAATGCAGGAGTTTCATGTAAATGTATTCCTCAATAGTCAAAACTTATAAATATCCACTTGAGCATTAAATTACCTTTGCAAACCTGCACAGTACCTTTTAAAAGTAGCATTGATGTCTTCATTGGGTTGCAAACAGTCTGTGCAGGGAACAGAACTGTGAGTGGAACCCAGCAGGTCCTTCCACTACAAGCTGCCTGTAGAATATTATAGGGTGGTGGGGTGGCTACAAAACTGGTCATCCTACACAAGGAGAAAGAACAGCAAGGGATGGTATGTTTTACAGGAAGTTCCTGCACAGAGACAAAGTTCATAAGTTGTTTGATTCTGGATTACTGCATAGATCTGAACAAAATACACAATGGACAAGAAAGAATATACATGGCATTTGTATTTATGGCACATGGCACTTATTATTTAGAAATCATTTGTTCAGTTTGGAGTTCACCTTTAACCTTTGCAAAAGTTAATGTATATCTTGAGCCTTCAATGGAATGGTTTGTTATAACCTGACCTGTGAAAAAATGGAAGATGTATGTAAATGTTTCAGTAAACGTATCCAAAGCATTGAGCTATAGCTGTTATCATATGCAAATTTGTGGTGTTTAATGGGGGTAATCTTCCGACATACAGCTAATAGCACTAATATGCTATTCAATTTTAGGGCCGATTAGAACTTGATTGCCTATTGTAAGAAGATAAGATGTCTTTTGTGACTAGTAGTTACTCCAGTGTATTACTCCTCTCACTCTGTTGTTTTCTCATTAGAGATTTATGTGTATATATATATATATATATATATATATATATATATATATATATATTTTTTTTTTTTTTTACTACAGAACACCTGCATAGTAAAGAAGCTTCAGCATACCAAAGGGTTTATGACCTGCAAACAACTAGTTTTTATTAAACAATAGCTTATTTTTCCCTTTTTTCTAAAATATTAAAATCAATTAGTAAATTATGGCTACCCTATGCATAGGTATTCTAACACTTTAAATGCAGTGTGAGTAAACTTGCTTGACACAAGCTCCTATCATTAGATCACACCAAAGCTTGCCAGTTATAGATTTTTATAGCATGATACTCACACAGCAACACTCTTATCTTATCATAGTCATTATACAAACAGGGACCAGAAAAAAATAATGTTTATGGCACACCATCATCTTATAAGTACACACTGTAAAGCTTGAAGTCGAAACCTTTTGCAAATATTTATCACGGATCCGCATGTTGTATACATGTAATACTTTTTCAATCTAATTCTAATTACAGCTCAGAACAGCAAGCATTATAATGCAGGGGCATTGATCTGACCACAGCTTAATTTATACAAAGAGGATTGCCGAACTGATGATCCATTAAAAAAGAGACAGGCTAATAAATGATGATAAAAAAACAATTATACTATAATTAAAGACTTGTCCTATTTAGTTCTTCTTCTTTTCTCAGCATTGTTGCTGAGGTTGAGCTTTTTCCATTGGTTTTGTTTTTCGTATCATTTAAAACTTAATTACATTAAGAGTCCATTTACAAAGACTTTGACAGAGGTATAATTAAAACAAAGAGTAGCTTTAACTTAAATAGGGCATTAAATTAAGGAAGTGTTGTGAAAAGCTAAGTCTCTCAGGAGAGGAAGACAGCTCATGTCATTTTAGAGGACTGGGATAGAGATAAGCAGGTTGCCCCCACAGGGGATACAGTGAAACTGGATTATGAAGAGCATCCTCACTCTGCTCTATAGAAAGAGTATGCATGAGATGATTAATGTATAGAGTAGTCATACCATTGTTATTCAAATGATCAAAAACTCTAATTAAATACAATTAAACTGAAAGACCTCCAGACCATTGCAAACATGTTTGTTTGGTTAATGTAACATTTATGGACAAAATGGTAAACATATTTTATGTTTTGCTATACTGTATGTAATTTTCTGTAATTTTATTTATACAATTATATGTGATCTGTTTTATATATTCAAATGATTATTAGTAAATATTCAATAACTATCACCGCTTGCAATCCAGCTGAAAACGAAAATCAGTCAGCTCAAGTTACCAAAATCACTTGTACTGTATCTACAGATTAATCAATACAAAATTCTAAATAAAATCTCTCATATGTACAACTTGATCATGCTTATAGTGCAGGGATTAAAGGCAGGAGAAAATATATCATAGTTCAGAAGGTCCGAGACATATTTCATAAATAAATGATAAATGTTTGATAACTGTTTTTAAGGCCTAGAAAACTAAATGTCTGTTTTCAGAAATGTTATTATGTCTATAAAAAGGTTATATTAAAAGGTTATATTAATGTAGCGGTCCCCCCGTGGGGGCTGCTGAATTGTTCTATTTCCCACTGGCTATCCCGGGCACTCAGGACTACCCTTCTCTCTGACACCTCGGGTTCCATACTTTCAGTAAAAAAAGGACACACTCTATTGAAGTTAAATAATGTAATACGTTTACTGAAAGAAAAGAGATTTAGATGCTTAGAGTAACACCTCTTTGATTTAGTTGTACAACAAAATAAGTACAGTAAATATATTATCAAGAGTTAATATAGACACACACTGAACAACTGATGTATGCGGACGCGTCTCCAAGTGGGATTAATGCTCAGGGTGGTAATACCCTGACACTAAGCACCTTCCCACTTCCAGCAATGGTCGTGCAGACACTCTAAACCCGCAGCACACTATACAATGCTAATAAAAACAATGTAACACAATCCTTTGTATATAGAAAACACAAAGCCTTACAGTGAATGGTATAGTCTCTTGTTTTCTTTCTTCAGCTAGCCATTATACTGCAGTATTTGTACTCCATAGGGTTTGCAGATGGTAATGTAACGTAAAATAGTGAACAACAGCAACTTCGATTATGAAATGCATTTATTACTTCCTTTTGTAAGAATGCACCCCGATCATCAGTCAGTTTCTAGTGAAATACAGGCTTTGAGGCCTGATTGAGCACAGTCTAAATGAAAAGAATGGTTCCGTGAGACTGCAGGTCTCAGCAGCACTGTAGTGACTAGTCTATAGTGTGTTAAGTGCTTTATATAAATTCTGGGCAATAGCCCTCTCACCACACCAGGCCTGGACAGTTGGATTTCTCCGCTCCAGTGATCTCAGTCCCATCCTGGCCACACTGTGTCGCTCCGCACGATGACCGGGAACCCTCGGATGGCTCCGTCAGATATCCTGGATCCTCCGGTTCGATCACACCACTGATCCAGCACTCAGTAGTGAGGGCCTCTCCGGCAGTAGCAGTTCTGTTCCGCAGCATAGCAGGCCGCGGCTCTTCCAGGCCTACACCCACAGGTCCCTGCAGGCAGGTCACACGTCCCAGGCCCAAGAGAAAGAAGCCTCCTGGAAATGGCCACGGAAGCCCTTTTATATCCTCCCAGCATGCAGTTCAGTCACCTAGTGTTCATCGGTTGGTGGGTGAGCATTGTGGGTAAGTGAGTCCTTTTGACCACACAATTAAGACACTTCCTGCTCATATTCTTATGTGAAAAATAAACAAGTCTTATTCACATTGCATACCACTAGAGGGAGTCAAATACCAATTTAGTAGCATTGTCTATTGCATGGTAAAGAATCACAGCGCTACATTAAAAAAATATGCTTGTAATCATGCTGCTGAAAATATGTATAACATTCTCAATACATCTACCCCAGATACCCCGAATACATGTAGATAAATAAAAAAAAGTAGGGTGTTACTGTTACATGTACAATAATTCAAACAATTATTCTAGGGTTGTCCCGTCACCACTTTTTTAAGACCGAGTACAGGTACCGATAATTTTTTTTATTGTTATGTGACAGTATTCAAAGCACAATACAGATTAGGTGGCACTGATAGATGGCGGGCACTGACAGATGGCAGGCACTGATAGAAGGCGGGCACTGATAGATGGCATTGATGACTGGCACTGACAGATGGCACTGATGACTGGCACTGATAGTGGCTGACACTGATAGGTGGCACTGACAGGTGGCTGGCACTGATAGATGGCTGGCACTGATAGATGGCATTGACAGGTGGCTGGCACTGATAGGCGGCACTTATGGGCATTGGGCACGGATAGGTGGCATTTATGGGCACTGATGGGCAGGCACTGTCATGCCATGAGGAAAGGCTTCTGCGACACCCATCTTGGTACTCCTTGCACTCGGCCGCATTAAAAGCAGCAGCGGCCATCTTGTTACACCCAGCCCGAACTATATGGGCTGGGTGTAATAAGATGTCTGCTGCTGGCTTCTTGCAGCAAAGTTCAGGGTGTACCAAGATGGTCGTCGGGATGTCCAACCGCTGATGTCAACACGAAGTGTCACTTCCGTTGTTCCCCCCGCTGACTTCCAGTAGCGCCGAGTCGCTTAATCCTCTCTTCCAGGTATCGGATCTGGTATCAGGAACATTTTTTTTTTTTTTGTTTTTTTGTTTTTTCTTTTTGAGAAGGACTATATCAATGAGGTCTTCACCTCTGTCCCATCTAGTCTTGTCATCATAGGGGCTTAGTCTTTTTAGATTCATAACATTCTCTCTTAATCCTACTTAATTTTTATTCAAAACTCTTGTTGCATTTTTTTTATTTTTTTTCTTCCCCCCCCCCCCTTCCCCCCCCTCTGCCCCCCCCCCTATCCCTAACTCCCATCGCTTCCCTCTTTTTTTTTTTTTTTTTTTTCCTCCTTTTTTCTTTTTCCTCTTTCCATTCAATTTTAATGTGTTGTTTTTCTTTGCTAATTGATTGGATCTCATTAAATCTGTAACAACTCTGCATAACTCCAGGTTCTTTTAAATATTTCCCAACATTCCCACTTCCCCTTTAGTTGGGTATCTTCCTCAAGATTCTCTTTCAAGCATTCCAGCCTATAAGTCGCCTCCACTTCATCTATCCATTCCCCCATAGAGGGACTTTCCTGTTCTTGCCACTTCCTTGGGATTAATCTTTTTGCGGCATTTAGCAGATGTGGGACCAATGTGCTCCTGTATTGCCTTACTCCCTCTTCTGTAGCGTGCATCAAAACCACCCACGGATTTTTTTTTACTTCTATTTGAGTGATTTCTTTGATATAACTCAAAACCCTCTCCCAGTATTTTTGTATTTTCTGACATTCCCACCATAGGTGCCCCATGTTTCCTCTCAAGTTGCAACCCCTCCAACAGTTGGGGGATCTCCCTTCCTGAAATTTGCTTGTTATGTCGGGGGACGCGTACCACCTAATTAAACATTTGTAATTCATTTCAGCTGTTCGCATATCTACTGACGAGCTATGTGTGAGCTTCATTATTTTTCTAATCATCCCAGTGTTTATCTGTGACCCTAATTCTCTCTCCCATTTCTCGATGAATGGGGGGACCGCCAGCCTGTCCATCTCGATCAACAACTTATATATTTTTGATATAGACTTTTTGGTATTTTCTGCTGTACATAATTGCTCTATCTTCGTCAGGTCTCTGCGTGACCTGATTGGTTGTGGAAGTTTTTTCACGAACTGGCATATCTGGAGGTACCGCCACTCATCGATTTTAAATATATCCGCTCTTTTTTTTAGTTCATTTAGTGCCAGTGGTTGTCCCGCAAATATTACGTCCCCTAATTGTGTTTCTTCTTTAATTATCCAATTCCCTCCTATGTCTATTTTCCCAGGAGGGAAATAATCGTTCTCCTTGAGTGCTAGTAAATGTGAGTTATAATTACCGTTCAACTGTTTGTATACCTTGTCCCAAATTTTAAACGTATGCCATGTGATAGTGTGTGTGTGAACATCCAGTGCTCTATACCCCGGGGGGTTCCAAATAATCCTTCCCAAGTGAACCTTACTCAGTGCCCTCTCTAAGTGTACCCATCTTTTACTTGAGTTTATTTTCCCCCACTCTGGGATTCTAGTTAGTGCAATTGCGTGATAATAACTAATTATATCGGGGACCGCCAGTCCCCCTTGGTTCTTACCCTGTTTTAAAAGTTTCAACGACGTGCGGTGTTTCCCATTTTTCCATACAAAATTCATCAGTATTGAGTTAAGCTTCCTAAGGTATTGCTGGGGTAAGGGGAGAGGGAGCATCTGTAGCTTATACATTATTACAGGAAGTATCATCATTTTAACAGTATTTACTCGTTCGATCCAGGACATGGGCCTGCTAATGTATTCCTTACATTTTTTTTTTACTTCGTCTAGCAAGGGGAGGTAGTTGATTCTATACAGTTTTCCGATTGAGTTAGCTAAATCTATCCCCAAATATTTTATTTGCTTCTTCCAAACAAATTTATGTTCTTTCTTTAGTATCATCTGCTCGGTTTTATTTACGTTAATATTAAGTATATGAGATTTTGCGGGATTAACCCGGAAGTTTGAAAGGGCTCCGTATTCTGTGAGGGACTTCAAAAGAATGGGCATCGTCTTCCGAGGGTTACTTACATAAAACAAAATGTCGTCTGCGAATGCCGCCAATTTATGGGACTCCCCCTCCACTCTACATCCCTCTATGTCGGGGTTTTTTCTTATCGATGACAATAGGGGCTCCAATGTCAGGACGAAAAGAAGAGGGGATAGGGGGCAGCCTTGCCTCGTCCCATTCCTCATTTCAAACAGTGCGGAGAGAACTCCGTTTACTTTAATATTTGCCTTAGGGCTCCCATAAAGGGCTTTAATTCGACTAATGAATCTCGGCCCAAACCCCATGTACTCTAGGGTATTAAACATGAACCCCCAGTCTACTCTGTCAAATGCTTTTTCTGCATCTATAGACAAGAGCAGACTGGGGGTCCCAGAATCCCTCATCCTCTGAAGGGCCAATAGAGTCCGAACTCCATTGTCCCTCCCTTCCCTCTCTGGGACAAAGCCCACTTGATCAGGATGGATCAATGCCTCCAGATGCCCTCTCACTCTCTCAGCCAGGATTTTGGCATACAACTTAGTGTCTGCGTTCAGCAGAGAGATAGGCCTGTAATTAGAACACTTAGATCCATCTTTCCCTTCTTTAGGGAGAACTGTTATAGTTGCTGACAGGGAGGCTTCACCCATAGCGTATTTTATTCCCAGCCCATTCATATATTGTTGAAGTCTAGGGATCAGGATCTCCTTAAAGGTTTTATAGTAAAAAATGGAGAAACCATCTGGGCCCGGGCTTTTCCCTATAGAGGAGTTCTTCAGGGCTCGCAATATTTCCGCCTCCGAAATTGGCTGTTCCAGTGCCTCTCTATCCTCCTGACCCAGAGATTCCAACCCGGCTCTACTAAGAAAGTCTGAAATTTTTTTATTTATTTTTTTTAATATTTTTTTTATTTGGTCCCCCTTTTTTGCATCCTTATGATCTACAGAGTACAGCTCTTCATAATACTCCCTAAAGGATGAAGCAATATCCTGGGAGACATATTTAAACTCCCCGTTTTTGGCTTGGATTTTTACTATATAATTTTTTTGTTTTTTGTTTTTGAACTATTCTCGCCAGGTGTTTGCTGGATTTATTCCCCCAGATGTACCGTTCTTTTATTGTCCTGTTATAAATCTGCTTTGCTTCGTGTTCTAAGCAGTCTTTAAGTTCATCCTTCTTTGCTAATAGGTCTTGGAATAGTTCCTTATTATGGGCTGAAGCTGCCTTATGTTTTTGTTCCAAGTTTTTTAAGTCATTCATCAAATCCTGCACTTTCCTCCTCCTCTCTTTATCAGCCCACGCGGCTTTCCCTATCAATATCCCTCTAATAAATGCTTTGTGTGCCTCCCAAAGATTGGCTCCATTAACTTCCCCATTATCATTGTTAGTAAAAAAACCTTCCAATTCTCTTTTTACGCACTCCACCACTTCCCCGTCTCGCAGTAACTCCTCGTTTAGTTTCCACCCACATGATGGGGGTTTATATTCTGGGACAGCCAGAGTCACGGAGGCAGGGGCGTGGTCGGATAGCGTAATTGTCTCTATTTTTGTTTGTAATACCCTATCCAAGATTCCGTGTTCTACAAATATATAATCTAATCTAGTGTACGTCCCGTGGACAGGGGAGAAAAACGTAAAGTCCCTTGTTTGGGGGTGCTGGACCCTCCACACGTCCAACAGTTGTTTATTATATAATTCATTTTTTACCGAGGATAACTGTTCGTTTCTTGTCCCCTGGCCACCGGACGTACTATCTAGACTGGGGTCCATGGTAAAATTAAAATCACCCATAAGAATTACATATCCCTTTCTGAAAGCCCCCAGCTTTCTCAATATCCCTTTCATAAACTTGATGGGGCTATTATTTGGCGCGTAAACATTAGCCAACGTATATGTTGTTCCAAATAGGGATCCCCTCAGGAACAGATACCTTCCCTCTGGATCTACCCTTCTGTCTTCTAGCTGGAAATGCATATCTCCTGAAAAGCCAATAGCCACCCCTCTAGATCTACTTGAAGAAGTATCGGCGTAAAACCAGTTAGGGTATGTTCTTGAGAACAGTTTCACATTTGTGTTGTGGGCAAGATGTGTTTCTTGGAGGAAAACCACATTGGCCCCATATCTCCCTATCTCTTCGAGAATCATATGCCGTTTGCTAGGAGAGTTCAATCCTTTCACATTATAAGTTAGGAATTTCAAATCGGGAGTCATTATTCAATTAACCCAAAAATTACCTAAGTATAGGGCAGCGATGAGAGTCTCCCTCCCCGACCCCCTTCCCTCCCTCCTGAACCCCTCCCCCCCCTCCCCCCCCCCCCCCCCCCCCCCCCAAACCCCCTCCCTCCCTCCTAAACCCTTCCCTCCCTCCCCCCCTCTTCCTCCCCCTCCCCTCTTCCCCTCCCCGACCCCATCTCGGGTCTCTATTCCGACGGTGACCCATTTCTTAGAGTCCCTCGGAACAGCTAAGGTGAGGTGGGGTTCTTTCCCCGCCCCCTCCCACTTTTTTTTCCCAGTTGGACTCGGGATATAGTGGGCCAGGTGGATGAAGGAGTGTTGAATGAAATCTCATCTATTTTCTACATTTAGCTCCCCCCGTGACCCGTCCGCCCCCCCCGCCACCCCCGACCCATCCCAAAATCGCTCTCCCAACTCTCTGTCCATCCCGGAAGAGTGGGAGTAGGGATGTCAAGATTGGTGCAAAAGTCCTGCAGCTCCTCTGGAACCCTGAGTCTGGCAGACCGTCCTTCTTTTATGCCAATGAGGCATGATGGGAACCCCCATCTATATTTTATATTTTCTTTGCGCATTACTTCCAACAGCGGTCTCTGATGACGTCTTCTTTCTAGCGTGCGTGCGGAGAGATCCGCATACAGCTGTATCTTGGTGCCTTCGTAATGTAAGTGGGGGTTACCTCTTGTCTTCTGCCAGATGTTTTCTTTATCCCTATAATTCCGGAACCTAACTATTACATCCCTTACTCTTCCGTGCTCTGATCGATCCAACGCTCCAATGCGATGTACTCTTTCAATCGTCGGGAATTGCCCCTCTTCTAGCCCTATTATGGGGCAAAGAAGTGATCTAACTATTATTTCTAGATCCTCCCCTTTTTGTTCTGGAATCGCCCTCAGGCGGATATTTTGTCTTCTGTCTCTGTTCTCCTGATCTTCTATTTTCTGTAACATTTCTCTCTGGTTCAGTTGACACCTTTTGAGTGAAATCTTTATGTTATTGATTTCCTTGGCCATTTCCTCTACTCTTTCCTCCACCACCTTAACTCTGGTCAATAAGTGGCCCAAGTCCTCTCTCAAAGTAGTTATTTCCATTTTTATCACATTTTCCACTTTCAATAACATTGCCTCCATTTCTCTTTTTGTTGGAAGTTGGTCGCCCCGATCCTGATCTTCAACTCTACTAATCTCCACTTCGCTTCCATTTGTGCAATCGTCTCTAGATTGATCATGAGCCCCTTCCATTTTCCTGGTAGTACCTTTATTTTTCTCCATAATGGCCTTGGGCTGGTGGTTGGTCTCCGGGGTTTTTGGGATACCTCCTTGTTTTAAATATTGTTGAATGGTGCTCGTGTCTTCTTTTGGTGTTTTAGGAGCCCCCTTTTTGGGCGCTTTGGTTGTGGTTTTACTCATTTTTTCACACTTCCTCCTCTACCCAAGCTCCCTTTCTATACCCGTACTTTTCAGCTGCCCCTAGAGTATACTTAATTTATATTTGTGTTCCTGGTATAGTTACTATGTTATCTTACGGTCAGCCACCAATGTAAGATTGCATGGGGAAAAGCCTTAGGAAGATGCAGGACCTAGGGAGGAGGGATAGCCGAGTTGCGGATCTGTGCCCCGGATCGTAAACCTTTCAAAGGGAAGGGGATAGTAGCCAGGTTTTCCTGATAAGCTTACTCTCTCGGGCTTTCTCGGAGTATGGGGTGATGAAGCAGCAGGGAATCTACTCAGACCCACTTTGGTTCCAGATTTTAAATGCCTATGCTTCGTGTGCTGTTTTCTGTATGAGGATCTAATATATCCCCCGGATTGGTTGATTGATTTGCCGATTGCGTACACACACAGTATCTGGCTGAGTCCCGGCTCTCTATAGGTATTGGGGGGAGGGGGGGTCTATTCCCACTCCTCAAAACCAAGCCAACGCCAAAAGGAAAACAAAAAATGATAAAACAAAAAAACAAAAAAATAAAAAAAAGAAAGAAAAAAAAAAAAAAAAATTCCAGGAAACATCCAGTGCCGAGCACTTATTGACCATGGGAAATATTTCTCTATGTGAACCTGCCTGTGTAATACCATAAAGATGTTTTTGGGAGAGGGAAAAAGTTTTTTTTTTTTTTTTCCCTCTAACAACCGACAGGGGACATAAAGTGCTTTACTGAACCTTTTGCTGGGTTTTTCCAGGCATTAACAAACATTTTGTCCTCTTCCCTTAGTGTATTGTCCCAGCCTTCAGGAGGTTTAGGGGGGGAGGAGAGGGTGGTCTCTTCTCTCTCCTCTAGTCGATAGCCAAAACAGAGAGGCAAAGAAGAAGAAAATAATAATAATAATAATACCACAGTCCAGGAGAAATCAATCACAGGACACTTTGACCATGGAGAGTGTTGCACAATGTGAGCCTGCAGGTGAGCCTGCAGGTGTGATACCGAAAAGCTATTATGTGAGGTAGTTTTTTTATTTTTTTCCCCTAACAGCTGTCCGGGGACATCACAGTACTTTACTGAACCTTTTACTGGGCTTTTCCAGGCACTGCCAAACATTTAACGTCTTCCTTAATAATGTTATTATAAGCAGCCTTGGCTTACCTCCAGTTTGTTGAGAAGTGCTTCCGGCCAAAATGCCTGTAGTATACTCACAAATTATGCCTCACGTCCCCTTAGTTTTTTCCGCCTGTGCTGGGCTTTAGGCTCACTTTGCTTCCGGAGAACATGTTGGTGAGAGCGAGCGAGCGATGGGGCCGAAGGGGCGACGGGAGAGGAGAGGAAAGGACCAGGGGGAGTGCTGGGGGGACGCCATTAAGGTCCGCGTCAGGACATTGCTCCGGGCCAGGTTGCCGTAGGTTTCGCTGTTCGGCTGGGTCTCCCCGGCTGAGATGGATTAGCCGACGTACGGCGCTGAGACAATCTCGGTCTTCCCGCCCGGCACGCTAGCCCTTTCTCCTGGAGCCTCTCACGCTCCGTGGCGTCCCTGCACGCTCCTCCGCATCGCGTCTCACAGATCCACCTGCGGGCTGACCCCTCCCTCCGTGCCTACGTCCTACGTCTGCACGTCCATCCATGTACTGTATTGTATGCATGGGACACCCTTTTAATATCCTTTACCACAAGGGTAAGGAAAGTTTCCTTTAATGTATTTTTGGTTTATTTTCACATAACAGTTTTATATCAAATATTTTAAACTTTATATTAGTTTAATTAATGTTTTTACACAATGCAGTGTTCAGTGACAGCTGCATTATGGGCATAGTATTTCAGAATGTTAAGCTACAAATTCAGAATGTGAAAGGATTAACTCCCCAGCTAGCTTGTCTACAATTCCTATAGCATAAGTCAGTTTTCTTGTTAAATTCCTTGGGCTATAATACTTGATTTGAATTTTTCAACATAGATAAGGCTTTCAAATCAGATTATTTTTGAAAGTATATGAAAGTATATGTTTTTTTATGGATAAAATGAAATATGTATAGGTTACATCTTCTTTTGTACATTATTGCTATAATATTCAAAACCAATTCATCTTTGTCAGTAGGGATAAGCTGAACGTACCTGGGTTCAGTATGAGGCAGGTTCAGTGTATATTACAGAAGTTCAGGTGCTGAGTCCAGATCTCATTGAAGTCGATGTGAGCTGAACATTAAAAAACATTCCTGGCCATTTTCTAGGATAAAAGGGATTACTGAAAATATGAGTTTGGGTAACATTAACAAAAGCAAAAAAATAAAAATAAAAATTCTGTTTGGTAGGGAGCAGACATTTTAATAGAACTAAAAGCTAAAAATTTTTTTAGAATTTTTATTGTAAATGGAGGGTTATAAACGCTGTCAGTTATTTTGGCATCTGTGTACCATTGGGGTGATTTCCCTTCACTTTCTGTCCCAAAGCCAAAACAGGAACTGAGAGGAAATCACAGGGAGTCCCTTGTTGTCACAGCGTCATCAGAACTAGTGTTTCCATTGTTTCCCCTCTATTTCTGTTTTGGTTTCAACCCAAAATTTGGGATTTTCTTTCACTTTCACTTACCCACTTATTGATGGCAATGATAAACAGGACAAAAAAGAGGATGAAGCTCCCTAAAAGAGCCACAGACGAACTTTACACATGTTCTAATCTCGCACCACTCTATCCAAAACCAAAATAGAAAAACAAGGTTTACCTATAGTTATACTTTAAAATGAAACATGAAAAAAGCAAGACTCCTTTAACCACTTGCCTACCAGGCACGAACACCCCCTTTCTGACCAAGCCATTTTTCAGCTTTCAGCGCTGTCGCATTTTGAATGACAATTGCGCGGTCATGCAACGCTGTACCCAAATAAACTTTTTATCATTTTTTCCCCACAAATAGAGCTTTATTTTGGTGGCATTTGATCACCTCTGTGTTTTTTATTTCTTGCGCTATAAACAAATTAAGAGGGACAAGTTTGAAAAAACGCAATATTTTTTACTTTTTATTATAATAAATATCCAATTTTTTTTTTTTTTTTTAACAAATTTTTTCCTCAGTTTAGGCCAATACGTATTCTTCTACATATTTTTGGTAAAAAAAAATTGCAATAAGCGTCTTTTGATTGGTTTGCGCAAAAGTTATAGCGTCTACAAAATAGGGGATAGATTTATAGCATTTTTATTATTATTTTTTTTTTTTACTAGTAATGGCGGCGATCTGCGATTTTTATCATGACTGCGACATTGCGGCGGACATATCGGACACTTTTGACACATTTTTGGGACCATTCACATTTATACAGCGATCCGTGCTATAAAAATGCATTGATTACTGTATAAATGTGACTGGCAGGGAAGGGGTTAACACTAGGGGGCGCTGCAGGGGTTAATATGTTCCCTATCTTAGTGATTCTAACTGTGGGGGGAGGGGACTGACTGGGGGAGGAGACCGATCGGTGTCCCTATGTACAAGGGACACGCCATCGGTCTCCTCTCCTGTGACAGGACAGATCCAAATCCTGTTTGGATCTGTCCCCAGCTACGCGGCGGGCACGCGCGCGCGCGCCTCCCGCGGCGGGCACGCGTGCACCCTAGTGGCCACAGTAGCCGCACCGTCCCGCCGTCATTTGACAGTGGGCGGCCAGCTACTGGTTAAAGGAGAAGTCCAGCCTAAGCTTTCTAGGCTGGGCTTCTCCAGAGTGCTTCTCCAGCATTCCTGTGACCCCTTTTCAGCAGAGAGCGGTCTGAAGTCCGCTGTCCGCTGACGTCAGTGTCATCAGTCTGGATCCACCCGCTGCCTTGATTGATGGCAGTCTCAGCATCTAAGCGAGACACGGAGATGGCCGCTCACCACCCCTCCACAGCTCAGCGCTCAAATGAGTACAGTCAGCAGCTCTCCTTTCGGGGATCTGTGTAAACCGAGCCATTGGCGGTGTTCCGTGGCTCGGTTCTCAGTGCAGAGGTGGCGGGGGACAGATGCAGCATCAGTCTGATGCTGCATCCACATATGTAAGTATGAATCAAAAATAAAAAATAAACCCATAGTTTTCTTTTAAATGACATGCCTGGGGGGGTTCCCCTAACCAGCCTATAAAGTGGTACAATTGTATGACATATACAGTGAAAAAAAAGTGAAAAAAAATGGAGCAAACACTGCGCTAATACATTACCAAAATAAAAAAACCTTGAAAAAATATCATAAGATAATGTGATAAAAAAAATATATATAAGTAGCAGCAGCTAAAAAATGTGGAGAAAAACATTAAACAGAAATAAAAAATACAAAAAGCTGCGCTAGTGACAATGAAATCCTAAATGTCCTATACCAGTATGAATGAAATAAAGTCCAAGTGAAAAAAAGATGACTAATAAAGAGATATTAAATCCTTAAAGTCCATGTGAACAAAAAATTTAAAGTGACTTTTTAAAGAGTGACAATGTGAAATCCAGGGCCAATCTGTGACTTTGTGAAATGATCCACCAAAAAAACGTGATCCACCACCGCTCTAATAGTATGCTTACCAAAAGGCAAGCTTGGATAAGCCTGTAGCTCGAAAGTATCCTGATGTGATCCAGACTACCAGACCTCCACAACGAATCCAGACATCCAAAAATATAACTGACCACCGGTCCGGATAAGCACAGTATTTCCCTTCCAATCTGCTTAAAAGTAAAACCTCTCCAGAGATGCAAAGCAAGATATAAGTGGGAGTAATGCTCGTCATAAGTATGTAATCTCCAGCAGGGGCGGGAGGAAGGGGTCGGACTCTGTGGAATGAAAGGCTACGCGCTCGGAGCTCACAGCTCCTTCTATTGGCCTTCAATAGAGCATGTAGCCTTTCATTCCACAGAGACAGTCCGACCCCTTCCTCCCGCCCCTGCTGGTGACATCATTTCCTCTTCCGGTTCAAACTGGACATCATGGAGCTGACTACTTCCTGGTTTTCCTGAATGTACAGCTATTCAGCACAACATCACACCAGAACCTTTCCCAGCTACCCGGATTGTGCGAGGAGCCTGTGGGACGCAGTACATGTGCCAGGACTACATACTTATGACGAGCATTACTCCCACTTATATCTTGCTTTGCATCTCTGGAGAGATTTTACTTTTAAGCAGATTGGAAGGGAAATACTGTGCTTATCCGGACCGGTGGTCAGTTATATTTTCGGATGTCTGGATTCGTTGTGGAGGTCTGGTAGTCTGGATCACATCAGGATACTATCAAGTTACAGGCTTATCCAAGCTTGCCTTTTGGTTAGCATACTATTAGAGCGGTGGTGGATCACGTTTTTTTGGTGGATCATTTCACAAAGTCACGGATTGGCCCTGGATTTCACATTGTCACTCTTTAAAAAGTCACTTTAAATTTTTTGTTCACATGGACTTTAAGGATTTAATATCTCTTTATTAGTCATATTTTTTTCACTTGGACTTTATTTCATTCATACTGGTATAGGACATTTAGGATTTCATTGTCACTAGCGCGGCTTTTTGTATTTTTTATTTTTGTATGACATATACAACCTGCAATAGCAAAACTGACATTTACAAAATGTCAAAACAAAACAAACACCCCCACCTCCCCAAAAAATGTAAAAACAAAATAAAAGCTGTTTAAATTGCCAGCAATTGACAGCTGGGGAATCCCTTCACTATACCAGACTCTAATCACAGACAGGGGTCTGGTATAATTGTTAAATGGGGATTCCATGCAAAAGAGGGACCACACAAACAAACTGGTGTAGGGTCCCTAAAAAAATCCCACATTAATTTGAGTTTGTTATGTATTTTAAGTGAGTCTCCTGCCAAAGCACAATGTCCCCATGTTGATGGGGATAAGGGCATTTTCCACACAACCTTGGCCTGATGGTTGTTGCCTAGATACTGCCTCGTCCATGTGAATGAGTAAGGGGTACATCGTAGCCCTACTCATTCAGAAATTAAAAAGTAAACAGTAAATAAATACAACATACACATTTTGACAAGTCTGTTAACAAATCAATCATGTTGCTCCAAATGTGTAGATCCATGTCAATTACAATGAATGATGCCCCCTGACCACCTAAAAAAAGTCTGCTGACACAATCCCAATCCCGTTGACAGCTAAGTATAAACAAAGGGGCAGGGTCTCCCAGGGGACATCATTGGCTAAATATAGATTTGACCATATTTGGTCATTGACTTTATGGGGATTTCCCAGTGACACTCAATGCCAGGTAAAATTACAAATTAAAAATATGTATTCAACCTGTCACAACCTTCTATTCTATATTCTATTCTGTTTTGACCGCCTACTCCATTTACCCACCTGATCAGTGAAGAATAATTTTTAAAATATATCTGTATTGAAAGAGATATGGATGCTACCATTGCTTAATTCTCCTTTTGATAATGCCAGTTGCCTGACTATCTTTGGCTCTGACCCAGATGCATGATCAGAGTGAAGTTACAACTACTAATTTACATAAATGGTCCAAATTAGTAATTCAGAAAGTACTGAAACCATCATAGATCAGTTTTTAAAGCCCCCATAATTCTCTCTCTTTTTTTTTTGGTTAAAGATACGTTGGGTTTTATTAGACTTTATTTTTACAAAGACTAAAAAAAACTAGCACACAAACATATGGATACAAATATAAGGAAAACACACATAATTGCTGCAGTGTTACAAACAGTTCCGTAGTAACCTCCAAATCTGGCTCTGGCAAAAAATCTAAAGTAAGCATACAGAGTATAGCCTCCCTATTGCTTCATAGTTTCCTTATATACCGTATGCTGGTAGTGTGTGTTCTTACACATTGCTTTATGACGGAAAATAATGTGCAACGTATGCAGTATTAATATACTAAACACCTAATATGATAGTAAGCAAAAAGATCCTGATTTGATGTCTTTGCAGCCATGGGTAAGGGAGCTATTCTACATAATGCACTTAGACATTGCTCATCCTTAAGGTTATTAATCTGCAAATGTAACACAGACTCAAGTGTGACAAAGACTCAAGTGCTGAAAAATTCAGGGATAGATGTTTACAGGTAATATCTTAGACATGAAACCTGAGTTCATATATGAATATCCAGGAAGGATTTTGGGAGGTTGTGTGAGACAAAGGGGAAATGAGAAGAGTATAAAAGGAATATCACTACTTAAAATACTTGTATTTTATATCTGTATAACCTATATAAACTATATATGTGTAGCACTTACCCCCAAAGGAGCTGCTGGTAATTGATTGGGCCTGTACTCTGCTCTTTCCACCCCCAATGATTTGGCTCAACCCACTTGACACAGCTGTGTAACAGTGTTGGTGCGAATCCCACTAACAAAGGGATAATTGAATAATCACAGATTACATGCACTTTACCTTTGTGGTTACCTGGGTATACACTGCTACACCTGTTTGGAGAATAAACAAGCCACACAACAGATTGTATTAAACCAGAATATAAGTTTACTGGAACAGGTTCGAACATTAAACACAAGAACTGTAATAGCATACAAGTCTGACACAATACTAAGGCGAGTAGTTGTGAATGATTACCACGCAAGGATTACCTGAACGACTCCTCCAGGCTTGTCTCCAAGTGAGACTAATTCTCAGGCAATAAGATCTCGCACTGGGCACCTTCCCACTTCCAGCAACAGCCGTGCAGGCACTATAAAATCTGTAATGCCCTACACAGTGCTAACTTGACAATATAATGCAGTGTAATTACTCAAAAGCTCCCCCTGTGGAGAAATGAAGTTATTCTTGGTTTGTAACGGTAACGCTGTAAAACCTGACAGTAAATGGTACAGTCTCTGGTCTTCTGTCTTCAGCTAGCCATTATACTGCAGTATTTGTATTCCATAGGGTTTGCAGGTAGTAATGTAACATAGTATGATGAACAACAATAACTGCAGTTGTGAAAATGCACTTAGGAACCCCTTTCCAGGGAATATACTCCCACCGTTAAACTATTGTTAGTGAAGTCAGGCTTTGAGGCCTATCTGCGTACAGTTCAATTGAAAGGGATTGTTCCATGGGACTACAGGTCCCAGCAATACTAGGCGATTAGTCTAAGTGTGTGAAATGCGGTATGTAACTTATGGGCAACAGCCCTCTCACCACGCCAGGCCTGGATAGATGGATGCTTCCTCTCCGATGGTCTCCGTCCTGCTGTCAGTCAGCTCCGTCATGCTGCACCACTCCGCAAGATGATCGGGACCTCTGTCTGGCTCCGTCAGGCACTCTGGATCCTCAGGTCAGACCGCACCGCTGCTCCAGCACACTGTGGTAAGACTTCTAGTGTTTGCTGTTCCACTCCGCACGATGTAGGCCGCGGCTCTTCCGAACGCACACACACAGATCCCTGTAGGCAGACCACGCGTCCCAGCAGGAAGAGACAGAAAATGGCCGCGCTGGGCCTTTTATTATCTACCCAGCATGCAGTTCAGCCACTCAGTGTTCATGGTTAGGTGAGTGGGCATTGTGGGTAGGGGAGTCCTTTCACAAAGTAAACAATTAAGTCACTTCCTGCTTAGCTGTTATGTGAAAATTAAACAAGTCTTTTTCATTACATACCAGTAGAGGGAGCCAAATACCAAACTATTAACATAATCCTATTAATAGCATTACATGGCAAAAATTCCAGCGTTACATATGTATATAGATTGTATATATGCATGTATTTGTATAATATAATACATACACCCTTTTGCTAAATGACCTTAAAAGGGAGAGCCTGAACATAGATGTAAAACTTTGCAGCAAACTTATCTAAAAAAGATGAGGGGGCATCATGTGAAAGAGAGAAAACGTAATGACTGTGAGGAGGGGAAACGGAAGGCTTGCATAGTCTAGAACAGGGGTTTCCAAACTTTCAAAACAAAGGGCCAGTTTACTGTGCTTTTAATATTCGGGGGGGGGGGGCGGACATTGGCCTGTGGGAGTAGAGTAGATGAGGATCCTTGCTGATAGATCAAATATAATCATGACCATATTTGGTCAATGACATCACCTGGGATCTCCCAGTCACCTTATTTACAAACAGAAAGAAGCCAGGGGTAAACTGTCATTTAGCAATTGTACTTTTTAATGTCACTTTTGTAGGTGTAAATTGTACTGGTGCTTAACCACTTGACCACTGGACACTTAAACCCCCTTCCTAACCAGACCAATTTTCAGCTTTCGGTGCTCTCACACTTTGAATGACAATTACTCAGTCATGCAACACTGTACCCAAATGAATTTTGTGTCCTTTTTTTCACACAAATAGAGCTTTCTTTTGGTAGTATTTAATCACTGCTGGGTTTTTTAATTTTTGCGCTATAAATCAAAATATACTGAAAATTCGGTAAAAAAAATAAATAAAAATTCTTTGTTTCTATTAAAATTTATTGCAGAGTATTGGCAGAGTATTGGCGAGTATTGGCGAGTATTGGCAGAGTATTGGCAGAGTACTGGCAGAGTATTGCAGTGTTGCACAGTGGTGGCAGAGCATTGCACAGTGGTTGCAGAGCATTGCAGTGGTGGCAGAGCGTTGCACAGTGGTTGCAGAGCGTTGCACAGTGGTTGCAGAGCATTGCACAGTGGGGGCAGAGCATTGTACAGTGGGGGTAGAGCGTTGCACAGTGGGGGCAGAGCGTTGCACAGTGGTGGCAGAGCATTGCACAGTGGTGGCAGAGCATTGCACAGTGAGGGCAGAGCATTGCACAGTGGTTGCAGAGCGTTGCACAGTGGGGGCAGAGTATTGCACAGTGGTTGCAGAGTATTGCACAGTGGTGGCAGAGCATTGCACAGTGGTTGGTGGCAGAGCATTGCACAGTGGTTGGTGGCAGAGCATTGCACAGTGGTGGCAGAGCATTGCACAGTGGTTGCAGAGCATTGCACAGTGGTGGCAGAGTATTGCACAGTGGTGGCAGTGTATTGACCAGCGCTGTGGGCACTACACATCCAGCCCACAGCGCTGGTCCCGTCTCTCCCCCTCTCCGCTTCTCTCCTCTCTGTACCGATCGGTACAGAGAGGAGAGGGAGGAACCGGCGTCATGACGTGACGCCGGTTTGTGTACATGTGATTGCTCCGTCATTTGATCACGTGGTAAACGGCCGCCATCAGCCGGCGGTCACAGTCACGGATGTTCCCGAGTGCGCGCCCTAGGGGGCGCGCGGGAACAAGTTTCTGGGAGGACGTCCGTAGGACGTCCACCCAGGATAAGCTGACCGCGCTGTAGCCGTCTTTTGACTATAGCGCGGTCGGCATGTGGTTAATATCACATGAAGCTTTAAAAGAGAAGTATGGGTTTGGGGTTTTTCCAGAATTATACCTACCTAGGTGGATGCCACCTTGGTCAGATGCTGTATCTATCCCCCAGCCCTCTACACAGAGAACCGAGCAATCAAACATTGCCGATGGCTCAGTTCTCACAGCTCCCTGAGCAGAGAGCTGCTGACTGTCAATAATCACTCACTGGAGTGCTGATCTGTGGAGGTGCAGGGAGCAGCCATCTCAGGCTCTCAGCAGCTCGCTGAGAGGCTGTGTCGGGTGTCAGTCCAGGGACTTGGCGGATCCAGACTTTATTGTCGTGATAATGTGATAACTGGACTGATTTCTGTGTCTTCAGTCCGCTCTCTGCTAAAAACGGGTCACAGGAGTACAAAACGAATTGTACTCCTGTGATCCATAGGCGAAGCCCAGCCAAACAAGCTTTGGCTGGACTTCTCCTTTAAAGCATCCCCAAGCATGTCATGTAAAAGGGTTTGTGTATATTTAATGTTGCCGTTTAAGCCACATTAAAGGCTTCACTTCCTACTGAACTGCATTTCTCAAACCTTTTTGTAGCATTGGTACATGTCCATCATGGCAATGCCAAACTATTTATGCCTTTTTTAACAAAAGCTTTCAAATTGCAAATTTGTCAGAAATAAATAACAGGACTTTAATGGGGTTCACTGTAATTTCAAATTTGTGAGTGTTCAGCGAACTGTGTCTTTATTGCTGTACACCACACTTAGTAAAATACTAGGCTTAGTTTTAGAGTCTCTGGAGTCCTTGTTTGTCAGTGGGGGATTTGTGGCTCCATATTTATTTAACCTTTAGACTTATCTTAACCACCTCAATACTGGACACTTTTACCCCTTTCTGCCCAGGCTAATTTGCAGCTTTCAGCGCGGTCACATTTTGAATGACAATCGCGTAGTCATGCAACACTGTACCCATATGAAATTTTTGTCATTTTTTTTACATGAATAGAGCTTTCTTTCAATGGTATTTAACCACTTCAGCCACGTAAGGTTTTACCCCCTTAATGACCAGAGCATTTTTTGCAATACGGCACTGCGTTGCTTTAACTGACAATTGCACTGTCGTGTGATGCTTGTCCAGGAAATTCGGCTGTCCGCAGAGCACATAGCCATATTTCCTGTTTCTAATATAATAACACTTTCCGTCTTAATGATAAAATGCCTTACCTTTAGATCGTATATCTCGCCTCCACCTATCAACCACTCATCCAAGCATTCATCAGCATTCCTACATCCTCATGCCAGCCTGACCTGGCTGATTCCCAGCCAGGCCCCTCTGATTTCCCATTCCCCAGTAAAACAGACATCAACAGCATTATTCTTATGTGTTCCTCTCAGCAAAGGGCAGCATGACTGACCCTGTCCTTAGCCCAGCAAACTCCTTTATTTCCAATCCATTCAAAGCCACACCCTCAAGGGTTTGCCTCCAACAGCTAAACCCCTCCCACAAAAGGTTGTGACCTCATATCATTCACACAGCATGTGAATGACCATATAAGGACATGACAATACAATACAATGATGTTACAATACAGGGACATTTGTTTTCCTTCAAATGAACCAATCACAGACATGTATACATTCAAAACAGACTAGCAGTGATGTCCAAACCATCTAACTGCTTTCAATGACAACGAACAATATAAAACCATGGCTCAGTGGGCCATAATATTCATATAGTTATGCTACAGTTCCAATGTACACAGACATGTTCGTTTGAAGTCACTAATGCAGTCGCCGGGAAGTGGCCAGTCTCCCGGTGAAGCACAAATGAACATCCTTAAAAAGCGAACACACCTGCAGTGTCCACAGGAAGGTTTCCGCAGCCAATGGTCTTCCGCCAAAGTCTGTATGTGCGAATACGCTCACATGAGCACATTACAGCAAAACCGACACTGGGGGGCATCTGACAACATACTTTAATAAAATTTTCCACAACATGCTGCACCCAAACAATGTAAAGAAAAGTGCAGCGCTAAAATATGTGAACGGTTGTGATACCCATTAGACAAAAAATTCTAAATAGTGAAAAAGGAAACACAATTCAATGTAATCCTGGAGTAAAAAACTAAAAAACTAAAAACTAAAAATAAAATATGTGAATAATATATGAAGTGAACGAAATGTCCCAAAGTGATAAAATAAAGATGACGTCAGGCCAGGATGATCTTAGACCGAATCCTCTGGTACACACATTTGTAGACAAATGGGAATAGATGTACGCTTACCGGAACTGATGGACTCCCTGTCAGCAACAGGGAGTCAAACAGGCATAGAAAGGCTCTAGACGGCCAACGAACTCGATGTTCCAGGATAGACGGATGGACTCTGTGGAACCACTCGCGACTTCACAAACCGGATACAAAAGGTCAGAGTATGGACGACTTGTATGGAACCTGGATCCACATAGGCAAGACAGGAACTCCCTGATGGCCACTCGATAAGCGGAATATGACAAGCCAATAGTGGACCCCCACTGATGATGCAGCAAAGGCTCTCTTGGGATACTCTCCAAAAATATTCAGATCATATGGTAAAAACAAGAGGAAAAAGACCAGGAGGGGACTCCAATGGTGTAGATCAATCAGGCAGGTTTTTATTGACAAAAACCAAATAAAGAACAAAAATTATATTAAAAGTGATCACATTTAAAAAGCAGTGTGGGAATGGGTATGACCTCGCCCGACGCGTTTCGTCTATAGTAGACTTCAACTGGGGCATATACCTGTTCCCCTACACTGCACATATATATATATATTATATATATATATATATATATATATATATATATATATATATATATATATAGATACCCAAAATAGTTACCATCCAATCAGAATGTTAACATGTGATTAAATTATTACATCCTCTGATAGGACCAGCACTGATCATGTGATGAGGGGTGTAACCATGCTAGGTACAAATAACCAATCAAATATAAATAAGACTAGATAAAGCCAGGTAATAGGTGAAAACCACACCTCACCACACCCCTGTAGGTCTAGGTGAGCAAATGTTAAACATGGCGCCAAAAAAGACTATTGGAGGATTGAACACGACCAATAAACAGGGCACACAGTCCTCGTCGAATCAGAGGTAGCAAAACCAAACATTATCCGACCAATCAGAAAGCTTGTATGTTATCAGACATAGGTAGTAATGGTTGTAAACGACCGATGGCATAGTATATTGTACATATCCAATAATGTTAGGCATGGTACATATCCAATCATAAGTGTGTATAGATGCCTGTCTCATCTGACCTCCAATGATTTGATGGAAAGGCGGCGACGTCAGCGCCGCGCATCACATCCTCAATCGTAAGGTGACGCCAATGGGGAGTCTTCCGGTCATGTGACCCGTCAGGTGGAACAGCGGGGCGGTGCCAATCACGCCGCACAATGCGTCACAGCGACAGTGCACAAACACTCCAATCGGAGAGAGGATATCTCCGATCATGTGACAAGTCACATGACCGGGTGAGACCAGGAATCTACACAGAAGCCACGTCAGTGTGTGGTGACGTCACATAGCAACAGTGACGACCACAACGCACTGGAAGAAAACTAAACGAGAAAAGGAAGAAGGTGTCAGAGCGGTAAAACCGCTATTGTAAATGTTATATTGTAAATGATGCCCTACATTACAGACATCTCTACTGAACTCCAAAGGAGTGTGACATGAGGGCCAATATCCATAGATCACAGACTATGAAAATATAGAAGAGAACATTTATAAAAAATTTTACATATTCCCTCTGATGTCACTTAGTGATTGTAACAGCGATCAATAATCAAAAATTGCGTTCCCATAGGATCGCGGTCATGGCTTTCTAAATAGTGACGGGGAACACTGTGGTTGGTTTTACCACCTATAACAGTAAACGTTTTTTATTTCGAAAATGACGAATATATACATTGCATAAACAGTGTCACGGATACATACAAGCAGGTAGTCAGAATCACAAAGGCACAGTTAACTGGTTTCCACATGTAAGACTCGATGTATACATTGCAAACAAAAAACAAATGGTACAGTACGCTATACCTCAGTATAAAGGCGAATCAGGGTATGCAGAGGGAGCAGCTTAATTTCGGGGGGGCAGTGCCCCCTTGACCCCGGGGGGGGGGAGTCATGAAAAACGGGTACTAAGGAAGGAGAAGAACGGGGGGAGGGAAGGGCGGGGTGGGGAGGAGGAAGGGAGGGGGGGGGAGAGGGGGGAAGACGACAAGGGCACCACACATATGAAGCATCCTTCACCCTTCACGTGCCGAGGAGTCCTAGACCTCGGCTATGTCACCATCCATCCAAGTGGACCATATTTTATCGAATTTGGCCGGGCAGTTCCTACTTTCGTACGTAATTTTGTAGAGTGGCAGCACTCTATTAACAGTACTTTCCCAGGCATTCCTAGTAGGGGTCTCTTCCCCTCTCCACCTCAGTAGGATTTCCCTTCTGGCATAAAATAAGAGGAAGGTCATAGCTAATTTAGTATACCTGTCCCCGTCAATGTCTCCCATGTAACTGAGGAGAAAAAGAAGGGGGTCTAAAGTGAGTGAAGTTCCACAGATCCTCTCCAGGGCCCCCGCCACTTCCTGCCAGTAGGGCTGGATTTTTGGGCAGGTCCAGACCATATGTATAAATGTGCCTCTGTCCTGTTTACATCTCGTGCATGTTGGGCTCAGGGAGGGATAGATGTTAGCCAGACGTTGCGGTGTGTAATACGCTCTGTGGAGGAATTTCAGTTGTATAAAGCGGTCTCTGGATGCAATCATGGAGGGGATATATGAGGAGACCAGGTCCTCCCAAACCTCCTCAGTGAGGCCGGGGATGTCCTCCCTCCACTTGTTGAGGAGACCTGTCGTGTTTGTGTCGTGTGTCACAGTAAGGTATAGGTACAGAGAGGATAGGGGTCTCCCCATCACTCCTGAGGTAAGTAGTCTTTCTATCGAATCTGACTCTAGGGTAATCGTATCCGGAAACTGCATGAGTTGACTGCGTGTTTGAGCTGCCAGTATTTAAATAAGAAGGACTGGGGGAGACAAAAAGTCTGTTTCAGATTCGGGAATGTGTCTATTTTACCTCTTGATATGATGTGTTTAAGGTTTATTATCCCGTATTGGGCCCAGGCTGCCGGGTGGTTTTACGTTATTTTATGTTATTAATAAAAAAGGAAGGGAGCTGCGCTAAAGATTGAAAAAGACAACACTTAATATAACTAAATACTATGTGTCTAATGTAAATTTTAACGTGAATTATACTCTCATATATCTCGACATATATAAATATTATTCAAGGAAAACAAACCAAAAAATAGTGCAATATAACACACACAAAAAAATATATGGTAAAAATCTCTTTGTGTATATATAGTGACCACCTATAATGCACAAAAAGTAAACACCTGGCCGAGTCTGTGAAAACCACAGTCGTGACTTTACAAAACAGATCTCGAAAAAAATATACCAATAGTTATTGAATTTTATATAAAGTGATTATAGCAAAACTGGCATTGAACTACCCAAATGCTGTTTAAGCTTAATAGTCAATGCCCGGCTGAGCTTGTAACGTCAGCTGCAAATATGGTCACAGTTATGATCACAATTTACAATTGAATGAGTGCAAGTGAGAAATCAAAAAAGAACATGGTGAACAAAAAAATATATAAAAAAAAACCTTATTTTGCACAGTGATTAGCAAACACCTGGATGAGTCTGCACACCCACCCAGCTTGATTCTGTGGGGCAGAATTCAAGGATATATCAAAGTGATTAGTGGTGCAAACCACATTAGCAAGTGATCAAATGACCTTAAAGCACAGTCAGGGGTAAAGATCAAACTAGGATCAGTGGTAAAAAAACAGGCTGAGCTTGAAACATCAAAATAATAAAAAACATGAAAATAGATAGACTAATTAACAATATATTGCAAGATGGAGTCCAAAATGGAAAGCATATGATGTCCAGTGTTAGCAGCAAACAGCAAGGACTAAATGTTCAAAGGATCATCTAAGGGTAAAGACAGGAGTGATTTTCACAGCACGCTGTAGAGTGAGGGAGACTTCCACCAGAAAGCACACTTGGCCGCTTACCGGAAATGTGTGGTCCCTTATTACAGGGGACCAGGAAGGGCGGATGGCTCTTAACCCCAGCCAGGGATAACACAGAAATCCTGGAAGTATTGTGGAGATGTTGTCCTATAGCAACCAGTCACGGGATCACCAATGGGGGGTCAACTCGATATCGGTCAGAATAATGTGCAGCAAGCCAGTACCGAAAAGGATGGAAACACTCGCATAGTATAAAATCCTTAGTGTATTTATTTATAAAAGCAACAAAATGCACACTTACATGGAAGTGGAAAAAACAGGACACATAAACGAGCCGGCCGGTCTCGCTAGCTGCCCGTGGTAACGGGACTACGACAAGAAAGCGGTGACGTCAGGACGTAGCTCCTCCTCCATGTTATTAATGTGTTCACCCGGATGGAGAATGTCCTTATTGTGCGCCCAATATACTGTTTCCTACAGGGACAAGTTATAAGATAAACAATATATTGGGTCGCACATGTGGTGAACCGCTGCATGGAATAGATCCGTAAGGTGGTTGATGACTGAAAGGTTTCACTCTTTCTTCTGCCGCTGGTGTTGTGCAAACACACATTGCACTTCCGGCAGGGAAAGTAACCCTTACACTGAAAGAAAAAGGAAACTCTTTTAGGGGGATCAATAACATTAGGGGCAATCTGACCCTGAATTGATCTTGCACCCCTGAATATAACACCCGCTTTCTCTGGTAACGCAGAACCAAGAACTTTGTCGTTCTGGAGTACTCCCCAGTGTTTTTTTATGATCTCTTTAATCTGCATGGATTGTACAGAGAAAGTGGTAAAAAAGGACCACTTGAATTTGGTATCAGTGGTCCTTTTGGGTTGTATCTCCAGCAAAGTGCTGCGATCCAACTGTTGGATGCGATCAATTTCTCCATCGAGATCTTCCGACTTGTAACCCTTCTCTACAAACCGCTGTTTCAATACAGCGGCCTGCCTGAAGAAATCATCCACCCTAGTACAATTCCTCCGTAAACGGAGGAATTGACTACGTGGTACGGATCGGAGCCACTGGGAATGGTGGCAACTGTCGACCGGAATATAACCATTCCGGTCGGTGGGTTTAAAGTATGTGGCAAACTCTAAATTATGGTCAACCACCCTGATCTCAAGATCAAGGAAGCTGACCAGAGCTGGCCTCATGACAAAGACGGATACCCCTATTATTGGAGTTAAGCAGGGATATAAAGTCATCCAATGATTCGCGGCTGCCCCTCCATAGGAGGAGGATGTCGTCTATGTACCTCGGGCATAGACGACATCCTCCTCCCATTTGGCCATGAACAAGTTCGCAAGGCTGGGTGCAAACTTGGCACCCATAGCCACTCCGCGAGTTTGCAGGTAGAACTTGTTCTGGAACCAAAAATAATTGTGTTGAGCCGCGAACCTCAGCAAATCCATAATAAAATTGCGCTGTATTAAGGGTATCAAAACATTCTGAGACAAATAGTACTCTACTGCCTCAAAACCTAGGTCATGCGGGATGCACGTGTAAAGTGCAGCCACATCAGCCGTCACCAATAGCATGTCATCTAGATAGGTAACCAGTTCTAACTTTCTGATAGTGTCGCCGGTGTCTTTCAAATAAGAAGGCACAAGCTTGACAAGAGGTTGGAGATAAAAATCGACGTATGCACCCAAACATTATATTTTTTCTCACAAATATAGATTTCTGTTGGTGGTATTTGATCACCTCTGCGGTTTTTTGTTTTTGCGCTATAAACCAAAAAAGAGCATAAATTTTGAAAAAAAAATTTTTTTTTTACTTTTTGCTATAATAAATATCCCCAAAAATGTTTTTAAAAAACGAATTTCTTCATCAGTTGAGGCCAATATGTATTCTTCTACATATTTTTGGTAAACAAAATTGCAATGAGCGTATATTGATTGGTTTGCGCAAAAGTTATATTGTCTACAAAATAGGGAATAGATTTATGTCATTTTTATGAAATTTTTTATTATATATTTTTTTTTTTTTTTTACTAGTAATGGCGGCGATCTGAGATTTTTAGCAGAACTGCGACATTGCGGTGCACAGTTTGGACACTTTTGACACTTTTTTGGGACCATTGACATTTATACAAATGCACTGATTAGTGTGTAAATGTCACTGGCAGGGAAGGGGTTAACACTAGGGGGCGATAAAAGGGTTAAATGTGTTCCCTGGGTGTGTTTCTAACTGTGAGGGGATGTGACTGACTAGAGGAGGAGCCAGATCATTGTTTCTACTTAGTAGGAACAGATGATCTGTTTCTCCGCCCCTGTCAGAACAGGGATTTGTGTGTTTACATACACAAATCCCTGTTCTGGCTCTCACGCCCGCCGGGCACGCGCACCTGCTATGGCTCCTAACTGGTTGCCACCCTCTTTCTGGGACGACGTCATATGACGGTGCGCAGCAATTGTGGCCATGCCGTCTGGCTAGGACACGGCGCGACCCTGATCTCTGTAAAGAGCCGTGTCCACGGCTCTTTAACCATGTGATCGGCTGTGTCCAATCACAGCCGGTCACATGTAAACAAGGAAGTGCTGGTAATCGGCGCTCCTCGCCTCACACTGACAGAGTGTGTGGTGAGGAGAGCCAATCAGCGGCATCTCCACACAGGGGAACATATAGGAATGTAATCAGGGCACTCATCATCAGTGCCCTGATTACAATATAGAAATACAGTGTCACCATACAGGAGGTGGTCAGGAAGTGGTTAAAAACCACTAGGTTATCTCATTTCTTGAACCCCGAAAATGCCAAGACCGTACAAAAATCTCCAAAATGACGCCTTTTTGGGAAGTAGAGAGCCTGAGGTTTAGTAAGAGGCATGGCAAGTTTTTTGTCACAGTTTTTTAGAAAATTAAAAATTAACAAAAAATTTTTCAAAAAATGTTTCAAAAAATGTTTTACCAGTGCAGTACAGTGTCATCATATAACTGCTGTGACAGTGATCAGGGACCCTGACTTGTGACAGTATGTAAACAACAAAAAACAAAAAAAACAACTTTTAAAATACTTTTTTTATTATTTTTTTTTTTTTTTTTACAACCTTTTTTTTTACATACAGTGATCAGAACAACACAGTGTTACCATAAAAACATGGCAGTACTTTGGGAAGGTGATCAGGATATTTTTTTTTTACACATTATGATTGCTTAAAACTTTATTAGTTAGTTATACGCAACCTTATTTTCTGAATGAAAACTATTAATTCAGTGTTCACTATTGCGATTAGCTGTGATTGGCCACAGCAAATCACATGCTATAGATGGGCTGCGATTTTCCCTGTCTGTACCATGTGATGTGGGGATAAGGCCCTTGTACCTATCAAGTTTCCAGGGGGGATACTTCATGCAACGTTGGGCTGCATGCTCACTGCCCCATCTTTCCTGGCCACCCAAAAAACAAATTGTGACAAGGCAAAACCATGTCACTGTGAAAATGGAGGAGAGAATGACACATTGATGGTTAAGGCGAGGTTCTGAACTATTGTTTCTGAGGAGAGAAAACTGTGTTTTTGACTTTTTGATAGATTCTGAACTTCTGGATCAGAACTTTCAATCCTGTGTTCGGATTTTATCTGGTGTCTGCACTGTAAAAAAAACTGTAAGGAAAAGCCTTCTGTGCAAGGGCTAAAACTTGTTCCCTTTCGTGCTTACAACAATTGGGCACTGGCTAATGCACGTGTACACCTGTGACAGATGTTGGTGCCAAACGGGCTATTTAAACTCGGCCGGTGCTCAGGATCAGTGCTGCTTTGCCTTTAAGCCTTCCCTGCATCTTGTATTCCTGTTATCCTGTATCCTGATTCCACTTGCTGACCCGGCTTGTTCGACCACTCTCTGAACTTTGCCTGCACCGACCCCAGCTTGTTTGACCACTGGCTTGCTCTCTATGACCTCTGTTATTGTCTGCTTCATTTGCACCGATTGTCTCCTGACCAGGCTTGTACCCAGACCTTACCAGCCCGCTGTCACCAGCACCAGCCTGCTTCAGTCTGCCATCCTCCAGTTGTCTACCAGCCTGCCTGCTTCAGTGAAGACTACTGATGACCTCTCCTGCCGGGCATGGATACCTGCTTTGCTACTGCCAAGACCTACAGGCACATGTGCCACTCTGCACTCCTGTGCCTTCTGTTCACACTACCAGGGGCCCTGAGTCAGAGGTGTAAGAGAGGACTCCCTTATCATTTCAGGCTCTGCTACCAGGTACATGATAAAAAAAAACAATAAAAACAGGTACTGGCACAACTTAGGTGTCCAAGGTGGAGCTTAGGTTCACAGTGTCTGTAGAAATGAAAAGTTGATTTTTACAAAGCCCATGGATAAAATTAGCTCACTATAGTGGTGGCTCAGTGTAGAAGCAAGAAGCAGCTCTATGTAAAGAATATATTCCTGAATAAAGAGTATATAAAAAAAATCATGAGTATGTTTAGTATGTGGATACATTTAAATATGCTATAACATAGTACCTAGGAACAGTCATCCGTGTTCAACCATATTATATGTGTGTATATATATATATATATATATTTATTTTGGGACAGAAATAGAGGACCTGTTTATGTGACAAGGTGATGTGTAATAAAGCTAAAAAAGGCCAAACAGACAAAAAGGGCATCAAGTTGCCTATGGACAGGCGTCACATTAGAGGTGTATTAAAGGAGGGCACTAACCTCCAATTCCTCATTGAGGTAACCAGGTGTCAAGGTGTCGAGGGTATAAATGAAAAAGGTTTCCCTTTGGCATAGGCATTTGAAAAGATCTGTTTCCAGGAAGATCCTCGGGATAGATTCAATAAACCATACTGCTAAACTCAAAGATGACTTATTATGGAACTTGAGCAAGTGTAGGGGCTCTACCGTCAGCCAATGGAGGGTCCTTAGGGATGGGGAGATGGATTCCCAGGGTTTCTTACTGGTGACTAGTCTTGCTGCTGTGTTTTGGACGACTTGAAGGCATGCAATCTGGTAATCCGGTAATCCTATGTAGAGGGAGTTTGCGTAGTCGAGACGCAAATTGATGATGGTTTTTACTACTACTGCTTTCTCCTTTTCCGGAATGAATCGGATGAGTCTGTGAAGCATGTGGAGGAGATAATGGGATCCGCTGATTACTGATCCTATTTGTGCCTCCATGGTCATCTCTGAATCAAAGATGACTCCGAGGCTTTTGCCTTTGGTGCTTGGGATGATGGTCTGACCAAGGATGGTTGGTGGTGTCCATGGGGTCTTCATTTTTTTCCTTCGGTTTGCGTCGAGGAGCAGTAGTTCTGTTTTCGATCCATTTAGTTTGAGGGAGCTAGTGGTCATCCAGTCATCTATCAATGTGAGACATTTTCCTAGTTCCTGGTATTGGTCTTTTTGTCCGGTGATACGGAAGTACAGTTGAGTGTCGTCCGCATATGAGTGGTAGCATAGATCCGATTTGCTAATAATTTTGAAGAGTGGCCGGATGTAAATGTTGAAGAGTACCGGTGACAATGGTGATCCTTGAGGGACTCCATAAGAAATTGCCCGGGTTTCCGAAGTGAAGGCTCCTAGTTTCACTGTCTGTGACCGGTTTCCTAAGAAGGAAGCGAACCATGGCAGATCTCCATCTGTAACTCCTGCCACTTCCTTGAGGCGGCTGAGAAGAGTGTTGTGGTCCACTGTGTGAACGCCGCGCTAAGATCCAGCAGTACCAGAAGACACGATCCTCCATCATCTGCTGCTTCTAGGGCCTCATCCCATATTTTCAGAAGTGCTGTTTCTGTGCCATGGCCCGGTCGGAAGCCTGATTGTAGTGGGTCCAAGAGCTTGTGTGTGTCCAGGTTAAGTTGAAGCTGTTTTACTACTGCTTTCTCCATAATCTTGGAAATGGTGTTCAGGCTTGTTACCGGTCTGCGATTGTTCGGATCTTTGGGGTCGAGGTTGGGTTTCTTTAGCAGTGGTTTGACAATGCCTTGCTTGAGGGAAATAGGAACCAACCCTTCTTTGAACGACTGATTTACTAGGTGTGTAATAGCGCGGGCCAGAATGTCGGAGCATTCTTTCAAGAGTTTTGTGGGAATGATGTCGTTTGGCGATGTACTGTCTCGGAGGCTCTTGAGGGGTCCGCAGTGGGGTCCAGAGGGTCCTGTATCCAAACCCAATCCCCGTTCCAACTGCTCGGGGATCCGGGATAAGCACTGGCTAGCTGGGGGCTGTGGGGCTCCTGACGGCCATATGAGTGGAAGAATTATATATATCGAAAATGCGGATGAGAATCTAGGTTTTATACACAACATCCTTCCACCTCACCCCCAGTACAACATACTAGGTTCAAACCTAAGTCAGTTTTCCATCCTGTAGGTGCAAAGGGCCCATACCTACAAACATTTTATCTAAGAGTCTACTCTGAAATCTTGAATATGTGCCACAAAATCAAAACAGTGCATTATAAATATTCCAATCTTGCTTCAGGTGAACAAAAAGTCCTCAAAGACCTCACTCTCAATTATAACCTAATAATAAAATCAGCTGATAAGGGTCGTGACATTGTAGTACAAGACTACCTCACAGAAGCTTGCCCCTTGTTATCTGATACTGATATATTGTCAGGTCTGGGCTCAGCCCTTCCTTCTCAGAGCTGGCCGCTCACCTGTCGGCTAATTGCCAGGCTCCTATCTCTCCACAGTTACTCAGATGTTGATGATATCCTGCTCATCAGTCCTGCTTACTTAAGCTGTCCAGCCCAAAGGATCTCTGCCTTCGCCTTTGTCAACATCACAGAGCCTATCTCCTGCGTTCCTGTTTAAAGACTTGCTTTGCTGACATCCCTTATGGCTCCAGATCCTGCTTGCTGTTCAACTACATTGATCCCCGACTTCTGGCATGGCTGACTATCCGTTTCCGGTTACTGAACTTTGGCTATGTTTTAACTACGTTTGTTCTTTTTACTTTCATTATTAAACAAGTGTGATTTAACTGTACTTATTTTTTCGGTCTGATTTCATGGTTTCTGACATAGGTACCGTATTTATCGGCGTATAACACGCACCAGCGTATAACACGCACCTCAAGTTTAGGAGGGAATTTTAAGGAAAAAAAGTTTTACGAGAGAAGTTTAGGGAAAAAAAAAAAACTTACATTTAAGCGTCATTTGCAGCTTGCCCAGCGTCATTTGCAGCTTGCCCAGCGTCATTTGCAGCTTGCCCAGCGTAATTTGCGGCTTGCCCAGCGTCATTTGCGGCTTGCCCAGCGTAATTTGCGGCTTGCCCAGCGTCATTTGCAGCCTTTCCCAGCGTCATTTGCAGCCTTTCCCAGCATCATTTGCAACCTGCCCAGCGTCATTTGTAGCTTGCCCAGCGTCATTTGTAGCTTGCCCAGTGTCATTTTCAGCTTGCTAGTGTCATTTGCAGTTTTCCAGCGTTTAAATTTCCCGCCGCGAGACAAACCGCGCATGCGCGGCCGAAAAAGACCGAACCGCGGCCGAAAAAGACCGAACCGCGGCCGAAAAAGGCCGAAGTGCGGCCGAAAAAGACCGAGCCGACTGTTCGGCTCCGCTCGGAGTCCCGCCTCCCTGCTGTTTCGGGAGGGAGCGCAGGGAGGCGAGACTACGAGCGGAGCTGAACAGCCGGCTTCGGTCTTTTTCCGGCCTTTTTCGGCCGCGGTTCGGCCTTTTTTCGGCCGCGTCGCCATTTTTCGGCGCCGCAACCGATTTTTGTCATTTTTTTGGGGGTATCGGCGTATAACACGCACCCACGACTTTCCCCCGATTTTAAGGGGGAAAAAGTGCGTGTTATACGCCGATAAATACGGTATATATATATATATAAAAAACTTCACTCTGATCCATTACCAAAATTTACTGTTGAAGTCCAATCTCTTGTTAAAAATGCATATTATGACGCAGGGGTTATCAACAAACAGGAAAAAAGCTTTTTTCAAAAGGGATTTTTTTTCCAACCCATACCTTTATCATGTACCCAAAATTCATAAAAGTTGTGAGAACCCCCCAGGGAGACCTATTGTTGCGGCCATGGACAGTGTCACCAGTCCATTCTCCCTATATTCTCCCTGTATATAGACCAATTCCTCCAGCCCCTTGTGCAGAATCTTTCCTCATATATTAGAGATGGGGTACACCTTCTAGAGTTGTCAGCCATTTACACCTGGGAACCCACATACCTGTGGGTGTCTTTGGATGTAAATTCACTCTACACGTCGATCCTAAATTATGTGGGCTTCTGAGTGGCTTACGATCGATCCCGTACACAACTCCCAGCAGGCCCAATTCATAGTGGATGCCACTGAATTCAGTCTCAGAATCATAATTATTTTGAGTTTGATGGAGACTATTATGTACAGGTGACCAGAACCGCCATGGGGGCAAATTTTGCCCCAAGTTATGCAAACCTTATAATGGGGCTCTGGGAACCCAATTACATCTGGCACAACAATCCCCTCATTTCCAGCATCATCTTCTATGGACATTAAATAGATAAAATTATTGTAATCTGGGATGGCTGAGAGCCCCTATTTGAGGAATTTGTCCAACATTGCAATAACCTATCCATACAGTTTGTCCTTCACCTCAGTCGATGACCCCACTAACATAGCCTTTTTAAATCTTGAGCTCTACCACAACAATTGCCAGATCCTAGCCAAAAATGACATAAAACCTACAGCAGGAAATTCTTCCCTACATTTTAAAAGTTGTCATCACACCGGGTGGATATCCAATATTCCTAAAAGTCAGTTTTGCCACCTGCAGGGAAATTGCACCAGAAAAACAGATTACATCATCCAGATCGAACTCTTAAAACAAAAATCTATTGATAAGGGTTACCCTATGCCCTTAATAGAACAAGCACATCTCCACTATCGTGCTGATAATACCACAAATTCAAAAGATCCTCAGGAACCAGTGTCACAACCCATCAAATTTACCACCCAGTTCCATGCTAAAGTCAATAAAATGGAACATATACTGACAAAACATTGACCCATCCTTTTGGAAGATCCACATCTCAACTCAGCTCGCCCCACAAACCTAAAGTTTCATATAGAAAGGCCCAGAGTGTAAAAAACTCTGTGGCACCTAGCAAACTAAAATCTAAACCAGAATCCAATACCCAACACTTATGTTTAATTCCACTCATAGGCATGTACCAATGATGTACCAATGATGTAAGGCCAAATGCCTGACCTGTAAACATGTCACCCCACGGTCAAAAGAACTTCACCTACCCTATCAACAATTTTTACAATTGTTCTACAGAATTTGTTTCATATTGCAGATATGCTGCATTTTATCATAGTACCAGTACAGAGGAAGGCACCACATGTCACTGTACAGCAGTGCAACACACTGTGCTGCTATACAGTAACATTAATGAAGTGTCACTTGTGTGCACTTCAAATAAAGAGCATACAGAAGAGAAAAAAAGGATCTGTGTGGTGTGGTAAAAACCGTATCACAACGCAAAAAGCAAACATAAGAAGAAGGCTCACCAGCCTAGTGCATTACTGTATAACTTTTTAATAAATGCTTAAAAATAAAACCATTATATTCACAAAAGGAAAAATAACACAGGTGTTACAAAGAACAAATCACCTGCAATTCATGCGTTTTGAGGGACCTACCTTCTTCCTCAGAGCGCAGTACACCACCCCTACTGCTGTGATTTAGTGTGTGGGCAGTGTGAACAAGTCCTAAAGGTCCAGTTCACCTCTAACCCAGTTAGATTTTTCAATCCCAAGCCATGATGAAAGGGGTGAATTTGGACCCCCATAAATGTGAGGGATACTCTGACACTACACAGCTACATGTAATAGTTGTAAGCTAGAATAGTACATCCAAAGGATAAACAACAAAAAAGAAAAGGGCACAGAAAAGATCCTTCTGGCTAACAAAGATAATAGTGTCTGCTCTTGCAAGGCGTTAGCTTTTCAAAGTTCAAAACAGAGTATAGGTTCACTTTAAAATAAAAACAAATAGTGCATGGGGAATGTAAATGTGCAATACAAAATACTTTCAGTACAATACGCAATGTTAAGGTTTTTGATGTTGTATGTAGAAGATGTGTGTAGACTACATGAAACTTCTGTTCTCGTGGCTATATCAGAAAGGAAACTTTTTAATTAAATTCCCTGTGTTCCTTTCAGATATGCTTTCTCAAGGGATTTTACAGCCTGTGCTCTAATATTTTTGCTGCAAGGAAGGGTTGACAAGCTGATGTGACATAAAAATAAACATTACACTCTTAACCTGCGCATCCTCAAGTATCTACTTTGGCTATTCTGTAGTACTTAGAAAAATCAATGTCGAATGCAATCTGCAATTCCTGTCTTTATAAATATATAAATATATATTTTTTTCCTGGGGGCGGGGGAGGGGGGGGGGTTCAGCCTAGGACACCCAGAAAATAATTATTATTATTATCAAATCACGCTTATTGTGCTGCCAAGAATTATGAGTGTGGAAAAATTGCCCTGAGAGTCAGATAGTCTTACCTACAATAGATTTGCACAGAACAGCCCCAAACCTCCTCTTCTCAGATCTCCCACTGGCACTCCTGGACCCTGATCTTCTTGGTGTGTCACCTTAGGAAGCTGCTTCCTAATTTCCTATCATGGCATACCTTTGGGCTGGACCTCAAGCCCCCAGTGGCTCCTGCTGCTCTTAGCTAAGTCTGCGAGAGCTGGGAAAAGGTAGAGAGCAGCTACAGATGGGCACAGCGTTGGACTGAGTGAGAGCTCAAAGAGGGCATACTGCTACCTAAACATGTTTTACCTTAATGCAAAGAATGCATTAAGGAAAAAAGAATTTAGGCTTTAGAACCATTTTAAGGGAGTTCTGTATTCACAACATACACTTTCATTTTATAACATCATCATTGTAATAGCGATACAAACAATAGCTCTAATAGTATACGTTTACTTGAAAAATCTCCATTCACATTGTGAGTGCTGCCTATCTGCCAGATATCTTTTTTCAAACCTTTCCTGATTCCCTGCATGCTTTGCATCTTCTCATCTGCTGTTTGCTTTCAATTTCTAAGGGCTGCATATCCCATGGTACCTTGCTGCCTACAAATTATGTACCTGGTAGCAGAGCCTGATATGATGAGGAAGGCCTCTTCTTACACCTCTGACTCGGGCCACGGATAGTGTAGACAGGAGGCGCAGGAGTACAGAGTGGCACAAATGCCTGTAGGTCTTGCTAGCAGCAGTGGAGGTGTTCACACCGGGCAGCTGAAGTCGTGAAAAGGCTCCAGTAAGCAAGCGAGCCTGTAGGCACATGGTAGGCAGCAGACTGAGGCAGGCTGGCACAGGTGACAGCAGACAGCTGAGATGATTCCTGCTAGCAGACAGTAGGTCAGCTGGAACAGCAGGGTGGTAGGCGATTATCAATGACAGCAGGCAGAGTAGCAGGGTCAGGCAGGCCGGGTTACACACAGGCAGGATGGATTGGTTGCAGGGCACAAGCAGGAATGTGGTCAAAAAACAAGACAGATCTGGAACCGATCAGAGAAGCACGAGCAAATGGAGCGCACAAAAAGAGGACGTCAGGGGACAAGCCAAGGTTAGTGCATGCAGAGTTCAGAGAGTGGTCAAGACCAGCCGGGTCAACAACTGGAGCCAAGAATCACAGGAACACAAGATACACAGGAGGCTGAAGACCAAGTAGCACTGTTCCTGAGTACTGGCCCAGTTTAAGTAGTCAGTTTGGGGCCAACATCTGTCACAAGGTGCATGTGAGCACCGGCGCGCATGGGTATGCCTGCTCGTGCACAGGTATGACTCCTCTTGCCCATCTGTAGTGCAAAGAGGAGCCATCTTGTCTATTGGGATGCCCTTTCTTACACAAGTAGTGATTCCTGTTCTGACTGTGCCTCCTGAAACTCCTCTTCTTAACACCACTTTAGCTCAGAAGGCAGGCTCTAAAAATGTGTGACAGCAGTGCCTATTCACAGGGCATAGCGAATACATGTTGCAGAATTCAAGAAAATTAATGTGTGGAATTCTTCACAAAGTAAGTTTATAAACTTAAAGATTGCTCAGATTAATAGGTGAAAATAAATATATGATTTACATTTGGAATAAAGATATGTTTTACTGTGGCGCAAGACACTTACAAACCTAAGCATGATTTAAAAAAAAAAAGGATGGGATGCCCAGTAAATATCATAGACATTTGGTTGGGACAAAACTATGTACAGTCCAGAAGATTCGCTTCATTCCTCCTCCTGCACATCGCTTCCTATCTAGTGGTTTGCTCCATTCACCTCCTCCTGCACATCCCTTCCTATCTAGTGGTTTGCCCCATTCCTCCTGAATGTAGCTTCCTATTTAGTGGTTCCAGGAACAGCCAGCACATGGTGGTTAGGCCTGACACTGGCTTAGCCAGGTCTTAGCAATAGCCTTTTTCAGGCCCCTTTAGTGTAGCAGAAAATATGGAAAGTCTTTAGTGCTAGCTGTCCTATAGATGGACTACTGATACCAGTCAGCCCTCTTCTGGCCCTGCCAGCCCTCCTGGCTGCAGGTGCCCAACTTCACTGCCTGCAACATCACAGTCCACACTACTGGATTTGCACCCATCCCAGACTGCACACTCCTGGTCCTCTCAGGTGTGCCTCCCTAGTCCTCCTGACTGTACATGTCACTCACCAGCCCTCCTGGCTGCAACCAGTGGTTCACTTCTGGAGACTTGCCTGGCAGTACTAGCTCTGCTGTCCTCTCTGACTCCCCCTGTGCCTCCTGTTCAGATCCTTCATGAGTTCTTGAAGGGCTCCATCCTGCACCCGAGGCCCAGGCCCCAGGCCCTCCCCCCCAGATTGGGGAGCTTACTCAAAGGCCTAGTACTCCATCCTCAGTTCTTTCACCCGAAAACTCCTCCACAGCTGGGCTGACTCTAGGTATTTCAAGGAGGCCTGCCCCCTGCCAGTCCTAGTTGGGGATTGGTCAGGGCTCCCTGAGACACCCCAGACAGCTTCACCTCTCTCCCCCTCCTCGTCTTCTAGAATCCTCTAGAAGAAAGAGGGAGGCAGCAGTCATAGCTGCTACTCTGAGCCACTCCCAGCCCACATAAGCCCACATAAACCAAAACTAACACTACCTAAGTAGAGGGTGATACACATATTTCACTTATCAGTTCACTGAGAAATCTGCTTTTGGAAAATAATAATCACCCTCTTAAGTGAGAACAAACTTTTATTTGACAAGCTTTACAATTTAATATTTTCTCTACTCCAGCAATTGTGCAGGAAGCGGCATTCTCCTAACCTCTCCTCACAAATCCCCACATTGTTATAATAAAAATAAGGCCAAGTACCTCAAAATCTTCAAAGTAATAGTCACGTCATGACCATAACTCCTTCATCCCTGCTGTCTTATGGTGGGTCAAAAACAGCACTTGTGCATTCCTACACCTGGGAGACTGCCGTCAGTCATTTACTGTGGGTGGATATATGTTTGCTCATCAACTGCTTTTATTATGGAACACAGTAGCCCCAAGCAGCATGATGACTCTTTGTCTGAAGTTTGGAAGACTAAAGAAAGTATGCTTTTGATGACCAGGGACCTCAAGAAAAAAGTTTGATGATGCTGGGCATAAGCCAGCAAGGACTTTGAAGGGCAGCAGCAGGATAATGAGAAATGATTGTCCTGCACAGTAAAGTGGACAGGGTAGGTATTAAACAATCCAGAAAAGTATACTAATATAATTCAGATTTAAAAAAAATGAATAAAATAAGAGTTGGAATTTTTAATTCTGAATTCAGAACTAGAAATTCTGGCCATCCAGGACTGAAATTAGAGCTGACAGCAAGAAAAAAACCCTAGGTGTATCACCTGCTGTTAATGTAATTAAGATCAACATTATTATGTGCCAGAAGCCCAACTGCGTACACGTGATAGATCATAAGCCATTTTAAGGAGAGCCTATGCAGATCATAACAGTCAGGAGGTGTTTAGAGCATATCTCTTGGGAAATGAGATAAGTGATAACCATTTCTTCGACAGTACAGTAGCCACTAGATCAAGCAGACAGATATGGATTAGGAGTTAAAGCATATGTGAATGGATTTCCTACATGTCACTAAACACAACTACAGTATAATTTAAAAAGATGGACAAATACTCTAGAAGTCATTTGAGTCTGGGGCAGGCATGAGGATAGCACTGGGCTGTTCATTATAACTTCCTGTAAAGTTACAGGGCGAAAGGCAGTGTGGGGCTTGCCTGTGTGAGAATATGATGAATTTTATAACTCTTAGGTGAAATCAATTGTTAACTAGAGCCCCAAGATTTATATGATTGTTTTTTCAAAGAGCCAATACTATAGTCCAGGATGTTGACATTAAAGTAAGAGTGCTATTCCCTGTCTCATTTGGAAAGTTTATACTTGACACAAGCTCATGACTTCCGGGCAGAAATTACCATCTTCCTACAACCGTCCCATCTGCTAGGCACACCAAAGTTGCATGCTCTTTAGTTTTGCAGAATATTTATCCCTTTCTAGAATAGAATTATGTTATGTACCAGTTTAGGACGAGTCACCCTTGTCACCATTGTATGGTAAAAGCCTCCTTGTGGTCTTTATAAGACTTCTGTGCTTTATGGATATCCGGTTCTGCCTTAGGCTAAAATGATGTTATGATTACAAGAGTAATTAATTAAAATTTGATTTATTCAGAAGGAAAAATCTGTATGTTCTGCTCATCTCTTCTTTGCATTGTTATCCAAGCAAGTCATCTGGGCATTCAACTCATTATGTCCCAATTATGCCTTCACAATAAAGCATTTAGTACTACATGGATTAAATGAACCACATTTTCTTTCCCATAACTGAGGCAGAGAATGTATGACTGTTAATGAAAAAGCATGAATATATACTTTGCATATACAATGCAGATACTAGGAAGAAGACCCTGTGGAAAACCAACAGTGATTTTTCCTCATTTTCAAGCTCGCTGCTCTCTTTATCTTGTTTAACCTTTCCTTCCCTTCCTAAAGGATTAATAAACTTGAACTGAAATCCCAGGTCACCTTAGCAATGCCTTCATACTCTGTAAAATTTCGACTAGAACATTTAAATTCTGTTCTAATAATTTTCCAGAACTATAATGTGATTTTTTTTTTAATGAGACTAGTTAAATGCCATATGACCTACAGCATTCCTACATACATATATTATATTTTCCTTATTTTCTTTCCTTTAACTATGGTGTAATCTGTAGGAACAAATATGCTATTCTGTATATTTATTATTTCTAGCATCTTATTTACTGAATAAATAAAAGGAAACTCTGATTTATTTTTGCTTAAATAATTTTTCTGAGATTTTTGTTTCAAAACACAACCTGTAGCAAGGCACTATGGAGGCTGTCATTGCTGACCTTTCCTTCCTAAAATACTTACTCCATGGCTGTCGCACTAATTAGGTGACTTCAGAAATATTTATGTCAGTGACTTGGATCAAGTATACAGATTAGCGGTTCTGATTTCACCCTTAATTTCCTTTGCTAATTGCTTGTTTTTTGTCAGGCCCCTTTCACACCGGGGCGTTTTTCATGCGGTGCAGCGCTAAAAATAGCGCCTGTTCACCGCATGAAAAAATCCGGCCCCTTTAACTCCAGTGTGAAAGCCGGCGGGCTTTCACACTGGAGCGGTGCGCTAGCAGGATGACAAAAAAAGTCCTGCTAGCAGCATCTTTGGAGCGGGATAGGAGCGGTGTGTCCTATACCGCTCCTTCCCATTGATTACAATGGGAGACCGCGGTAAAACCGCGGCAATACCGCGGTTACCGCGGCAATACCGCGGCTACGGCGGCGCTCTGCGGGGGGTGTTTAACCCTTTTTTCGGCCGCTCGCAGGGGGTAAAACCGCACCGCGAGCGGACGAAAACCGCGGTGAAAACGACGGTAAAGCAGCGCTAAATATAGCGCTGCTTTACCGTCACCGCGGCTCACCGCCCCAGTGTGAAAGGGGCCTCAGTGTCCAGAAGCTTAGACGACAACCAGGCAATTTGCATTTTCAGAAGGATGTTAAAAGGGACAGCCTCTGTATTCCGCTCAGTAAAGCCTTCAACAGTGTCAACCATGTTGAATTATGCATTGTCCTCAGGAAAATGAGTGTGCTGAATGTCTCAAAGCCAAAGAAATTACTCCAACATATGTGGCATCCCGGTTAGGAACAGACACAGAGCATGTGGTTTACAACCTCTTTAACTTGTGTGCTCTGATCTCCTGGTCTACTCTACCAGCTTTTGATGGTTCACCTCAACTCAACCACATAGGCTGCTTTGCCCCAAGGTGTTCCTCAGAAACCTGTATCAAATTATTAAATGCCAATAGCAATTTCTAACATATTTTTTCCTTGCTGACCCCCTTTTTGTTTAACCCCTTGATTCCAGATAGCCTGACCTCACAGATATCTTAGCTATGGATGGCTAAGGTTTTATTTCATTTTAGACATCTAGTGAATGTCTGAACAATAAAACAATGCTTCTTTTTTGGAGCTTTAAAGTGCATGTAAACCCTCTCCGATACCAAGTGAAGTGAAACACTTCATATGATACACAGGGATGAAACAAATCTATAAGTTTTACATGTATATCTGCTGTCTTCAGCTTGCTATATTCTTTAGAATTCTTACATCGTGTTAGATTTTTTACTTCCTCATTCAGCAGTAGGAGTGGATTCTTGGCATACACTGTGTGACAACTGATTGGAGCTGGCCTCCTGCCCCACCAAGAGAACCGATCCACGATCCAGCACTTCCGCCAGCTAGAGTGAGACTGGAATGAAGCCGGATATGGCTTTGCTCCAGTCTTCTATGTAAAAACACGGAAGAGACGTCCCAACATCCCTTCCGGTTTTCTTGGCTGCCAATGGCGCAGATTTTTTTTTAAATTACAGTATACAGAATCGCCATTTTTGGCGATCTGAATACTTTGAAGTGCAAAGGAGGGATTTGGGGTCTTTTAGACCCCCTATCCCTCCATAAAGATTACCTGTCACCACCTACTACTGAAACAAGGGATGTTTACATTCCTTGTGACAGCAATAAAAGTGATCAGAATTTTTTTTTTCTAAAGTGACAATGTAAAAAAAAAAAAAAAAAAAAAAAAAAAGACAAAACAAAAGTGTTAGAGTGAGAGCAATAATTCTAGCAAAATACGTCCTCTTTAACTCTAACCTGGTAACCGTTATTTTTTTTTTTAAAGCAACGCCTAGGTAGATTTTTAGGAACCATAGTTTGTCGCCATTCCACGAGTGTACGTAATTTCAAAGCATGAGATGTTAAGTATCTATTTACTCGGCGTAACATCCTCTTTCACATTATACAAAAAATTGGGGTTACTTTACTGTTTATTTTTTTTTTAATTCATGAAAGTGTTTTTTTTCCCAAAAAAGTGTGTTTGAAAGACCGCTGCACAAATACTGCGTGACATAAAATATTGCAATGGTCACCATTTTATTCTCTAGGGTCTCTGCCAAAAATATATATATAATGTTTGGGGGTTCTAAGTAATTTTCTAGCAAAAAATACAGATTTTATCTTGCAAGCAACAAATGTCAGAAATGGACTTAGGCGTGAAAGGGTTAAGACAGGTTTGTTAATTTAAAAAATATGTAATATTTTTTAGAATGTAATTAAAGATTGTATCAACTGTAATTTAGGAAGCCAAGAAGCAGTGTGGTGGTGGCATTGTTCAATTCTAGTGCAATGAATAAACACCAGGGCTTTGAATCTTGCAATGGAACTATATATGTGAGCATACTAAAACCATCTAGAACAAAGGGTAAGGTTCAAATTCACCACTTACATAGGTTCATGGTGAATCCTGTGTGTTCAAGGACTCCAGTAAAGTAGACATATTAGCAATGTGCTTCAGCGGTGGATGGGAAAGCATAGGGAGTGCTGCAGATAAAGTGGAGGACATGCAGATGTGTCTGACCTCTGCTGTGTGTTGTCTGACCATAAAATCAATACCAAAGAAAAAAAATGAAATATGTAAAAAAATAAAATAAATAGCAGCCAGTTATCTCCCACTGCGGAGCCAGGCATTTTCCTATAGATTATATTGTTAGAGGTTGCAGCCCAAAGAGCCTGGCCAAAGTGGGGCTCAGACTTCCATACTTGGGGGTGGTTATAGTGTATCTTTTTCATCTCCAGATTGGCCCTCTCAGACGGCATACTGTCTGTAGGGCAGGCATACTGTGCAAGCTCTGACTAGTGGACTAGCCCAAGCACCCATTAGTTCACGCAGTCCTAACATTTTGAGTTTCTGTATCAGTCTTGGACTCAAATTAGTCAGCATGAGACGCCTTAAATGCTGCCTACAGTCGGCTTGGCTGCTGTAGTTTAAAAAAATTACAGGAATCAAAGGATCGGAGGTATGTTGGTCATCAGTGGGGAGGAAATGCAGAAAAGAGGTTCTATTTGTTGCAAATTCAAGTGCTTGTGTACTGTACTGATGTTCACCAATTTCTACCTAACACATATCCAAACTCCAAATTTTGAATATTTTGGGAATAATTGGTGATATGAGGTTGGAAGGGGGGCTTAAAGAATGTTATATTGAAGAAGTTTTGAGGAGTTTTTGAAACTCCCAATCAATGTTATTAAACTGCTGTGCCCCTGGCCAATTTGTATAAAGCTGAGGAGTTTAGCCTTATTTTTTTACTAGTATACATTACTACTGTAGCCAAAACTACCTTAACAACCCATTTTTAAGTTGAAAAGAATCAGATTGGTGTTGTTGCTGTATTAAAGCAAAGATAAATGAAAAAGTAAAAAAAAATAATTACACAGCTAAAGGCATCTCACAAACTTGAACCATATACAACTTGTGATGTTTCTATGTTGCCTTCAAAGTCGCATTAAAAAGGTTCCCTCCCCATTGTATGGTATTTCAAAAAATGCTTCTTGCATCTCCCCCCCCCCCCCCCCCGGGAATGACCTTTCTCACAATAGCGTAAAATGGTAATAATGATGTATTGTATATACATTATTGTATGCATTTTCTCCATTGATCTGGGGGATGTTCAGATCTGTTCTCCCCTACAGCAACTGACTACTTATAATGTTGTTGTAACACCTTGAAAACCAGAATGTCCACTGTCATACTACTTCAAATGTACAATCACGTGACACTCCGTCTACCACATATGTACTTGTTTATATTTATGTTTGTAGAACTGCTAAGTTGATTTAAGTAAGATTCAGCACACATAGAATTCTAAAAGCTTATAATTATGTTTTCCTATGCATATCCATTGCTAACAACTGTAACTATTTTGAATTGAAATGCTAGATAAGACTTTTTTATAGCCAGTAATTTTATTTCTGCAATTAGGGACTCATTTTCAAAACAAATTTACCTTGATTTTGATTCTACATGGAGAAGGATAAAAAAAAAAGGGATTTCTAGATGCTATTATTAGATCTTAACAAATAAAATGCATAAATCTAAAAACATTAAAATAAATTACCATCTTACTCCTAAAGCGATAGTATACAGCACCATTTTTTTTCTTTTTTGAACTCTGCAAGGTGATGTCATAATGTGCTAGTATGCATCGCATACTATGTCTACGTACGAGCCGTCGCCATGCATGTCTGCTGTCTACACAAGCTGTTTTCTTCCTTGTTTACTTGCTCTTTTGGATTGAATTGACATGTCCGTTAATTCAGTGATATTGTGAGTATTTTTAAGCCCCCCTTTTTTTTTAAATAAAGTGTTTTATACGGGATCACACTATGTGGCTGCTTTATTTTAAGTATAAGGGGCCAGGAGGGAGGGGGAGAGAGGAAAGGGGTGAGAAAGAAGATATAAAAAAAAGAAAAAAAGGGGAGAGGGGAGGGGGAGCTGGATTCTCCTCTCTCTAGCAGAGAGAGAGGAGAATCCAGCTCCCCCTCCCCTCTCCCCTTTTTTTCGTATGATGAAGTAGGTATTCAGCTGCAGAGAATTTGACTTTCCCTGAAGTAACAGAGAGAATAGTGTTGTGTAGCAATTTTCCCTGGTTGGATCTTAGGACACGACCACCAAATGTGCATCATTGATCCATCATCGGCATCACATCGCCAGCATCTATTGGGGATCAAATTATAGTATTTGTTAATCAATGCAGGGGTTATGTACCATCTTGTTAAAATCTTAAACCCACAATCTTGTGTGGCGACGTTAAGTGAGCCTTTGTGTATATAGGAGCAGATAGACTCCTATTTAGCAATAGTGAAGTTTGTGTTTAGATCCGCGTTCTTATGCTAGACAAGAGATGCTAGAGAAAGCTGAGTGATCTTTAAATAGAGAGGAGTATAATTCAGAGATAAGGTGTCCTTGGGGATTTTTTTTACTTCATAGATAGAGGTTTTTTCCAGTGGTGTGCAGTATCCAGCCTAGTCAGGAAGTGTTTCATTTGCATATATGTCCAAGATGGTATGTTGTGAGGAGCTAGCTTGGTGTTGAGTGCTTCTAATTGCAAGAGAGAGCTTCTGTGAAAAAGGTGGGTTGCCAAAACGTCTCTGTGGGGCCAGAGCTTGCATAGGAATTTGTCATTTGTGCCAGGGGGGGGGGGGGATCTGGGTTGGCCTGTAGTAGGGTTAAAGGGCTCAACCATGGAGTTGGGTTTGTATTTCTGTTTGAAGTACGGAAGACTTCCAATGTAGGACCAATCAGTAGATGGAGTTTGGTTTGAGAGGTGATGTGTTGATGGTGAATCCATGGTAAGGATCTCAGGCATTGAGAGGTGACTCTAACGTGACCCAGTCTTTTACTGTATGATGTATGTTCTAATCTACTACTCAGGCTAAGTGGGTTGCCCAGTAATAGCGGCGTAAGTCAGGAAGTGTGATTCCCCCTTTACTCTTTGGAAGGCTGAGGCGTTCTTATTTTATTCTAGGAGGTTTGCCTCTACAGATGAAGGATGAACATGCATGTCAAAAGGAGGAAAAGTAGGAAGTAGGTATTCCTGTGGGGTTTGTAACGTGTAAAGAAAGCAAGGGAGGATAGTCATTTTGAGTAGGGAAGCTCTGCCAAACCACGATATGTTGAGAGCGTTCCAGCATTTTAGGTCTTTCCTCGTTTCCTTTAAAGTCCTTTAAATTAGGGGCAAAATTGAGTTGAAAAAGATTTTATAGGGATGTTGGGATTTTGATCCCGAGATATCTTATTGACTCTTTGGCCCAAGTAAACAGAATTTTCTTTGGATATAAAAAAAAAAAAAAAAAAAATTTTTCCCATTGTGAGACCGTATCTGCTTTACATGCAGGGAGTTACATTTTGAATGGTTAATTTATAGGTTGAAGAACGTCTGGAAATGTTTTAGGAGGTTTGGTAGAGATATATGTGGGTCAGTTAAAAAAAGTAGGAGGTCGTCTGCAAATGCCACGAGTTTGTATGTCTGGTTTTGGATAATGATACCTTTGATATCTGGGTTCGTACGTATTTTATTTAGAAGAGGTTTGAGGGTAAGGACAAAGAGTATTGAGAAAAGCAGGCATCCCTGTCTAGTTCCATTAGGCTACTTTCACACTGGAGCGGTGGGGGCGCTGGCGGTAAAGCGGCGCTATATTTAGCGCCGCTTTACCGGCGTTTTAGCGGCGCATTGCGGCCGCTCGCGGGGTGTTTTTTACCCCCCGCGAGCGGCCGAAAAAGGGTCAATACCGCCCGCAAACCGCCGCTATTGCGGCGTTTTGCGGGCGGGTTCGGCGCGCTCCCCCATTGTTTTCAATGGGACCTGGCGCTATAGGAGCGGTAAATACAGTGGTGTGAAAAAGTGTTTGCCCCCTTCCTCATTTCCTGTTCCTTTGCATGTTTGTCACACTTAAGTGTTTTGGAACATCAAACCAATTTAAACAATAGTCAAGGACAACACAAGTAAACACAAAAATGCAATTTGTAAATGAAGGTGTTTATTATTAAAGGTGAAAAAAAATCCAAACCATCATGGCCCTGTGTGAAAAAGTGATTGCCCCCCTTGTTAAAACATACTATAACTGTGGTTGTCCACACCTGAGTTCAATTTCTCTAGCCACACCCAGGCCTGATTATTGCCACACCTGTTCACAATCAAGGCATCACTTAAATAGGAGCTGCTTGACACAGTCAGGTCCACCAGAAGATCCTTAAAAGCTACACATCATGCCGAGACCCAAAGAAATTCAGGAACAATTGAGAAAGAAAGTAATTGAGATCTATCAGTCTGGAAAGGGTTATGAAGCCATTTCCAAAGCTTTGGGAATCCAGCGAACCACAGTGAGAGCCATTATCCACAAATGGCGAAGACATGGAACAGTGGTGAACCTTCCCAGGAGTGGCCGGCCGCCCAAAATTACCCCAAGAGCGCAGCGACGACTCATCCAAGAGGTCACAAAAGACCCCACAACAACGTCCAAGGAACTGCAGGCCTCACTTGCCTCAGTTAAGGTCAGCGTTCATGCCTCCACCATCAGGAAAAGACTGGGCAAAAATGGCCTGCATGGCAGAGTTCCAAGGCGAAAACCACTGCTGAGCAAAAAGAACATCAAAGCTTGTCTCAATTTCTCCACAACACATCTTGATGATCCCCAAGACTTTTGGGACAACATTCTGTGGACCGATGAGACAAAAGTGGAACTCTTTGGAAGGTGTGTGTCCAAGTATATCTGGCGTAGAAGGAACACTGCATTTCAGAAAAAGAACATTATACCAACAGTAAAATATGGTGGTGGTAGTGTGATGGTCTGGGGCTGTTTTGCTGCTTCAGGACCTGGAAGACTTGCCGTGATAAAAGGAACTATGAATTCTGCTGTCTACCAAGAGATCCTGAAGGAGAATGTCTGACCATCTGTTCGTGTACTCAAGCTGAAACGAACTTGGGTTCTGCAGCAGGACAATGATCCTAAACACACCAGCAAGTCCACCACCGAATGGCTGAAGAAAAACAAAATGAAGACTTTGGAGTGGCCTAGCCAAAGTCCTGACCTGAATCCTATTGAGATGTTGTGGTATGACCTTAAAAAGGCCGTTCATGCTCGAAAACCCTCTAATGTAACTGAATTAGGACAATTTTGCAAAGATGAGTGGGCCAAAATACCTCCAGGACGCTGTAAAAGCCTCATTGCACGTTATCGCAAACGCTTGGTTGCAGTTGTTGTTGCTAAGGGTGGCCCAACCAGTTATTAGGTTTAGGGGGCAATCACTTTTTCACACAGGGCCATGATGGTTTGGATTTTTTTTCACCTTTAATAATAAACACCTTCATTTACAAATTGCATTTTGTGTTTACTTGTGTTGTCCTTGACTATTGTTTAAATTGGTTTGATGTTCCGAAACACTTAAGTGTGACAAACATGCAAAGGAACAGGAAATGAGGAAGGGGGCAAACACTTTTTCACACCACTGTATACCGCTCCTATAGCGAGCCAAAGATGCGGCTTGCAGGACATTTTTGAGCGTCCTGCAAGCGCACCGCTTCAGTGTGAAAGCCCTCGGGCTTTCACACTGAAGGAACAGCAACAGCTGTTTCGGGTCGGTTTGCAGGCGCTATTCTTAGCGCAATAGCGCTTGCAAACCGCCCCAGTGTGAAAGGGGCCTTATGAAGTAGAAGGTGTTTGACAGATGGCCATTAGCACGTACTCTCGCAATAGGGGCTGATTATGGGGCTCTTATGTATGATCGCATTAGGTCTGGTAGGCCAATAAATTCAAGAATTTCATCCATGTAGTCCCAGGCCACTCTGTAAAATGCCTTCTCTGCATCTAGAGAAAGGAAAAAGCCTTGTTTTGCATTGTATTTAAGCCAGTGGTGGAGGTTTAGGGTCTTAATTGTGTTATCTCTAGATTAAGGGGGGAAGACGTGATATCAAGTGGTTAGCAAGGATTTTAGCATATATTTTAACATCAATATTAATGAGCGATATTTTACGATAGTTTGTGACAAGGGAGGTGTCTTTTCCTTCTTTCGGGATGACCACTATGTGTGCTTCTAGTAGTTGTGGAGAGGGCTGGGTTTCGAATTGTAATGAGTGAAAAGCTAATAGAAAGCATTTTTTTAAGATTTCTTTGATGGTTTTATAATATTGTAATGGTAAACTGTCTGGGCTGGGTGCTTTGCCTACTTTCATATCTTTGAGAGCCTTTTCAAATTCCTCCTCAGAGAGGGGGTGTCAAGTTTACGTGAGGCATCCATGAAGATTGGTGAGGAGCCATATTTTGTAAGAAATTCTTGTATGATGTAAGCCCTAGTTTCAGTACCGTAGGGGCATTTGGGGTTAGAGGGGATATTGTATAGCTCTTGGTAATATTTTTGAATTGCTTTGCTATCTTTTCATTGGAGGAATGTAGATTTCCCTGTTTGTCCTTTATGTGGTGAATTGTAGCACTACAGTTTATGTTTTGTTTTGCCCTGGCGAGGAGCCTACCACTTTTGTTTCCTTGTTCATAGTAAATTTTGTGTCGTAAAATATACTGTCTTTTGGTTTTCATGTTAAGTTCTTTGAGAAAGAGAAGTCTTGTTTGGACAAGCTCTTGGTGGGTCGCAGAGGCTATGTTCTGTTTATGAGATGCTTGTAGCATACGGATGCGATTCATAAGGGATGAGATTTTAGCCTGATTTTCGTTTTTTGTTCTTGAGGCCAGTTTTAGAAATTCTCCACGAATGACACACTTGTGTGCTTCCCACTGAGTGAGATGGGAAGTCTCTGTGTTATCACTGAGTGAGAAGATTCTTCAATGCATGTATTGATTCTTTGTGTGTTTACTGGGTTTTTTAGGAGAGAGGTGTTGAGTCTCCAGATTTTTGTTCTGGAGATAGTCTTAGATCTTAGAGTGCCATGGGTTCTATTTTGGCCTTTTATAAGAAAGATATGTCAGATTAGGAAATTAAGAAATAGTCAATTCGTGAAGATTTCTGATGTATGGATGAGAAATATGTGAAATATTTATCTTGGGGATATAGTGTTGTCTAGTGTTGTCCAAGTGTCATGTAGCACGAGTCCTTGGAGCTGCAATTTAATTTGTTTTATTGCTCTGTAGGGTATTGCTGAAGTGCCTGAAGATGTGCCCAGAAGTAGGTCAAGAGGAATGTTAAAGCGGAGCTACACTGCCCCTGACGTTTTTTTTTTTTTTTAATGGTGATTAATAAAGAAATTCGTTTGTAATTTAGTAACTCACCTGTCCTGTTTCTATCACTTGTGCCTTTCGTTTTTTAGGTCCTAAAAAGACTTTATAAAAATTTCCGGTTCGTCCTCCATCTTGCCTGGGGGCATTTGAAACCTCCAGGCATTATCTTCCTGGATTTCATTGACGCCTCTCATTGTAATCTCGTGCATGCGCAGTACAAACTGCATAGGAGCGCCGTCAGCAGCTCCTGTTGCCATCACAACGGCGGCATGTCGTGATGACGTCACGTTCGGTTTCAAGTCTCGCACTATCTCGGGCTAGGCCGCCGCACTGACTCCTGTGAGCTATGACACAAGCTCCCAGGAGACAGTGCGGGCTAGGGGATATTACGAAATAGCTGTAATATCCCCACCCATATCCGAGGGAAGGAGAAATATAGCTAAATATAGCGCTGCTTTACCGTCACGGCAGCTCCCGCCCCAGTGTGAAAGGGGCCTTAGTGTTTACCAGGTATTGTGTCAATTCATTGAGTCCATACAGCATTGTTAATAAAGGACAGTGTGCTTATCAGTTTATGATATAATTATGTGTGATAAAGTGTAAAAAGATAAAAGATAAAAAGTAAAAAAATTCAAATAAAATAGAAAATAATGTATACGCTGTATATGATATGAACTCACTGAGGGCAGATTTTTAAAATGGAGGATCTTCTAGAACATTCTATGCATTAAGGGGGAAAACTTTCTCTGCTGCAGCTCCCCCCCCCCCCCCCCAGACCCTCCCCCCCTTTTTTCCTACCTGAGCCTGATCCAATCCAGCGATATGCACAAGCGCAGTGGCTTGAGCCACTGTCTCTTTCCTAATGGGACAGATTCATAGCAGCAAGAGCCATTGACTCCTGCTGCTGTCAATCAAATTCTGTGACACAGGAGATGGGGTGGGGCCAAGTCTCGCTGTCTGTGTCAAAGGACGCAGCAGCGGTACTCGGGAGCGAGCATACAGGGAAAGGGGGGGCACCCAATGAAGAGGAGGGGCCTGGAACACCAGTGGGGGACCCCAGTAGAGGATCAGTTCTGCTCTGTGCAAAATGATTGCGTAGAGGATTGGGGCTGCTCTGTGCAAAATGATTGCGCAGAGCAGGTAATTATAGGCATGTTTGGTATTTTCATTTTGAAAAATTGAAGGTTTACAACCACTTTAAATAAGTTATCATAATTAAATAAAGTAAAGTAAAACTTTGTAGGATCTCTAAGGATGTGGGTGATTAAGGTAGAGCTCCACCCAAAAGGGGAAGTTCTGCTTTGAAGCCTCCTCCCCTGCTCCTGTTTGTGAAATTAAGCTTTTGGGGAGGAGGGGGCGAGCGGGTACCCGATTTTGGACAGGTTCCTGCTCCCACTTCCGCTCTGACCACCTAGGCAATCGGAAGTGGAAGTTCTCCTCCCCCCCATGCAGTCTGCTGTACCATTCACAGTACACATCGCTGCTCGCACATGCGCGGTGGGCACCCGGCTGTGAAGCCGCAATTTTTCCACCATTGGGTGCCCATAGTTAAGATGATGGTCCTGGGGAGAGAAGACACAAGGTGAAAACGGCTGGGCCAGGCACAGCGATGGATCGTGGAACAGGTGAGTGACATTTTATAGTTTTCTGTGTGTCATGTTCACACCAAAATGTAGCGTTTCTCTGCACCTCTCTGGACGGCCCTGCATGTCACCACACAGTAAGCACAGTGCATCACGCTGCTGTGCAGTGAAATTAATCAAGTGTCACATTGTACACTTCACATAAAGTTCACACACATAAAAAAGGGAGTGTGATGCAATAAACACACATCACATGGCCCCCTGCCACAGCCCCCATTTTTTTTGTAGCATACACTATAGGATTGTCAAAGCCCTGGGATACCTTTGGGTGCTCCAAGGAAAGTAGTAATGTGGCATGTGGCAGACAGTGGGTGTGGCCAAATTTCAATAACAGTGGGAGAGGCATGGTTAAATAAAACAAACACATTCTTGTAACCATAAAATACCATATATAAATATAACTAATGTCACTGTAAAAATATTAACTTAGCCTACCTTTAAAGTCAGTCAGTAGAGAAGTGAATATTTGCTTTTCTAACACTGAACCGGCTCTCCGCCAATCAGGAGGTGTGGGTCTAATACTGGTCACCTGATTGGCTGAAGGCACAGGCGATTCCATTGTCCAGCTCAACACCATCACCCACTGCTTGACCTGCCACCAAGATGGGGTAAGTGCCGGTCAGACAGCGAGTGGGTGAGCGGGCAAGCGAGCATTTGATAGGCACATTTGATGGCTGCATTTGGTGGGCACAGAGGCTACATTTAATAGGCACAGAGGCTGAATTTCATGGACACAAAGGCTGCATATGATGGGCACAGAGGCTGCAATTGATGGGGCACAGAGGCTACATTTCATGGACACAGAGGCTGTGTTTCATGGGCACATAGGCTGCATATGATGGACACAGTGGTTGCATTTAATGGGGCACAGTGTCTGCATTTAATGGGGCACAGTGGCTGTATATGATGGGCACAGTGGCTGCATACAATGGGCACAGTGGCTGCATATGATGTTTTTGTTTCAGTAGTTTTCTGAATTTTTCAGTCTGTTTGCACCCCCCCCCCCCAAAAAAAAAAAAACAGAGAACAAGTTCAGTGCTTGTAACCTTTCCTCATAACTAATGTCCTCCAGACCCTTTATTCGTTTTGTTGCCCTTCCGTGGACTCTCCAGTTCCAGCACATCCTTCCTAAGGACTGGTGCCCAGAACTGGACAGCATACTCCAGGTGCAGCTGGACCAGAGTCTTGTAGATTTGGAGAATTATTGTTTTATCTCTGGTGTTCATCCCCTTTTTATTGCATGCCAATATTCTGTTTGCTTTGCTTTCAGCAGATTGGCATTGCATGCCATTGCTGAGCCTGTTGTCTACTAAATCCCACAGGTCCTTTTCCATCCTAGATTTCCCCCCAGAGGTTCTACTCCTGTGAGTAGATTGCATTCATATTTTTGCCACCCAAATGCATTATTTTCCATTTTTCCACATTAAACCTCATTTACCCTATTAATTTGTTCAGATTTTCTTGCAAGGTCTCCACATCCTGCGGAGAAGTTATTGTTCTGCTTAGCTTAGTATCTTCCAAAAATACAGAGATTGAACTGTTTATTCCATCCTCCAGGTTATTTATGAATAAATTAAATAGGATTGGTCCCAGGACCGAACCCCCGGGGGCCCCCGCTTTCCAACCCTGCCCATCCCGAGTACGCTACATTTATCACTACCCTCTAAACTCGCCCCTGTAGCCAGTTTCAATCCATGTACTCAACCTATGGTCCATTCCAACTGACCTTACTTTGTACAGTAAACGTTTATGGGGAACTGTGTCAAATGCTTTTGCAAAATCTGCTCTGCATTCAAAAAAATGGCACCGCCTCGGCTGGGAAGCCAGGATCGTTTTTGTTTTTCTTTTGATTTTAGGCTTCCCAGCCTAGAGGTGAGATGTGGGGTCTTATTGACCCCATATCTCACTGTAAAGAGGTCCGATCATGCCATATTCCTATTACAAGGGATGTTTACATTCCATGTAATAGGAATAAAAGTGATCAAATATTATTATTTTTTTTTTAAAGTGTCAAACTAAATAAATTAAAGTAAAATTAACAATAAATTTTTTTTTTTAAAGCGCCCCTGTCCCTGTAAGCTTGTACGCAGAATCGAACGCATACGTAAGTCCCGTTCACATATGAAAACGTTGTGTTCAAACCACACATGTGAGGTATCGCCGTGAACGTTAGAGCAATAATTCTAGCCCTAGACCTCCTCTGTAACTCAAAACACGTAACCAGTAAAAAATGTTAAATCGTCGCCTATGGGGATTTTTAAGTACCAAAGATTGGCGCCATTCCACGAGCGCGTGCAATTTTGAAGCGTGACATGTTGGGTATCTATTTACTCTGCGTATCTTCATCTTTCACATTATGCAAAAAAATTGGGCTAACTTTACTGTTTCTTTTTTTTTTAAAGCATGAAAAAAAAAACGTGTTTGAAAAATTGCTGCGCAAATACCGTGCGAGATAAAAAGTTGCAACAACCGCCATTGTATTCTCTAGGGTCTTTGCTAAAAAACATATATAATGTTTGGGGGCTCTATGTAATTTTCTAGCAAAAAAAAAATATATGAATTTTACATGTAGGAGAGAAATGTCAGAATTGGCCCGGGTGTGAAGTGGTTAGATATTGGTGCTACATTGGCTTTTCTCCAATCAGCTGGTACCATTTCAGTCAGTAGACTGTTCGTAAAAATTAGGAACTATGGTCTGGCAATTACTTGACTGAGTTCCTTAAGGACCCTTGGGTGCAAGCCACCTGGTCCCGGTGATTTATTCATGTTACGTTTTCAAGTCTATTTCTAATTCTGTCCTCTGTTAGCCATGAGGGTACTTACTGTGACATGTCATGAGGATAAACATTGCAGCTTTGGTTACTGAAGCCCCTCGATTCCCTCGTGAAGACTGAGGAGAAGAATAAATTCAATACCTTCGCTATCTCTCCATACTTAGTAACCAGATTCCCTTCATCATTCTTTATGGGACCAATATGATCTGACCTCCCTTTCTTACTATTTATGTACTTAAAGAATTTCTTTGGATTTTTCTTACTCTCCTCCGCTATGTGCCTTTCGTGTTCTGTCTTAGCCGCCCTGATTGCACCCTTATATTTCTTGTTGCATTCTTTGTAATGTTGGAATGCTGATGATGATCCCTCAGCCTTTTATTTTTTGAAGACCTTCTCCTTTGCTTTTATATGCATTTTTACGTTGGAGTTAAGCCACCCAGGACTTTTATTAGCTCTTTTAAATTTATTTCCCATTGGAATGCACTGGCTAATGCCCTTATTTATTATGCTTTTAAAGCATACCCATTTCTCCTCCGTGTTCTTTGTTCCTAAGATTTTATCCCAATTTGTATCTTCTAGCAAGGCTCGTAGTTTAGGGAAATTGGCTCTCTTGAAATTCAGTGTCTTTGTATTCCCCTTATGTTTCCTATTAGTGTGATCGCTGTTTCCTAAATTGCCACATATTTCTACATCCGTGATCAAGTCTGTATTGTTGGTAATAAGTAGGTCTAGTAACACTTTGTTTCTAGTTGGTGTTTTAACCATCTGATCCATGAAATTGTCCTGCAAGAACTTAGATGAATGTGCGGTTCCTTCCACCCAGTCTGTGTCTGGAAAATCAAAATCCCCCATTATGATGACACTTCCCATCCTTGCCACTATACCAAATTGTGATAGGAGGTCCGCCTCCTCCTCCTCCTTCTGTTTAGGGGGCCTATAGCCATACTCCCAGTATTACTTTCCCCTTAGCCATTCTGGTGGGTTACCCAGTGAAGAGTAATAATATCCCCTATTGTATTATTTCTGGCCTCCTGACCAACTATTCAGGAATTTGGAGAGGAATTTGGTGTTTCCCTTCAGGAGTGAACTAAACCTATCCCATATTGTGATTTATTTCAATAGAGGCTGCAGTTAAGGTATAAAATAATACTGATTGAGTCCTGGTGGGTGGGACAAAATGCATCAGGGTGTGTGGTCTGGTGGAAACATGTAGGCTGAGGCCGCTCTTTATCATGTACTCACCTGACTGGTTGGGAGTAGCAGCTATCCTTTCCTACATTTTCTAACATCCTGAATTGGTATTAGGACAAGCCCGCACCCCATGCTGTGGGACACAGGGGTATGCTTTCACTTCTACTTTCAGCAATTAAACAAGTCGGAGTATGAGAATAATATAAGTCTATATAGAGATAGTCTAATCTGGAATAAGCTTTGTGTGTTTTGAAGTAGTAGCTGTACTCTTTAGAGATAGTATCTGCCAGCCATCAATTGAGTGTAATGATTGTATTCATTCTTTTAAATGTTTAAATGCTGCAAAAGATAAAGCTATCTTTCTAGAGTCGGGTGTCAATATAGGGATCTCTGCAAATACGGAAATCCCCTTCCAAGATCACAAATTTTTCTGAGAACTTGGCTAACCTGGTTAGTGTGTGTGATAAGAGTTTCACTGTTACCGAGTTAAGTACATAAAGTATCGCTAAAGTATATTTCTGTATGTGGATCTCTCCCTTAACAAAAAGGAATCTATTTTCTGAATCTCTCAATTGCAAGGGACAAGATTTATGTAAAGTTAATCCCTTGATAAAGACACGTGGGCGTGTCGCAACGCGTCGGGAGGAGGAGCTAAGCAACACTACTGAGACAAGCAGGGCAGGGAGCCCAAACAGTGCCTGACATATTTCTAACCACCGCGCTTCGTTCGTAGGGTGCTGTGTAAGTAGATGGGCTTCAGCCACAACACATGCACACCATTCAAAGTATAACTATATTGCGCAATGGTTTTTTATCTGTCTTCTATCCTCATGCAAACACGGAAGAGATAGTAAGGACGTGATCAGCAGGAAAGAGGACACCACAACTAAAGATAAGTAAAAGTATTATGTGTATACCTGCTCAAAAATATACATTTACTAAATGGTGCTTATCTTTCTCATTTGTGGTGTACACCTTTTGTCCTTCAAGTTTTAACCTGTGCTCAACACCAAAGGGCAATTAGTTAGTAAAACATCTCAGCACTAACTAATCAGGAACAACACCTGTCTAAGCAACCGCAAATTAAACACCTAAGGAGACATCAATTAGATGCATGGACTCCTAAAGGATTCTAAAAATACCTATGGTGTTTCTCCCAATTTAATCGCATAACCCAATATGCGTTTTTCCACAAATAAATCGCACAATTAAATGCGTTTTTTTTCAGTTTTAAACGCATGGATTTTTTAATGCGTTTTTTTTTCAGTTTTAAACGCATGGATTTTTTAATGCGTTTTTTTCAGTTTTAAACGCATGGATTTTTTAAGGGTTGGAATGTAAACGTGGTTTTACCTCATTCTTAAACTGTCTTTTATTCACAGCACTATCGCACAAATATCACTTAATCACTGGTACCACAAAAAGGAAAAGGATCCACTTATTTATATATTTACATATGGTTTTATGTATTTATTTATTTATGTATACACACTCAGTGCACGGATTTTAAGGAGGTTTTACACATCACTTGAATAGTATCATTGCACAAGCAATTTTTAATTAGATCTACACGATTTTTAAGGTTGATTGAGAGCGCACCCATTTCACATAATTATTAACATTGTGTGTGTATTTTAAAAAAGATTTATGTAAAGCTATGGCTACACCCCTAGCCTTAGTAATATCATATTTATTCTTAATATACTTGTGGGTAAATTATCATTTCCAGCATTATAAGCCAATAACTGAGCATTTTTATCACCATGTTTAAAATCTTCTAAGTTTGATAAAGGAGCTTTTTAGTGACTTTATTAAACCTCTGTTATATGTTCTTCTTTTAAAAAACACTCAATCATTATAGTTTTCTTCAGAAGGGTTAGTAGTATATGCTTTCTCAGCAGTTTAAAATAGATTTTTCATGCACCGAAAAAAAAAAATACTTCCAATTACACTATTCAGTATGTACTAAGAGCAGCTTTGAAAGAACCCAAGTGCTAGCCTTAAACTGACCTAAACTGTGGTTACAAAAAGTAACAACTTCATCATTGCTTATTTTAAAAATTGGACCATTCAACCATTGTGTTTTTTTTTTTTTATATTTAACGTTTATACTTTATATTTTGAAATAATGGAAGAGCTAGTACAGCTGAAGAATAATGGCAACTGACCTTTGTATAAAACTGCACATCATACAGTAAAGTTTCTACCAACTCTTCTTTACACATGACTAGCCTAGAATCTGAGACTTGTATGCATTGAAACTTTTGTCACCTGTACCGGTTTGCAGAGAAATCGATGGGAATTGCTATTTTATAAGGAGTAAAGAAAAAAAGCAGGATTCTTTTTTTTTTTAAATGGCTCCCTCTGCTGTCTCTGAGCCAATGAGGAGGCAGAGAGCTGGGAAAGTCATTGCTCTCATGTCCATCACTGGATTGAGATTGGGCTCAGGTATGTATTTAGGGAACGCTTGGGGGGGGGACGGACGCACTCCAAAGTTTTTTTTACAATGCATACAATGCATGAAGGCAAAAAAAACTTTAGCCCTTAGAACCACTTTTACCTCCTTCAGTATATATATATATATATATATATATATATATATATAGAGAGAGAGAGAGAGAGAGAGAGAGAGAGAGAGAGAAAATTCTCTTGAAAAGTGCAACTTCCCTTGCTAAGCAAACAGCCAATTCACCTATATTTTTTTTCCTTCCATTTGACATCCATTTTTTCCCCATGGCTCCTTTTACTAGCCAGCCCTCTATGGAGCCATCACAGCATGCATGCTTCTTTACTTGGACTACACAGAGATCTGCCCACCTCCACATCTACTTGCCTTCAATATAAGATGTGTGAAGAACCACTGTACAAATCCAATAATGTTAGATGAGAGAACAGCAGAAACCCAATGAAAATCACAGGTACATGTGCATAAGCAGACTCACCTGAAAATGTACTCATAGGACACGTAGTTCCATGGGCATAGCATCGAGGAGAAGTTGTTAATGTGCTCCCAAAATGGAAGCTCGGGGAAGTTCAGCACCAGCTGGAATGAACAGGGAATTTTTGAATTAAATGAGTAAAAACAGACTAGGTAAATAAAAAGGCAATTTTGGCACATAATAAGTGAATTTACAATGAGACTAGATAATATTTTTATATTTATGGTTTAATAATATAAACTTCTGAAAAGAACAGTTGTAATATTGCAGAATGACTTATATACAGTTTTTGACTTTGTCTACAGCTGAGAAAGATTTCTGCTGGTGTCTGTAAGGAGTTCTCGCCTTCTTCGTGGATCATAAATACTAGCTACTGTTTTTAGTTGAAAAGTATAGAAATAAAGTTAACCACATGTTAGCTCCATACTTTTTGTATAATTATTAGTATCTCCTTAATTAATTACATTAGCCCATGTGCACATCCTGCAGATTTTATTTTGCTTGTCCATAAATCCGCTTTATCAGGAGTAAATGCAATGCAATGCAATTTAATTTATTATGCCAGAAAAAAAATCTGATTATCTCAAAATATTGTTACAGACAGACTAAGCTCAGTGACTGGCACCAAATTTTAAATATGCAATATTATACAGCAGTGGAATATAGCCAATCTGAGTTCAGGGATTAGCATATGGAATGAGCTTTAATTGCCCAGGCTTTATAGTAGAATAAATACAGCTTTTATGCTAATCACTGTCTTGTGATAGGCTAGTATACTCGACATTTCTTATAATCCATATTTAATGTCTCTTTGCTGCCAGACTGTATTATTACTCATCTTTTTATGTATTCACTGAAGATAATAAAACTCTCAAATGCTGCGTTGAACATAAATAAAAAATGAACCATCAGTGCTAGACCCCATCCAGTGAACAGTGTTCAAGTTGTGATATTAGTCTCATAATTTTTAACTATGAGGTTGATAGAGTCTAACTGATAAAATTCACTCATGCACATTATTGTAAATACATGGGTACCTGTGAGGGAATTGAATGCCTCAGTTTTACTGCCCATGTATTAAAACTAAGAAGCAATGCACAGAAGAGAGCAGAAATGTTCACCCTGTTCAAGTTAGTAGCATGCAACTCATGAATTTTCATTGTATTTTCAAAAACAAAATTACATTTAATATAGTATTTTTCAAAATAGTTTTTGATTTGATTTAATTTTAGTAAAGAGTATGATTTTTTTTTTTTTAATATTAATAAAATAAAGCATAACACCTGGGTTAAAAACTAAAAATATATAGCAAGGCATTGGTACTAGTTCAGGGCGTGTAACTAATTTTACCATTCTTTATCTTTGGCAGCCCCCTATCAAGGACAGTTTATGTTTGTACATAGGTTCTTGGGTACCCCCAAGAACGTATGCAGTGAATTACAGACCTAGTCAGGATGGCAAGTTATGTCTGGCAAACCAGTAACCTAGAGACTAGATAAGACAGTAATATGAAGCCAGAGTTTTGACAGAAAGCTGTCAGTTAAAGGGCATGGGTCAAAAGCAGCCAATCATAGAGCCAATCATAGACAGTGTCAAAGCATGAGACAACAGTAAGAGCATAGGTCAGTGCCAGACGCAAGAAGCAAGTGTCAAGACCATAGTGGGAAGCAAACATGTTGTTAGAAATCAAAGCAAATGGTGAGCATAAAGGCCCATCTAATATATAGCAAATGTTGCATCCCACAAGCTCACAAATTATAAGATGGCTATCAGCAATCTGTTTTGGAGTCTTGCCAATCAATATAGGTTCCAACAATTCTTGATTTAGGCCCCTTTCACACTGAGGTGCTTTGCAGGCACTAAAGTTCTAAAAATAGCGCCTGCAAAGCGCCTTCAAACAGCCGCTGCTGTGTCTCCAGTGAAGCCCAAGGGTGCGCTTGCAGGACGCTGAAAAATGTCCTGCAAGTTGCATCTTTGGAGCGCTGTAGGAGCGGTGTATTTACCGCTCCTAAAGCGCCCCTTCCCATTGAAAACAATGGGGCAGCACTCCAAACCTGCAGTGGTGCTTTGCGGGCAGTTTTAACCCTTTTTCGGCCGCTCGTGGGGGGTAAAACTGCTCCACTAGCGGCCAAAAAGCGCAGCTAAAAACGACAGTAAAGCGGCGCTAAATATAGCGCCGCTTTACCGCCAGCACGCCCAGCGCCTCAGTGTGAAAGTAGCCTTAGAGTCTTACAAATTAGAATGAGTTCTGACAGCTCCCCTGGTGGACAGCATATATGAGAGCAAAAAGGTTAATACCCATGTGTGGTAACAGAAGTGAAATCTGGACTGCCACTTGACACCCAGTTGTTAATCGCTTCTCAGTATGGTGTGCACATTTGCCATATGCTCAGCAAGGCAAAAACATTCCAAATATGTTCCTGACAAACACACTAGGGGAGATTTACTAAAACTGGGGCATCCAAAATCTGGTGCAGTTCTGCATAGTAACCAATCAGTTTCCAGGTTTTATTGTCAAAGCATAATTCAACAAGCTGAAGTTAGAACATGATTGGCTACTATGCACAGATGCACCAGATTCTGTGCTCCAGTTTTAGTAAATCAACCCCAGAGTGATTTAGAGTGGGAGTAAACTCCCATCTCTGCTTATAAAAAGGCTTACCTACAGGTACTGTAAATATCTCCTAAACGTGCACCATTTAGGAGATATTTACTGTACATGTAGCCGGTGACGTCACTGGCGCAGGCGCTCAGAAGGAACAGCCACACAGGCCGTTCCTTCAGATTCCTGTACCATAAGCAGCGGCTCCCATGCGCATGTGCGGGAGTGACATCATTGCAGCTTCGGCTACTCACACAGCCGGAGTCCGTGAACCCGAAAGGAAGACCGGGTGAAGATGGAAGCCCGCTCATCGGTGACAGAGTTGCGCTGGAGGGCTTTGTTTTCTGGTAAGTTTTACATAATGTGCTAGTATGCAATGCCAGCTATCCTAGGGATACCCTGGCTGCGGGCCCACAACCCACAAATCGACTGGCCCAAGGGAGCAATCAGCTTCTCCTCTTCCTACTATCGCCAACACTGTGGCATCCCTATGCCTGTCAACCCTTCAGTGTGTCTCTCAGTTCCACCTACACCAGATCCCTGTCATGCCGTCCCTTGGCCTACGACTGGGTGCTGATGCCCTTGTCATGTACCTTACAGCGGAGCCCGAAATGATGAGGGTGGCCTGTTGCACGGTTCCGGTCCAAGCACCCCTGGTAGTGGGTACAGGGAGTGCAAGGACAACAAAAGGGTGCAGGTGCCTGCAGGCAGGAGGCTGGAACTTGGAGATACAGGAACCTCTGCTCAGGAGATGTGGAAACTGATCACCAGACTTGTTCAGCGGGAGCCAGATCAGGATCAACTGCAGAATCAGGAACAGGCAGGAGTCAGCAACAGGCTGGCAGCGGGGTACAGGATCAGAAGGCAAAACCATAGTCAGGAACGGGCAGAGGTTGGCAGCAGACTGTCAGCAGGGTACAGAATCAGAAGGCAGAGCCGTAATCATAAGTCCAAGCCAAGGTCAGTATTGCAGGTAGAGGCAGGTTCAGCAGGCAGGGGAAATCCAAGAGAATGGTCAGAAGATAGCTGGGTTTTCAGGAACAAGGTCAATCAGGCAGAGTAACAACAGGAACACAAGGACAAGCTGAAGACAATCCAGCACTGATGCTAGGCAGACTCTCTGTTTATATAAGGTGCTGTGCGCCAGGAATTCGCAGCAGCGTATGTGCACATTAGAGGTGCCATTGTGCATGCCCACTCTGGATCTCATTTGTCTCTGGCTAAGGTTCTGTGCATGCACATTGGCATTAGCTGAACAAGGGTTGGCAGCTGCTGCACAGAAATGGGTGCTTGCTGTGTGAGTTCTCTGACAGCCCAGCCCCCACATCGGTTTTACGACTGCCCGATTGAGTTGCTACCCGGAGCAAATGTACCCTTCGGGCGAATCTTTCCTTTATCCGAGCTGGAGCTGGAGGCCCTCTGACAATAAATAGATGAAAACCTAGGCAAAGGATTCATCCGCCCCTCCTCTTCGCCTGCTGGAGCTGGTATCTTCTTCATTGAGAAGAAGGATCGTTCTCTCAGACCATGCGTTGATTATAGGGACCTTAATAAAATCACCCTCAATAACAGACACCCACTCCCTCTTGTTCTTGAGTTATTTCAAAGGTTCCAAACAGCTCGGGTTTTCACAAAGTTGGACTTACGGGGGGCCTACAACCTGGTTCGTATTAGGGAAGGTAATGAGTCGAAGATCGCCTTCCAAACATACTTTGGGCACTTTAAGTACCTTGTGATGCCAAGATTTTACAGGCATTTGAGCTTTTTTTGTTGAGCTTCTTTGAGCTTCTTTTTTTATTGAGCTTCTTTGAGCTTCTTTAAAGCAGAGTTCCACTCAGAAATGGAACTTCCGCTGTCTTCCTCCCCCCCTCCGGTGTCACATTTGGCATCTTTCAGGGGGAGGGCAGAGCAGATACCTGTCTAATACAGGTATTTGCTCTCACTTCCGGGGAAAGATCGCCGGAGTATCCGCGGTGATCTACGCCCTGTCCAGACCCTCCTCCCCCCCCGCTGTCTTCTGGGAGACACACAGGTACCAGAAGACAGCAGGGACCACTCACAACGCTCAGCAGAACTCGCGCATGCGCAGTAGGGAACCAGGCTGTGAAGCCGCAAGGCTTCACTTTCCGATTCCCTTACTTAAGTCGCCGGCGCCTCCTCCTGGAGGAGAGGGACGGGTCGGCTTCGGGTGAGGACATCGTGGGCGCCCTGGACAGGTAAGTATCCTTATTTTAAAAGTCTTCAGCTGCAGTATTTGTAGCTGCTGACTTAAAAAAATTTTTTTTTTAGGCGAAACTCCACTTTAAGCTTTTTTTTTCCACAAACCCTCACCTCACGTTTCCTATATTTATGTGTATTTTTGAGCTTTTTCATGCTTTTTCAAGTTTTTTTTGTGCATTTTTGGGCACTTAGGTGTCTTTTCAGTTTGAAAGCTTTTCTCAAAAACACGAGTTTGGTGGGGTTTTTCTTCTGCCTGTAAAACTTCTGAAAAAGCCATAGTGCACATGGACACATTGGCTAACATGGAGGAAAGTTTTAAAAAGCTCAAAAGTCTGTAGGAACAGCTTCTATGAGATGCAGTGTGCATGAGCCCTAATTTTAGGTGATCATCTATGGTTAACTCCAAACTGATGTCCTGTAAAGGTTTTAAAGCGTAATATATTGTGTTTGTGTGCACTTAACTTAACAATACTTAAATTCAATTAACTTATGTGTGTTTTTTACTAAAAACATTGGTTTGATTTTAGAGCAGTAGTAGCATGTGACATATAAATCTTAAAGGGTTTGTAAGCCCTTGTTTAAAAATAAATAAATAAATAACCATTATGTCATACTTACCTCCACTGTGCAATTCGTTGTGCACAGATCATCCTCTTCTGGGGATCCCTCTGCAGCGCTGGTAGCTCCCCCCCGCCACAGGTGTCCACGTTGGAGAAGCACTCTCCATTGTGGACACCTGTGCGGGCACGCTCCCGAGTCCTGCTTCTGCGTGTATTGACAAAGAGATCGGCCTGCGTCATTGTTTTTGATTGACAGCAGCATGAGCCAATAGCTGCGCTGCTATCAATCTATCCAATCAAGAGCCGAGACAACGGGCAGAGATGGAGAGAGTGTTTCCACCAAGGGACCGAACGGGCTCAGGTGAGTAAAACAGGGGGGCTGGATAGTGTCAGAATTTCTTTCACCTTAATGCATAGCATGCATTCAGGTGAATAAACACAAGGGTTTACAACCCCTTTAAAGCGAAGCTCCACCCTAAAGTGGAACTTCTGCTGATCGGAACCCTCCCCCCCTCCGGTGCCACAATTGGCACCTTTCAGGGGGGAGGGGGGTACAGATACCTGTATAATACAGGTATCTGCACCCACTTCCAGGCATAGATAGCCGCAGAATCTGCGGGTATTTACGCCACTTCCTGTCATACCCCGCTGTCTGCTGGGAAACACATGGATCCCAGAGACAGCAGGGAGTGTCCTTATTGCGCAGAGCGATTCGCGCATGCGCAGTAGGGAACCGGGAAGTGAAGCGGCAAGGCTTCACTTCTTGATTCCCATACCAAAGATGGTGGCGGCAGCACCCCAGAGCCGATCAACAGATCGGCTTTCGGGTGCCGACATCGCGGGCACGCTGGACGGGTAAGTGTCCATATTTTAAAAGCCAGCAGCTGCAGTATTTGTAGAGCTGCTGACTTTAAAAAAGAAAAAAAAGTGTTATGCCGCGTACACACGAAGGGACTATCCCGCGGGATTATCCGCTGGACCGAAGTCCAGCGGATAATCCCCTCGTGTGTGGGCGCCGGCGGACTTTTTTTGGCCAAAGTACGGCGGACTAAAGTTTCAGGTTTTGTTCTCAAATTATCCGCTGGACTTGGCAGTCCAGCGGATAATCCGGTCGTGTGTAGTATGGTCCGGCGTACCAAAAAGGACGCATGCTCAGTAGCTATTATGTCACGGACTCGCTCGGTCTGGTAAAACTAGCCTTCGTTTTGAAGCTCGCACAATCGTCACGCTGCTGAATTTTTTTTTTTTTTTTTTTTTTCTGACAGCGGGATTTGTATGTTATCGTACTTGAAGAATGATTTTGCCTTGCTGCTTGTATATTCACGCAGAGTACTCCCGAACGTTTTTACTTCAGCATTCTTTAGTGAAGTTATATATTTGTATATATATATATATATATATATATATATATATATATATATATATATATATATATATATATATAGATATAGATATAGATATAGATATCCAAATCACCAAATGAAAAATATATCTATATTTCTCAATAAGCCCAAAAAAATATATATCGATATCTACATATATATATATATATATTAATATATATAGATATATAGATCTATACGTGTATAAAAATATATATATATATATATATATATATATATATATATATATATATATATATATATATATATATATATTATATATGTACATATATCTCTATATAGATATTTTTTATTATTTGTTGGTTATCAAAAGGATTAGTTATTACACATGATACAATTGTGGAGTCAGCAGAGCTTGCCCTTAATTCAGATCTTAACCCTCACCTTTCCAGCGACTGCACTTGCAGTTCCATTGAAGTTGCACTTTACACTTGTATTGTCAAATGAATGTTTAGACATGTACCTGCCTACTCCTAAAGAAACTATGTTTTTGAATAACAAGCACGTATATCATTATTTGATGAAAATTAAATGACCATTTATTCTGGTTAAAACAAACAAGGCAAAACAAAATAGGAAGGCAACACTGGAGCCACTTGTAGATTTTGTGAAGACTTTTTGCCCCAACGGCAGACACCAAGTTTGTGAAGCCAAAAATTAAGCTTGGGCACATTTCATACAATATAGGGAGCACAAGAAGATTGACCAGGAATCAGACAGACCAGGAACAGCAGCAGATGACATCTATGTCCCCAAGCTGTGGCACTACAACAGCCTGTGTCTTCTGTGAGACCAGACTGAAGCCAGGCAATCACTTCCGACTCTTCCCACCACGCTGCCCTGCACTCTTCCCTGCAGTCTTCCCTGCACGCTTCCTTGGAGGCTGACTTGTGGTAGGAGGAGGAGTAGGAGGAGGAGGAGGAGGAGGAGGAGGAGAAGAAGGAAGACGAGGAGGAGGAGGAGGAGAAGTTGGTGTCGGGCCTTCATGGGTCAGGCGGGTGGATTCTCGTAATTCACCCCTCAAACCCCCCCTAATTGCCTCAGAAATGAGGCCCTCACACAGGTGCCGTTGGCCCCTCTCCATTTCCAGCAACCTGCTGGACACGTAGCTGGCATAGGCCTCTTCTGGAAGGGGGGGTTTGTCGAGAATCGCACTCGCCTTCCGAATCAGTTGCAGTGATTCCTCCTCAACAATGGTCATCCTCCTGGGCCTTCTTGGGGGTAAGGGCAGGGGTGGAGGTAGACTTCTTAATTGGGTCTGGCTGTCACTCTGGCTCGTGCTGGGCCCAGCCACCTCCTGGCTCTCGCTGGTCATGTCCTCCTCCTCCTCCATACCACTTGTCCCGGCATCATCCTGGGTCAGCTCATCCTGTGTGCAAATAAAAACAAAAATCAAACACCTGTTTTGTGGTTTCTGGCCTCCTCAATCATCCAATTGTAAACTTAGGAACGAGCATCTAAATTTTCCAAAAGATCCAAAAGGCTATCATTTGGACCCCTGCATTTTCCAAGCAGATCACCAATGTTGTCTAACGCTTTTTTTGCCACTACTGGATGTATGTATACACTATATATGTATCGATATGTTGCACCAACACTTTTTAGAAGTGTGCATAATTTTTGTCAGTTTTTTTCACAATTCTGAGTTCAGGGTGTTAATTGTTTCACATTTTAACGTTTACAGCATTAATATTCACACAATCACAATTTAGGCTACTAAATATATACCTGGCTCCAGCTGGGCGCATCAGCCTGCTCCAAGGTGGAGGGGTCTTCTCCTTCCGTGGAAGCCTCAGCTGGGGTGGAGGGAAGAGTGGAGGGAAGAGTGGAGGGAAGGGTGGAGGGAAGAGTCGACAGTGATTGCCTGGGTTCCATCTGGTCACCTATAAAAGTCAGTTGGTTGTAGTACCACAGCTTGGGTACATAAACATTCTCTGCTGCTGCTCCTGATCTGACTGATTCCTCAATCTTCTTGCGCTCCCGCTTGTACATGTGCCTTAAACTTGCAATTCTGGCTTCCACAAACTTGGTGTTTGCGTTGGGGACTTTAGTCTTCACAAAAGCCACAAGTGGCCCCAGTGTTGCCTTCCGGACATCCCTATTGCCATATAAAGGGTTCTTGAGCTGCCACAGGTTGGTATTTTTTCTGTACAGGGCAATGAATTCGGACATGAACTGCTGGTCCTTGAATGGATTCAACTGGGGTGATGACATGTTTGTTTCTGTTTTGTTAGTAATGGCAATACAAAAGACCAAAAACACAAATGTTACTTAAAACGCACAACCAGTTTTTCTTAACAAACATTACACAACACACCCACACACAGGCAGCAACACCTCCACACAGGCAGCAACCCATACACACAGGCAGCAACCCCTACACACAGGCAGCAACACAGCCACACAGGCAGCAACCCCTACACACAGGCAGCAACCCCTACACACAGGCAGCAACCCCTACACACAGGCAGCAACCCATACACACAGGCAGCAACCCCTACACACAGGCAGCAACACACACATATCCTTAAAAAATGCTGGCCCAAAACCCAAAAAAAAACACAGTAATGCATCCTAGAAAACACTTACCTTCGTACAGAGCGCTCGCTACTTCCGTTCGGGAACACGTGGGCCCCTCAAACAGCCTTATATACACTGCGCACGCGTCGAAGTCCGCCTGCGTCCTCCGCGTCGCCCGCCCATGACGTTCCTCATGACGAGTATTCCCCGCCCCGCTTCCCCTCGTTGCATTGTTGGTGAATTAATTCATGAATATGGCGGACACATTCTCAGCCAGTAGCGCGGAGGAAAGCCAAGAAGCCAACACATCTGCATCCAGCAGCAGATATAAGGCCACCAATATGGCCTTTGAAGAGATGGTGGAGATGGTGGACATCCTCCAAAGGGAAGATTACGACGGGGAAAATGGCCCGTACCCTCGTCCCAACTTGCGCAAGGACAAGATTCTCACTACAATCGTCAGCACCCTGGAGCAGAAATTCGGCGTACGAAAGGGCAAGGATCAACTGCGCAAGCGATGGTCCGACATCAAATCCAGGGAGCACGATCAGTATAGGAGAATTCGAAAAGCCATCAAAAAAAGTAAGTCAAGCACGTGCGCTACTATGGTTATACTTGATATGTCTAATCTTGCGCAGATGTAATTACCATTCGTCCGTGAAACTTGCGCAGATGTAATTACCATTCGTCCGTGAAACTTGCGCAGATGTAATTACCATTCGTACCTGAAACTTGCGCAGATGTAATTACCATTCGTACGTGAAACTTGCGCAGATTTAATTACCATTCGTCCGTGAAACTTGCGCAGATGTTATTACCATTCGTACTTGAAACTTGCGCAGATTTAATTACCATTCGTCCGTGAAACTTGCGCAGATTTAATTACCATTCGTCCGTGAAACTTGCGCAGATGTTATTACCATTCGTACCTGAAACTTGCGCAGATGTAATTACCATTCGTACGTGAAACTTGCGCAGATTTAATTACCATTCGTCCGTGAAACTTGCGCAGATGTTATTACCATTCGTACCTGAAACTTGCGCAGATGTAATTACCATTCGTACGTGAAACTTGCGCAGATTTAATTACCATTCGTCCGTGAAACTTGCGCAGATGTTATTACCATTCGTACCTGAAACTTGCGCAGATGTAATTACCATTCGTCCGTGAAACTTGCGCAGATGTAATTACCATTCGTACCTGAAACTTGCGCAGATGTAATTACCATTCGTACGTGAAACTTGCGCAGATTTAATTACCATTCGTCCGTGAAACTTGCGCAGATGTTATTACCATTCGTACCTGAAACTTGCGCAGATGTAATTACCATTCGTACGTGAAACTTGCGCAGATTTAATTACCATTCGTCCGTGAAACTTGCGCAGATGTTATTACCATTCGTACCTGAAACTTGCGCAGATGTAATTACCATTCGTACCTGAAACTTGCGCAGATTTAATTACCATTCGTCCGTGAAACTTGCGCAGATGTTATTACCATTCGTACCTGAAACTTGCGCAGATGTAATTACCATTCGTCCGTGAAACTTGCGCAGATGTAATTACCATTCGTACCTGAAACTTGCGCAGATGTAATTACCATTCGTACGTGAAACTTGCGCAGATTTAATTACCATTCGTCCGTGAAACTTGCGCAGATGTTATTACCATTCGTACCTGAAACTTGCGCAGATGTAATTACCATTCGTACCTGAAACTTGCGCAGATTTAATTACCATTCGTCCGTGAAACTTGCGCAGATGTTATTACCATTCGTACCTGAAACTTGCGCAGATGTAATTACCATTCGTACGTGAAACTTGCGCAGATTTAATTACCATTCGTCCGTGAAACTTGCGCAGATGTTATTACCATTCGTACCTGAAACTTGCGCAGATGTAATTACCATTCGTACCTGAAACTTGCGCAGATTTAATTACCATTCGTCCGTGAAACTTGCGCAGATGTTATTACCATTCGTACCTGAAACTTGCGCAGATGTAATTACCATTCGTCCGTGAAACTTGCGCAGATGTAATTACCATTCGTACCTGAAACTTGCGCAGATGTAATTACCATTCGTACGTGAAACTTGCGCAGATTTAATTACCATTCGTCCGTGAAACTTGCGCAGATGTTATTACCATTCGTACCTGAAACTTGCGCAGATGTAATTACCATTCGTACGTGAAACTTGCGCAGATTTAATTACCATTCGTCCGTGAAACTTGCGCAGATGTAATTACCATTCGTACCTGAAACTTGCGCATATTTGATGAAAGTTCCGTTTGTCTTCATAACGTTTATTGAGTTTACCTGGCTTTGGGTTGTTGGAGTTGTAAGGTTGTTTATTATTGTCACTATCTATACAATTACTGCTGTAGTAAGGGTTTTAGGGGTAACTTACACAGGGACTCCAGAGGCTGTTTTGGGGGGGGGGGGGGATAAATATGTTAAGCAGGGTGTCATGCTCACAATTCCCAAAAAATGCTCATCATCTCTAAATACTGTAGGTGGTGACTTTTCAAAGAAGTACACTCACCTGTCCCTTGGATGGTGCAGCTACAATCTCTGATCTTGCAATCATGAAATTAATGTTTGCGGCTTCACTTCCCGGGTCACTATTGGGCATGCGCCAGTTGCGCAATGCAATAGGACTGGTCCGTGCGAGCTCGGGGACCCCTGTGTGTCCCAGCAGACAGCACGGTGGGACGGGATGTGGCGTATACTTCTGTGGGAGTCTAGGGCCGGATGTGTGTGCAAATACCTGCCTTACACAGGTATCTGCAACCCATCCCCCCTAAAAGGTTCAAAATAAGACACCACAGGGGTGCAGGGATCCAATGAGCGGAAGTTCAAATTTAGGGTTGAAGGGCGGTTTAAGTATTGGAGTTTCATTAGATAGACATTTCAATTCTGTCTTCAAGTAGGATCTTCTAACAAACTGCTAATAATTGGCAAGACTTTTAAACAATGTTTACTAATCCTATTTTGGCACTCAAATATCAGTGTGATTCAAAAGTGTACCTTTTTGTGTTCCATTACCATAGGGGGCAAAAGACTCAGACGTCAGTCCGAACCTACGAGGACCTCCCGGCATCACCAGACTAATTGGGCAGTTAGCCCAAGCCCGCGCGTGGATGTGGCGGAACAGGTCGTTGAAGTCGATCAAATCTGCACCCCACCAAGTGAGTGTCTCAGAACACAGATTGAGGTAATAAATTAAGGTCTGCATGTTTTTGACACTTTTTTTCTTGTGTTTTATCTACCCAACTTTTAGGTGATGCTGATCTGTTTGTGGAAGGACAAGCTGCGGAGCCATTTTCCACTGACAGTGCCCACAGGCTTATTGGCCAGATCATGGCCTGGAATCTGCAGCTGGAAAATATGCAGAAGGAGATGGCCACCATGCAGCAGGGAATGAAGGACATGATTGATGTTTTGGGGAGAATCTAAAGACCCCTTTTACATTTCTTAACATCAATCATGTCCTTCATTCCCCTTTTGATGCGCTGTTTAACTAATTTTAGAGGCCAAATTTTTAATATGCACACGGTATGTCAACATGTGCTATGTGCCATCAGGCGATCTCAATGGACGCATTTGGTGTTTGCAACCCCTAATGCTAGTAGGTGAGAGGGAAGGGGTTTCACACACAAAACACGTCCATTGATTCCCCATGATGGAACATAGCACATGTTGACATTACCCATTTTCCAGTTAAATTAGTGTGCATATTCAAAATTTGGCTTCTTCTGTTCATGGGTTACCTGTTGAACTTTGTAAGTTCTGGACTTTTACATTGTGTAAATAATTTCAAATGCTAAGCCTAAATTTTTTAACAATTTTAAACATGTTTTTATGTTTGTTTTAAAAAATCAATCCCAAAAAAAAATATGTTGTGAGAAAAACACCAAAAAAATGTCAAAAAGATAACATAAAAAAAAAAAAAAAAAAAAATCTGGTTCAAAAAAAAAAAAAAAAAAAAATAAAAAAAAAAAATACCAAAACAACAAAAAAAAAAAAAAAAAAAAAAAAAAAAATAAAACAAAAGTTTTGGATGTGCACTATAATAAAAAAAATAATGTTTGCACAAATTCAAAAATGTGTGGCTTCTTCTTTTTAAATACTACCAGTTTGACTAAAACATGTTGTGGTTCATTGACAAAGGGGCTTATTTACTAAACGCTAAACAAGTTTGCCACTATTAAGATGTGCACTAGGACAACATATAAAACAGGCCAAATTAAAAGCAAAACAATACGAAACTACCAATATTTCAAACATAAATAACTGTATTTATTCTTTGTAAATCAAAAAGATGGTTTAAGGGTCTGCTGCCATTTCAATGGCCCCCCTACCATTAAAATACTGTAAATAAAGGTCCCGCACTTGCTGGGCTGATTGTGGTGCGGAACCAAGAGGGCGATTATCCAGCCCTGTCATGTTGCCTTCCACTCCGGCCTCAGGGCCAATTGGTAAGGAGTATGTTCCTGAATGTTTCCGTAAATAATTGTCACATGACACAGCATGCAAGAATGATAGTATTGAGTTTGTACTCTGCCAGATGTAGGGATGTAAGGAGCAATCTGAAACGGTTGGCCATAATACCAAATGCATTTTCCACCACCCTTCTTGCTCTGGCCAACCGATAATTAAAAATCCTCCTCTCAGGGGTGAGGGATCGTTGGGGAAATGGCCTCATCAGATGGTCACCCAGACCGAACGCCTCGTCGGCAATGAAGACGAAGGGGAGTCCCTCCACATTATCTTCATCTGGTGGCAGCTCCAGCCCACCAGTTTGGAGACGATGACCGAACTCCGTGTGGTTGAAGACTCCTCCGTCCGACATCCGGCCGTTTTTCCCCACATCCACATACAGAAAGTCATATTGTGCCGACACCACCGCCATCAACACGATACTATGGAACCCCTTATAATTCCAATAGTATGACCCCGAATGGGGTGGGGGCACAATTCGCACGTGTTTGCCGTCAATCGCCCCTCCGCAGTTGGGAAAGTCCCAACGGGCAGCAAACTGGGAAGCCACAGTCTGCCATTCCTGTGGCGTGGAGGGACACTGTGAAGTCAAACAGAAAGATACAATTTAAATTATAAACCAGGCAAAACACCAAACTAAATGCAACAAATTAACAAACAATTTGGAAGAACATATGTATTTATTTAGTACATCCTTGAAATAAAGCCAAAAGATTAAGGATAAAAGGGACAAATCTCTGATTGATGACCCCTCTGATGGACCAGAGAAGATAATAATGGGGATGTGGGTGGGGAGTAAATAATTGTAAGGTCACACAATACACATGCAATTAATTAAAGGTGTGTGTGGGGGGGGGGGGGATAATAACAAGCTGACAAAAACCACATGCTATTAATTATCAGGGGGTGTGGGGGGGGATAATTACAAGCTGACCAAAACCACATGCTATTAATTATCAGGGGGTGTGGGGGGGGGATAATTACAAGCTGACCAAAACCACATGCTATTAATTATCAGGGGGTGTGGGGGGGGGATAATTACAAGCTGACCAAAACCACATGCTATTAATTATCAGGGGGTGTGGGGGGGGGATAATTACAAGCTGACCAAAACCACATGCTATTAATTATCAGGGGGTGTGGGGGGGGGATAATTACAAGCTGACCAAACCACATGCTATTAATTATCAGGGGGTGTGGGGGGGATAATTACAAGCTGACCAAAACCACATGCTATTAATTATCAGGGGGTGTGGGGGGGGGGATAATTACAAGCTGACCAAAACCACATGCTATTAATTATCAGGGGGTGTGGGGGGGGGGGGGGATAATTACAAGCTGACCAAAACCACATGCTATTAATTATCAGGGGGTGTGGGGGGGGATAATTACAAGCTGACCAAAACCACATGCTATTAATTATCAGGGGGTGTGGGGGGGGGGGTGTGTGGGGGGGGATAATTACAAGCTGACCAAAACCACATGCTATTAATTATCAGGGGGGGGGGGGGATAATTACAAGCTGACCAAAACCACATGCTATTAATTATCAGGGGGTGTGGGGGGGGGATAATTACAAGCTGACCAAAACCACATGCTATTAATTATCAGGGGGTGTGGGGGGGGGATAATTACAAGCTGACCAAAACCACATGCTATTAATTATCAGGGGGTGTGGGGGGGGGGATAATTACAAGCTGACCAAAACCACATGCTATTAATTATCAGGGGGTGTGGGGGGGGGGGATAATTACAAGCTGACCAAAACCACATGCTATTAATTATCAGGGGGTGTGGGGGGGGGGATAATTACAAGCTGACCAAAACCACATGCTATTAATTATCAGGGGGTGTGGGGGTGGGGATATTACAAGCTGACCAAAACCACATGCTATTAATTATCAGGGGGTGTGGGGGGGGATAATTACAAGCTGACCAAAACCACATGCTATTAATTATCAGGGGGTGTGGGGGGGGGGGGGATAATTACAAGCTGACCAAAACCACATGCAATCAATTTAAAATTGAGGGTCAAGGGGGGTGAAAGGGGGGGTGAGTAAAGCTGTACAATGGAGCTGGTAATATACATTTTTAACCAAAGAAAGTGACTAGGCTAGGGGTGTTTAGGGGGCCAAGCTTCCATGCTGGTGAGGTTGGTGCAAGCAAATATGCATGTGACCCACTAAATAATACATTCTTAAAACTATTTCGATAAGTCAACCATAAAATACTAGACAAAAAAACAAAATCCAAAAATAAAAGGAATAGGGGACATTCATAGAATAGTCCTATCATGGTAATTAGCTAATGATGACATTGATGCACTACATTAACAAACATACAAGACATAGGTAATTTTAAAAGAGAAGACTTACCTTAATGTATTCCTCCTGCAGGACGTGGATAATGGCAGAACAGGTCTCTGGAATAATGAGCCCCAGAGCCTGGGGGGAGATGCCTGTCGTGAACTTGAGGTCCTGCAAGCTTCTCCCCGTCGCCAAGTAACGCAACGTGGCGACTAGCCTCTGCTCCGCACTGATGGCTTGCCGCATGCAGGTATTCTGCCTGGTAATATAAGGGGACAGCGAAGCCAACAGACGGTGAAAAATGGGGTCCGTCATCCGGAGATAATTCCTGAAATCATCAGGATTATTCTCACGGATCTCACGGAGCAAAGGCATATGCGAGAATTGGTCACGCTGGCGCAACCAATTCTTGGTCCATGAACTCCTCCTCACCCTGTTCATGGACCGGGCTCGTGCCAAGGTGTTAACCGCAACACCGAGCCCCTGCACAGCACGAACTCGTTCCCGAGTACGTCCACACTCCATGGCTTCAAAACGGTCAGCTGATCAAACAAACAACTTAACAGAACGCACTGAAGAACAGCAAGGCCTATGAAGAACGACCTGAAAAACAGGAACGAGCGGACCAGAACGGCCTGAGAACAGGTAGGAACTGATCCACACGCACTGAAAGCCAGATACAAACCTCACAAGCACAAACTGAACGGCAGAAGCGAACGAATTAAGCAGAAGTCTGAGAAGCGCGAATCGTCTCTAACCAAACGTCAACTAACACGCGATACACACGAGATTAGCTGACGGGGCCCAAAGGGTGTCGTTTGGGATCTCGAGCTTCCTTTTTCTAGTCCCGTCGTACGTGCGTACGTCATCGCGTGAACCGCCGGACTTTTTGCGTGATCGTGTGTGGTCAAGTCCGTTCGCTTTTTAGTCCAGCGTACCTAGCGGGAAAGTCCAGCGGATTGTCCGCTGGACTTAGGTCCGCCGGGAAAAGTCCGTACGTGTGTACGAGGCAGTAGATAGCGTAGGCAGTAAATGCCGCCGCGCTAGCTCCGTGACCTGGCATGGATTTAAAGGGAATCCCCACGCCGAAAAAACGGCGTGGGGGTTCCCCCCAAATCCAAGTCAGACCCTCATCCGAGCACGCAGCCTGGCAGGCCAGGAAAGGGGTGGGGACGACCGAGCGCCCCCCCCCTCCTGAGCCGTACCAGGCCGCGTGCCCTCAACATGGGGGGTGCCCTGGGGAAAGGGGGGCCGTGCGGCCCCCCCCACCCCAAAGCACCTTGTCCCCATGTTGATGAGGACAAGGGCCTCTTCCCGACAACCCTGGCCGTTGGTTGTCGGGGTCTGCGGGCGGGGGCTTATCGGAATCTGGGAGCCCCCTTTAATAAGGGGGCCCCCAGATACCGGCCCCCCACCCTATGTGAATGAGTATGGGGTACGATGTACCCCTACCCATTCACCTAAGGTGTAAAATGTAAAGTACAAAAAACACACACACTTTTGAAAAAATATTTTATTGCACTGCTCCGGGGGTCTTCTTCCGTCTTGGGGGTCTTCTCGCCGGACTCCTCCGCTCTCTTCTGCTCTTTTACCTAGCTCTTTCACGAGCGGAGGAGTCCGGCTACCTTCTTCGTCGTCGCCGCCGTCGTCTGGGGGTCTCGATCCGCCTTCGGGGGTCTTCCGGGGGTCTCTTCTGTTCTTGCGGCGGTCGTCGTCTTCCGCGCCGCCGGCGCCGCCTTCTTCTTCTTGTCCTTCTTGTTCTTCTTCTTCTTCCGATGTTGACCCGTCGCTGTCTCTGCCCGGAATGCCTGTGCCGCTCTGCGCTGGGACTTATATAGGGACATGGGGGACAGGGTCACATGTTCATGTCACATGGTGACCCCGCCCCCTTGTGTTGTCACAGTCCCGGAGGATGCTGGGACTGTGACATCGCAAGGGGGCGGGGTCACCATGTGACATGAACATGTGACCCTGTCCCCCATGTCCCTATATAAGTCCCAGCGCAGAGCGGCACAGGCATTCCAGGCAGAGACAGCGACGGGTCAACATCGGAAGAAGAAGAAGAACAAGAAGGACAAGAAGAAGAAGGCGGCGCCGGCGGCGCAGAAGACGACGACCGCCGCAAGAACAGAAGAGACCCCCGGAAGACCCCCGAAGGCGGATCGAGACCCCCAGACGACGGCGGCGACGACGAAGAAGGTAGCCGGACTCCTCCGCTCGTGAAAGAGCTAGGTAAAAGAGCAGAAGAGAGCGGAGGAGTCCGGCGAGAAGACCCCCAAGACGGAAGAAGACCCCCGGAGCAGTGCAATAAAATATTTTTTCAAAAGTGTGTGTGTTTTTGTACTTTACATTTTACACCTTAGGTGAATGGGTAGGGGTACATCTTACCCCATACTCATTCACATAGGGTGGGGGGCCGGGATCTGGGGGCCCCCTTATTAAAGGGGGTTCCCAGATTCCGATAAGCCCCCGCCCGCAGACCCCGACAACCAACGGCCAGGGTTGTCGGGAAGAGGCCCTTGTCCTCATCAACATGGGGACAAGGTGCTTTGGGGTGGGGGGGCCGCACGGCCCCCCTTTCCCCAGGGCACCCCCCATGTTGAGGGCACGCGGCCTGGTACGGCTCAGGAGGGGGGGGCGCTCGTTCGTCCCCACCCCTTTCCTGGCCTGCCAGGCTGCGTGCTCGGATAAGGGTCTGACATGGATTTGGGGGGAACCCCCACGCCGTTTTTTCGGCGTAGGGAGTCCCTTTAAATCCATGCCAGGTCACAGAGCTAGCGCGGCGACAGTAACTGCCTACGCTAGCTACGTAACCTGAAGTCACGTGCTAAATGAACGGACTTGCCGATGAGCGGCAAGTCCGTTCATTTCAAAAGTCCCGCGGACTTGCCCACTAACGGCGGGATTGTGGCAGTCCGGCGGATAATTTTAAAACCAAACTTAAAACTTTGGCGCCAAAAAGTCCGCCGGACATTGGCGCCAAAAAGTCCGCCGGCGCCCACACACGAGGGGATTATCCGCTGGACTTCAGTCCAGCGGGATTGTCCCTTCGTGTGTACGCCGCATATGGACTACTTTAGACTAGCAGATTCAAATGAACTTGGCTGATAAATTGAAGCTGAATTCCAGTTTTTAAGCAGTTGCAGCAAAGAGTTTTTTTTTTCCATTTGGGATAAAGCTTTTACAATTAAAAAAGAAAAAAAAAAAACAGACCTGATCAATGGATTGTCTCAACCCTCTAATTGCTACTTTGTCTGGACAGTTTGGTTGGTCTATTCAATTAAGTTGAAACATAACAGACTCACTGTCTGTATTACCAGGTGAAAATAAAGGAAAGGGGCCTAAAAAAAAAAAAATAGATTGCAGCCACCACACAAGAATTGATAAGCTGCAATTAGCACATTTTCTTTTGGGGTTTAATACAACTTGAATTACGGGTACATAATGTAGCTAAAGCTGTAGAGAAAAATATGTCTTAGCTAAACTTTAGCTTTAATTGCCCTGATGACCTATGTAGTAAAACATTTTTAGGACAGTGAAGAAGTAAAGAAAACCTTTCTAAGGGCCTGTGCTGACGGGCTTTGGATTTGTGTTGGTAGCATCAGTTTACCTGTTTGAAATTAGTTTTGCATTCCTATATTTTGTAAAATTGTAAGCAAACACTGTCAACACAAGCACTAACAGTGTTCCAGGAAGAAGTAAAAATCCGCCAGAGGTTCTAACCGTAACCCAATCTATCCAAACTAAAAAGACATTTTGCCTTGACATGTATGTGGATGTAAACCCGATTCATGAAATTTGAGCTCGGCACATATATCTGCAGTGTTTTCTTATATCTCTGCAAAGCACTATGTCCCGTAGCTGTCTCCTGCTCCGTTCTTCTGTATCAGCCTGATAACTCCTGACAAGTTCTCCGTCACATATGATAAAAGCAGCTGGAGTTTTGTGTTGAGGTGGATGTTATAAATAGATTAACACAGAGCTGAACTATTCAACAATCAGCTCTGAAAGTCTCTACCTATGAGGAGAGGGGGTGTGTGCCTTTCCTCCAATCAGCTGTCTTGGCTGTATGCCCAGGCTTCACTGCAGTGTTGAACAAGAAGAGAAAATCTCCTAACACGGTCTAAACTTTCTAAACAGTATATAAAGCTGAAGACAGCAGATATATGTAAAACTTATGTAGGGGGCCCTCTCCCGCCACCAATAAAAGTGATCTTGTGATGAATCTGCCGCTGAGGCCACTTTTATCTGAAAGCGGACCGCCCGGTGAAGAAATGGATACCGGGGTTATGCTAGCTAGCTGCTGCCATAACAACGATATTCCACTTCAAAGTGCCACTGTATAATGACAGCGGGCAGTTAAATTAATTTATTTAACTATTTATATAAACTCTTTATCTTACAAATAAGCATTAGAGACAATTTAGGCTTCTGCACTGCAGTGTAAATTTGAATGCCCCCCAGTACACTAAAGCTGGGTACACACTGGAGTTTACTAAAACTGGAGCACACAGAATCTGGTGCAGCTGTGCATTATAGCCAATCAGATTCTAACTTTGTTTTGTTCAATTAACTGGTTCCCGACTGGTGCACGCCGATGTACGTCGGCAGAATGGCACGGGTTGCGGGTCCCGCGGACTCAATCACCCGCAATTGCCTCACAGAGAGGAAGAACGGGGAGATGCTAATGTAAACAAGCATCTCCCCGTTCTGCCTAGTGACAGTGTCACTAATCTCTGCTCCCTGTGATCGGCAGCAGCGATCAGTGACGTGTCACACGTAGCCACGCCCCCCCACAGTTAGAAACAATCCCCAGGGCACACTTAAGCCATACACTGCCCCCTAGTGGTTAACCCCTTCACTGCCAGTGTCATTTACACAGGAATCAGTGCATTTGTATAGCACTGATTGCTGTATAAATGTGAATGGTCCCAAAAATGTGTCAAAAATGTCCAATGTGTCCGCAATAATGTTGCAGTCTTGATAAAAATTGATTATTGCCGCCATTACTAGTAAAAAAAAAATTATTAATAAAAATACCAAAAAACTATCCCCTATTTTGTAAACGCTATAACTTTTGCGCAAACCAATCAATTTATAGCGCAAAAATAAAAACCGCAAGGGTGATAAAATGCCACCAAAAGAAAGCTCTATTTGTGGGAAAAAAGGACGTCAATTTTGTTTGGGAGCCACGTCGCACGACCACGCAATTGTCAGTTAAAGCGACTCAGTGCCGAATCGCAAAATGTGCTCTGGTCTTTGGCCAGCAAAATGGTCTGGCCTGGATCCTCCTTTTCTCGAGTCCCTCTGCCCCTCCCTCCTGTCGAGTGCCCCCACAGTTGGCAGCTTGAAGCTGTGCCCCCACAGCAAGCAGCTCCGGCATTGCGCCGTGGGTGCTTGCGTGCCCCCTATATCTCTTAAAGCAGCCGACGTACAGCTACGGTGATTCGCCCAGCAGTGCCAACCTACCGCCATATAACAACGGCGGCTGGTCGGCAAGCAGTTAATGTAAAAAAATAATAAAACTTCAATTATAATTACGTAATGACAACGTTATTGGCAAATAAACAGGTCCATAATAGAATGTAAAAAATTATTTGGTTCATAGTCATTGTACTGGTGTGAAAGCTGGCGTAGATAAAGTTGAACTCTGGGCCAAACTAATTCTGTTTTTGGGATAAGGTGTGAAGGGTTCAAACCTCTGCAGGTTATTTTTTATATCTGTGCCCATATAACAGAGATCATCCCTCTCTGTTTGTCCTGACAACCATTGTCAAAAAACACAAAACACAAATTGTACACTTGTCTCCAGACATGATCTTTATAAATATAACAATAATAATTTTAGCTTTAGTCAAAATTTAAATTAGCAACTTACTGTAAGTAAATATACTGGGTTATTCTATTTACAATTCATAGCAAAGAAAGGCTCTCACACATTTTCTTCTGGGTACCTAGTACTGTCCAAGGTTCGGTTTACACTACTGCGACTTTTCATGCGATTTGGGACTGAAAAGTTGCATGACAAGTCGTACCCCATGATTTCCAATGAGTACCGTTCATATCTGTGCGAATTCAAGTCACAGCGACTTCAAAGTAGTCCCTGCACTACTTTGGTTCCACTTTAATGCGACTTGAGGTCCATAGACCTCAAGAATACACAGGCATTGCTTCAAGTCGCGGCAAAAAAAATGCAGCAAAAAAACGCGGCAAAACCGTGCGACTTTGTGGTTGCAATAGTGGAAACCGAACCTCAATGCTTCAAGGTTGTTTTTCTTGAACCAACAAACTTTGAACCTTGCTAGATTTGCAAACAATTTCCTTACTATGAAAAAGTACTGATTTAATGTAAGAACTACCATATATAGATAGTACTTTGCAATGGTGGTGCTATTTACATGGAGTTGTGATTACTCCTTTTATTTACCCAAATATGTGAAAATTAAACTCCAGATAATATTAGCATAAACATTCATCTGCAAATGAGTTTCCCATAATTGTCTAATGGAAGAGAATCGTTACACAATTCTTGATTTGTAAAATACATTTATTCGTGTCCAAAACAAAAATAAGCATAATAGCAGCTATATACTGTACTTTCTAGCTGGCAGGCAAGCTGCCCTGCTGGAAGCATAATGTTTTGGGCAAACCTGTCTATGTTTGTTGCCCCTCTCCTGCCTCCCCTTCTGGCTGGCCATTGTGCCCTTTCCAAAATATGGCTCTAGAAATCCTCAAATGATGAACATAATTGTGGAGGACACGGACCGCTTTCACTACAAGCACATCATAATGACAGATGGTTGTAGAACAAATTGCAGAATCCTCCATTTATTGGTTGGAACACCAGATGTACATTTCAACAAGTGGCTAGAACAGCTAAAAATCATACACTCAGTGTCCATAATGCATGAGGAATAGGGATGCAAAAGGTGTTTGGATAGGGCAAATGACTCATTACAAACAAAAAACATGGCCACAATGGTTCCTGAATCCCTGGCAGTGCTTGATCAGTAGACAGGTTTAGCCTATTGTCAAGTAGCTTCCTACCAAAAGAGGAAATTGTGAAAATCATAACAACTGAGCTATTGCCATAGGAGCCCACATTGATATAATGTATACAACATTTAGCCCTAGCCACCTCAATACACACCGAATAAAAATATTTTTTTAAATGAAAAAGTCTGCTGCCACTGCCTGGAGTTATTACTACTTGACAATGTTGCAAGCAGTTGACTTGCCAACCAGGAAGTTGCAGTGTAGACTGGAAAATGACTGGCCTGTAGCAAGGTATGTATGAACAATTAATACAAAATTTTATTTTTCAGTGGATACACTAAATATCTGTCAGGGCTGAGCTCAGCCCTTCCTTCTCAAAGCTGGCCGCTCAGCTGTTGGCTAATTGCCAGCTTCTATCTCTCCACAGTGTCTCACCTGTTGATGATATCCTGCTCGTCAGTCCTGCCTACTTAAGCCGTCCAGTCAAGATGAACTCTACCTCGCCTTGGTCACATCTCTAGAGACGCTCTGCTGTGTTCCTGTTAAAGACTTGCTTGGCTGACATTCCTTCTGGCTCCAGTCCTGCTTGCTGTTCTGCTATGCTCATCTCTGGCTCCCTGACGCTTTGGCTTGTCTGACTATCCATTCCGGTTCCTGAACTCTGGCTATGTTTTGACTACGTTTACTCTGTTTACCTTTTTTATTTATTATTATTAAACAAGTGCGATTTAACTGTATTTCTGTCTCAGTCTGATTCATGGTTTCTGACAATATCTGAGGCGCAGCATAAAAGATAAACTTCAGGCCCTAGGGAGGCACCACGCATTCCCACATAGAGTGCTCAAAGGGGTGGGGTGTGTGGGGCCTCTCGGGTGGTCCGACGACCATATCCCAGGATCTCATATGATTCTTCATCACCAGCCTCTAGGGTGAGGACTCTCTGACAATCCTAGCCCCTTATACAGTTGACACCAACGTTTGATCTGATTTTTGTATCCTTATTGTTTGCTTTGGCAGATTTTCTTTAATAAGCTAATTTTCCTTTGTTGGCTCTAACAAACTGGACTGCTTAACGTTTTAATATTCCTCAAAAGTTCTGGATAACTATCTTTGTTATGTATGTTACTTTTGTCCAATAAAAATATATTAAACCATAAAAGATAAACTTCAACTATTGGGGAAGTACATGCATGCCCATGAGCTATTTCCTAATTCCTCTCCTTGAAATGTGTAAGCATACACTTTGACCATCTGTGGTGTATTGACCTTTGTTAGGCCAAGGTACTGGAGTAATAGAAGTATTCTCTAACAAAAGTAATGGCGCCTGTAAGTGTAGGGTAATGGGGTGGTCATCACGTCCTCAATGTTTCCCTCCTCATTGGGTGCCAAGCAAGGGTCACATGAGAGGCCTATGCCAGGGTGGGTTCTTCTGGGCTAAGCTAGGCACGTGTAACAGGATAATTTTACTACACTTCTGGTACTTTTACTTCTGCACCGTTTGCATCAATGCCCTGGGACAAGGCTGAGGCTGTCATGGGGAATACTCAACTTTAAGGTTGGCCTTTGCTTTTAGAGATGAACGTACACTGTGTACATTTGCACCATAACTGTTCTCTTGTTAACTCTCGGGTCCCCGTGACAATGTACGCCTTGCATTTAGGAGGGATACGTTAAGCCTTATCCACATCTACCCATCCAGCGTATCAAGGCTACCACACTCCTAGTAATAAAATGGGGTCCCGTCGTGCACCTAGCATGGACTCCATGCATGCACTTCACTCTTCTGTACCTGTGTACAGGTTTGGGATCTCTGCAGCGCGAGTCTGCTCCTGTTACCTTGGGAGATGGACCTTCCCATGGAGAGAGTGCCGACAACAAGAGGCTGTCCCACCTGCCACATGTAAACTTTTAACAGGCTGCTTGGTGAACTTCCGTTACCCTACATAACCACTTGCTTGTACTCCACACTGTGTTAACTCTTATGGAGCTGTCTTCTTACCCCCAATGTGCTTAATGACCCAAACTGTAGACTATATGTGCCGGTTACTTGCACTACACCCCTTGGGGAACTTCAGACCAGGCAGGAACAAGGTTTTAAAGCAGCACTGCAATGGTAAACTCCATGTATGAACAAAGAATCCATTAGTGGCCTGGCTTGCAGTCTCTGGTCTAATTTATCCCAAATGTGTGTTATTGGGTTTAGGTCGAGACTCTGTGCAGGTCAGTCAAGTTCCTCCACCCCCAAACTCACTCTTCCATGTCTTTATGGACTTTGCTTTGTGCACTGGTCCAAATCATTTGGTGGAGGGCGGATTATGGTGTGGGGTTGTTTTTCAGGGGTTGGGCTTGGCCCCTTAGTTGCTGTGAAGGGAACTCTTAAGGCATCATCATACCAAAACATTTTGGACAAATTTTATGCTCCCAAATTTGTGGGAATAATTTGGGATGGCCTCTACCTGTTCCAACATTACCACGCACCACTGCACAAAGCAAGGTCCATAAAGACATGGATTAGTGAGTTTGGGGTGGAGGAACTTGACTGGCCTGCAGAGTCCTGACCTCAACCTGATAGAACACATTTGGGATAATTAGTATGAAGGTTGCAAGTCAGGCCTTCTTATCCACATCAGTGCCTGGCCTCACAAAGGCACTTCTGGAAGAATGGTCAAACATTCCCATAGACACACTCCTACACCTCGCGGACAGCCTTCCCAGAATAGTTGAAGCTGTTATAGCTGCAAAGGGTGGGTCAATTCAATATTAAACCCTATGAACTAAGACTGGGATGCCATTAAAGTTCATGTGCGTGTAAAGGCAGGCATCCCAATACTTTTGGTAATATAATGTATCTTTGGTGACGCTTCTGTTTTAAATGTCAACTGATAGCATCCACAAAGGTTGTCTTTTTTCATGCTTTAGCTAAGTATTGATTGCAGTTACTTCCTTGGGACTTCTGCAGCAGAGCATTCATAAAACTGTCAAATGACAATGCCTCTAGAAATCTTTCTTGTGACAGTGAAACACATTTGTCATATAACAGATTTTTTTCAAAAGCACATCCTGCTGCAAATTAAAAGTGGAACTTTACATTATTATAAAGACATTTTTGTCACTGGTTTTCTGATAAGAGAAATATAATGTAACTCACATTTTGTGCAGTATGACGACTAATAATTGCAATGTCAATTGGACAGTTTTCCCATGTTCACTCTATTGACAACGTAACAAATGACGCCTTGAAAATAAGTTTGTATCCAGCATGCATTAAATAAATAAGTTGCTGCTGACACTGAATTTCAGTTCAGTAAGTTTATTCAGTGACAGAAACATTTATTTTCTTCTCTATCTTCTCAATTTAAATATTAGTCTCATAAATTATAAGAGAAATTGCTATAACGAGGCTTGATCCTACTTGCACTGAATTGAATGTTAAGATCTGCTGCACACCAACTTGACTGCTTTTGCCAGCGAGAATGTACTGTACTGTATGTACTGAATGTAGTTTCCAGCATGGGTGTAAACTGAAGGTCTAACTCCAGTAATTTCCTGCAAACAAGTCCGTAGGTGATTGGGAGCAACATCATATTTTATGAGTGACCCACATCTTTCCATACCCCAGCATATTATTTTGGATTAGGCCATGGTATTTAAACAAAATTCATATGCTGTTATTTTATATTATAAAAAATATCTGGTGCCACCAGTACAATCCTTTTGTGAATTCTTCTTATGAATAGATTTTTGGAAAAATGCCACTGTACACATGGATAAAATGGCAAACACGGCAAAATGTATGCATCATTTTTAAAATAACATTAAATGTGGATTTTTTGAACGAGTGTGGCACTGGCTAGACTTTGATCCTCCTCTGAGATGCCAGCAGGGCCAGAAGGAAGATTTCGCACCAGTGCCGGCAATGATGTGTTCTGTAAATATTCATACTAAAATACCTTTTGGGGGACTGTCACACTATAATCAAGACATCATCAACCCCTCCTGGATTCTCCTTTGCTATATTTCATATATACATTTTAGTAAAAGGAAGCAGATACCTGGCTGATATTTACAGGAGGTAGAGTTGAGTACTTAGACAGCAATAAAAACCCAGCAAGGGATCTCACATCATGCAAAACATAAAACAAGATGTTGGTAGAGTTCTACCTTTTCTAAGCATAGGTTATCCATTTACAAAGTATGGGCTTTTCATGTTTCCATTGGTTTATTAATTAATGTCAATGTTATTGGTGTGTGTGTATTTTATCAATTGTGTAGCATAATACAATATTTATGTTATACAGTGCCTTGAAAAAGTATTTATTGAATTTGAAATTTTCCACATTTTGTCATGTTACAACCAAAAACCTAAATGTGTTTTGTTGGGATTTTATGTGCTAGACAAAGTGGCACATAATTGTGAAGTGGAAGGAAAATTATAAATGGTTTTCAAGATTTTTTTACAAACAAATATCTAAAAAGTGTGGTGTGCATTTATATTCAGCCCCCTTTACTCCGATACCCCTAACTAAAATCTAGTGGAAAACAATTGCTTTCAGAAGTCACCTAATTAGTAAATAGAGTCCACCTGTGTGTAATTTAATCTCAGTATAAGTGCAGCTGTTCTGTGAAGCCCTCAAAGGTTTGTTAGAGAACCTTAGTGAACAAATAGCATCATAAAGACCAAGGAACACACCAGACAGGTCAGGGATACAGTTGTGGAGAAGTTTAAAGCAGGGTTACGTAAAAAAAAAATAGCCCAAGCTTTGAACATCTCACGGAGCACTGTTCAATCCATCATTTGAAAATGGAAAGAGTATGGCACAACTGCAAACCTACCAAGACATGGCTGTCCACCTAAACTGACAGGCAGGGCAAGGAGAGCATTAGTCAGAGAAGCAGCCTAGAGAGTGATATTTTTGCCCATTCTTCTTTGCAAAATAGCTTAAGCTCTGTCAGATTGTATGGAGATTGTCTGAACAGCAATTTTCAAGTCTTGCCACAGATTCTGAATTGGATTTAGGTCTAGACTTTGACTTGGCCATTCTAACACATGAGTATGCTTTGATCTAAACCAGATCTTTTGTAAAGAAAATCTTGAAAACCATTTATCATTTTCCTTCCACTTCACAATTATGTGCCACTTTGTGTTGGTCTATCACATAAAATCCCAATAAAATAAATTTACATTTTTGGTTGTAACATGAAACAATGTGGAAAATGTCAAGGGGTATGGATACTTTTTCAAAGCACTGTAGATGTTTTTCTCCTAGTACATTGCTATGCCAATGAGTTGTCTGTTCTGTGAAAATATTATGCACTTTTTCTGTTGCTTCTGATAAGGGCAGACCTAAACAACAAATGATTTAAAGAGTAACTACACTTTGGTTGAGTAAAAAACCTTGAGGTGATCTATGTACATCACAGAGATTTTAACAAACTTTGTTGCAGATTCCTACCTTTTGTTATTCTGAAGATATAGCTGTTTGTTTGTCTGTGTCCATGCGTTCAGTAAATTTGTATATCTGTACATTTTTTTTCCTCTTCAGGTTCAAGCTGGATAGCATGGAGCTGATTGCTTCCTGGTTTTCCTGAATGTACAGCTATTCAACACAACATCACACCAGAACCTCTCCCAGCTACCCAGATCATGCGAGAAGCCTGTGGGACACAGTAGAACTGCCAGGACTACATACTTATGATGTGCATGACTCCCACTTATATCTTGTAAGTGTTTTTAATCTTGTGCAATAAATAATATTGTTTTAATACTACACTTAGAGGCGCCCCCCGATTCTTCAGTAAATCTGTATGGGAGTGGTTTTGTAATTATCAATCAGCTGTTGCACCTGCAGGGCTCTAATGAGGTACATTGCAGGGTCTGCATCCCTTTAGATGTGATTTTCCTTTGAGAGTATCTCACCAAAAATGAAATTTCTGTTGTAGGGGATGTCCAAAATGTGACTTGTATCTCAGTACAGATTTCTGGGAAAATCAGTAAGCCAATCACCCAAGCATGACATTACAGTTCTGGGGGGTATTCTGTATACCATCTGTGTGCAGAAAGCCTCCAGGTAGCCATATTGTATTGTATTTCACAGAAAATTACAGCTCAGCAGATTGAAAGAGAAAGACAATTTTTAGTAACATTAATTTCCAATATTACTTGTGTCGCAATTGTACAGTATATGCTATATTGTTTTATTTTTTTGGGCAAATTTTTTCCCACGAAAGTGGAATTACTCTTTAAGGTTGATCTGTTAGCTTTAATCATACTCTTTGTACGCAGTGCAATGTTACACTTATTGTTCTTAAACTATAGTGTTAGGCTATTTTCTTTATTGGCCAAATGTTATTTAACTCTCATAAGCAAATGTTCTGTTGGCTATTTTTTCTTTTTCTTGTTTTTTCTTTTCCCTAAGTTTATGTAAAGGAAACAGCTTTTTTTATTTTAGAATGTAAAAGCACTTGGAGATACGGGACTATCAAAGGTACGTAATTATTAAGGAAATTTGTATTTATAATATAAAAAGAATATTTATTTAAAACAGACATAGTTATAAAACCAAAAAATAAATAAATCATTTTGTGCACAACATAATATATATTATAGTTCAAGGTCTATGCATACAGCCTCTAATGAACAAAATAATAATATACGTTAGATGCACAAATCATTGTACTCGTCCATTTTTCTTCTTCAGGAAAAGGACGTAAAATGCAAGTTTGGAATAATGACCATATATTTTTCATTGTAGAATATGCATATAGAGACAGATAAAAAAGTAATTAGTATATATTGTATAACTGTAATTACTGCAGATACATGATCATATGTTGCATAAAATTGACAGAAACACTCCCATTTAGGCCCATGAGTTGCATACACCCTCCTACCTCCAAAAATAGAGGGTGTGAGCGTCATCGGGTTCCAAAAGAGAATAAAAGAGATTCCCCGGGGTGCCTCCTCAGATCAGCATCAGAAGTTGAACCACAAAAATGGCTGGGTGCCCATAGAGGGGGATGCAGGGATACTTATGTAAGAAATGTGTACTATGGCAGATATACTGAGGGCAGGAAAGCAATTCAATGCAGGCTCAAAATGCTTCTGAATTACACCTACCTCACAGCCATAAAATGAACTTTAGAATAGTACTGGGAGCTCAGGTATGCGTTTATGGAAAGAGCAGATATCTGTCTGTAGATAGTATGTCCTTATGGATGCTATGCATGTTCTGTAAAGCAATATTGGAAAGCCCATATATAAATTACACATTCCAATGAAGTAATTGGTTACAAATATGTTTGATTACATTATATGACAACCCCCTTCCCCCACTTCATTTCTATTCCTACCTTAGTCAGACCATGGATAAAACCAGTTAGTCTCCATAGGGCATGAATGTGGGCCAGCGGACCGATCGAGCCAGTCTGCGTGGTGTAAAAAAAGTCCAAATCCTGACAAATTAAATTGAATTGTATGATAAGTATAAGGGGTCTATATAAAATAGAGCATTCCAATGATCTGGATTGTATATGCCAAAATTACCTTATAAATGACTTCCTGGCGCCTCCTGAGCCCCCAAACACACTCAGCCTGACTGGCGTTAGGCTGAGTTTAAATATCCCCCCCGTGGCTCCAAAAACGCGGCGTGTGACATCACGCCGCGCTGACGTCACGCGGACATATCCCGGGAGCCCGTGAAATCCAGACTGACATACCGGAACCGGAAGAGAAGAGGAGAAAACTTCCGGTTCAAAGGCACAGGAAGTACCACAAACCCTTGCCCTGCTGAAACTTATAGGTGCCAGTGTTCTAACATGACAAGGAGATGGAAAAATTGATGTAGTGCTGGTGCTTTGTAATGCTGGATCACAGGGCCGGCTCCCCAAATGGGCACACAGCGAGGCCAGAGCCACCGCACTTTGTGGATAGGACACGTACCTAACTGTGCACCCTTTGGTGTCCGTACGGGCATCCTAAGCCTGTGTTTCAAATATTCTGATGCATAGATCCGGGGAATGACCTTGGGGAATGAATTGAAAAATTGAAGAGAAAAGAGGAAAAAAGAAAACATAAAATGGGAGATAATTTTAATGCCAATTTATTTATGCAACATAACTAGCTTATTACAACATCAGAATATATGGATCAAATGATCCTAGGTTATCCTATACTGAGAAATAGCATTAATTCAATACATCTATATCATATAGGGTTATATTAAACAACCTCCTCGCAAAGGAGGAAAGTGGCAAACACACTCTGAGCACATGTGAACAGAACGAACCGGGCCCCCCCCCCAATACCAGCATGTCATGCCCCAAACTTTGACACATGGAGGGGTGCTTGTAAAGCAGATTTTAAAACAGGTATCACTGGAAAATAATGAGCAAAAGTCCCAATGCCCGACTGAGTGAGCACATCACATAAACAATGTTGATGTCTCATAGAAACGGCTTAAAGCTGATCCCCTCATTAAGTCCCGGGTATCGGGTCGCCTGTAATGAGTAGATCCACCAATTTTTTGTCTAAATCACCTCCCCGTTCCTGTTGAGGCAAATGTTCCAGACTGTAGAACCCAATGTAATCAAGATTAAAGTTGTGGTATAACCCCACGTGGCGGCTAATAGGTGTCTCCATTTTACGTTTGGAGATCAGTGATAAGAGGTCCCTTATTCTGCAGAAGAAGGGGCGTTTCATTTTTCCTACATAGAAGGCTCCACATAAGCATTTCATTAGATACACTGATCCAATTGACTGACAATTTGTTCTATGTTTCGGTGTCCATACTTTCCCATCCGGGAGGGCAATATTTTTGCCCTCCAGTATAAAGCGGCAAAATTTACATTTGCCACACTTGTACGTACCGGATATTGACCTCTTTTCTTTGCTTGCATTGGTATGGTGACTACAGACCAAAGTATCACGTAATGACCGTGACCTTTTATATGTAATTTCTGGATACGGTTTGATATGTTTCGATATTTTCTGGTCCGAAGACAAGAGGTACTTGTAAATATTACGTACTTTATTGTGTTGACGGTTAAATTTTGTAATAATTTGTGTGCTTCCCTGTACCTTATCGCGTCTTGGTTTATACAGCAGGAGCTGCCTATTTAGGCCCACCACCTGATTATAGGCCTTTCGTAGGCAGGTCCTGCTGTAAACCCTTAATAACAAGCAATCACGTAATAAGTTTGCTTCCCGTTGGAAGTCATTCTGGTGCGTACAATTGCGTTTGATCCGCAAAAACTGACTGTAAAGGATGCTCCTAATTAATTTCTCTGGGTGAGAGCTGCTGGCATGCAGCATAGTAGTTTTGCAACAGCTGGAGGTCCACTAATTGCATATCCCTGCTCTAGAGGTTGCTAGGGGTTTCCTGAGCAATGGTCAATTTCTGCCTCTCAGGTAAGTTCTCAAGGACACCATTGACCTTTTTAGTTATCTGTAAGGGGGTAATTCTTCCCAATAACCACAATGTAAGAAGCATTCTTCTCATTGACCATCACACTAATGTATGATGAGTTGTAGTTTTTCCATTTTTAGCAGGGGTTCCCCAAGACCAGAGAATTATTTCCAGGGTTCCTCTGTGTTGTAAAGGTTGAGAAAAGCTGCCATAGGGGAGCCACCAGTGGAAAAAATAAACTGCACCTGCTTACAATGCTGCTCCTAATATGCAAGTGTGATCCGTCTGGATAGAAGCTGTTTGCAACTGGTTAGACCTACCTTGCTCTTTCACACACAGCAGATACTTCTTTGAGGACTCAGATGTCATCTTCATGCACATGCACAATGGTTATAGCAGCGATTCCTGTAGCATGGCCTCTGTTTACAAATCTAGTCACATCTTTATGTGCCAACTTTAGATTCAATATTACAGATTCTGGTACAGTCTTCACAGAATTCAACACAAACATTTATTGCATTACGGATATTATTAAACTCACTGCAACATATTTCCAGAACAAGATTTTTGCACATTTTATATGCCCAATTGGCAGCAACTTTGAATATCTCTTTTGGCGGATGAATATTACCTCCTGGTGTGGGCGTTTATAATCTGCATTGTTCTATACATTGAGCAATGCTCTCCCAAGAGATGTTTATCTTATAAACTGTTTTCTGTTCTGGGCTGAATCATTTCTGAGATACAGCAATTACACTGTCGCAGAACATCATGTGTGGAGAAAGCTAAAGACTGCCTTATGAAAGAAACAAGTTTAGTTGGGCTGCCAGCTTTTCCACAGTGTTGAACGCTACTTTGGAAAGTTTTCTCTATATAACTTCAAGGTTTACAAATACTGTACAATGTGCATCACACCTTGAAGTACTTTAACCACTTCAGCCCTGGAAGAATTGGCTGCTCAATGACCAGGCCATTTTTTGCGATACGGCACTGAGTCGATTTAACTGACAACTGCGCGGTCTTGCGACACTGTACCCAAACAAACTTTACGTCCTTTTTTCCCACAAATAGAGCTTTCTTTTGGTGGTATTTCATCATCTCTGCAGTTTTTTATTTTTTTTGCGCTATAAACAAAAAAAGAGCCACAATTTTGAAAAAAACACAATGGGGGTTATTTACGAAAGGCAAATCCACTTTGCATATCACAGTAATTGATACTGGAAATGTCCCAAATCAGATATCATGAGAGAATTATAAAAAAAAACATTGAGTGACGAGTTCCACCACCTCAAACACTGTGCCGACACCACAAAAATTGCGCGCTTACCACAAGGCAAGCTAGATGAGCTTGCATCTAAGTACCCAACCAGGGCCTTTGTCCAGAGGGTTCTAAACCGGTGACTCCAGAGGGTCGATATGGTGGAGGATGTATAACCAGTAGATGGCCGGGATAACTCAATCAATCAGGAACCATGGGAAGTAGTCAAACGTTTACCCAGAAGGAAAAAAGGAACTAATTTATACTGTAGAAGCATTGAACTTTTATATATCTGTTTGGATGCTTAAAAATGCTTTTCGATGACATCCCTATTCCATCTCTGCCTATGATTGGTTGTCTACTTTGACAGCTTCCTGGAAAGATAGCTCAGGCAAGTTCCGACAATATTTTTCATTTTGTGCAATACTAAAGTTTTTTAGGTCAAATAGAACTTTGCTAGTGGAACATTTGCACGGTTTTATACAAATTTAATAAAATGGTCTGCACATGAATAGCAGACATGTGCAGAATGAAAAAATTAGTTTTGTTTCAATTCGTTATTTACATAAATTTGTTTAGATACATTTTTTTAATCCGTTTTAATTTGTTTTCGGAAATTGTTTTGTTTATTCGTATTCTAATCGATTCTAAAATTCGAATTCGGATCGTTTGGAAAAGTTGTCAAATACATTTTGAATATTTTTTTAATTAGATTTGGAATTCGAATAGTTTTCGAATTCAAAACTTTTTCGAATTCGAATAGTTTTCCAATTTCCAAAAAGAATAAAATAGAATAGAAAATAAAGGAATAGAATAGAAAAAAATATAATAGAATAGAAAATAATATAACAGAAAATAAAAGAATAGAATATAATAGAGTAAAACAGAACAAAATAAGGTAGAAAATAACAGTAAAGAATGGAATAGAATAGAAGAAAAAGGAATAGAATAGAATAAAAAAGACAATAGTTAAATAGAATAGAAATAATATAACCACTTTACAAAATTCAAATAGAATCAATTCAAATTTGAATAGAATATAAAGGAATAGAGTAGAATAGTATAGTATACAAAATAGTATTTTATATAAATATTATATAAACAATAGAATAGAATGAATATAACCATCTTCTTATTCCAATCTATTTTTTTCTATTCAAATTCGAATTGATTATATTTGAATTTCGGGAATGGTTATATTCTTTCTATTCTAATGTTTTTTTAATTGTATTTGTTTTCTATTTGTTCTATTCTATTCATTTCCATTCTATTTTGTTTTTCTATTCTTTTCTATTCAAATGTATAGATGGTTATATTCTTTCTATTCTATTCTATTCTATTCTGTTGTTTTTTTCTGTACTATTCTGTTATCTTCTAGTCTATTCTAATCTATACTTTTCTATTCTATTCAAATTTGAATTGATTCTATTTGAATTTTGGGAAATGGTTCTATTCTTTCTATTCTATTATATTCTTCTGTTTTTTTAACTTTTTTTTCTATTATAGTCTATTCTATTATTTTCTTTTTTTCTATTCTATTATTTTCTATGAGTCTACAGACTTTCTTAAAGCATCATAACGACAATGGGGTGTCTGGATCCACCCCTTTTCCTGTCATCTTGCTTGATTGATGTTGGCTCTCTGCTCATTCCCGAGACTTCATTCAACACACAGAGCTGCTCTCCTCCTCCCTCCCTTCCTTCTTCTTCCTCCTCCCTCCCTTATCCTTCCTCCTCTCCCCTATCCCTCCTCCCATCCTCCCCCCTCCCTTCTCCTTCCTCCCCTCTCCCTCCTCCCATCCTCCCCCTCTCCCTCCCCTCTTCCTCCTCCCCTCTTCCTCCTCCTCCTCCTCCTCCCCCTCCCCCTCTTCCTCCTCTCCCTCCTCTCCCTCCTCCTCTCTCCCTCCTGCCATCCTCCCCTCTCCCTTCTCCCTCCTCCCATCTTCCCCCCTCCCCTCCAATCTCCCTCCTCCCATCCTCCCCTCTCCCTCCCCTCTCCCTCCTCCAATCCCCCCTCTCCCTCCTCCCATCCTCCCCTCTTCCTCCTCCCATCCTCCCCTTTCCCATCTCCCTCCCCTCGTCCTCCTCCCATCCTCCCCCCTCCACTCTCCCTCCCATCCTCCCCCCCCTCCACTCTCCCTCCTCCAATCCTCTCCATCTCCTCTCCCTCCCCTCTCCATCCTCCCATCCTCCCCCCTTCCCCTCTCCCTCCCCTCCATGGCTGGCCCTGTTGCCACCCTCCCACTCCACATACTTCAATTGAAAAATCAAGGGAGCCAAACATAAATTTCTTAGGTGAAAAGTAGCTACATCCAATCAAGTACAGCCGTTGTTTGGGTATTTTCACAGCTGCCTGTGTCGGCTGTCAGGATATAATAACTGCGGTAGGATATTTGTCCATCTGGATAGGAGAATCTGTGTATAGCCAGCCCCATAGTCTATTTCTTAGGGGTCCCCAGTTTAGTTGGTGTACAGTTTACAGGAAAAATAAATAGAAGAGTTGATTGTATTACTATTTATATTAAATTGGCTTGTATTGCCATCTGTGTCCCCTTTGGGGAACTTCTCCCTTTCTATTCGTCCTAGTGACAGTTGTCCCTGATCATAGGCGTGGGCAGGGGGTGTGCCAGATGTGCCTGGGCACACCCTAATCACCCCATGCGACGCAGGTTCCCCCTGCTGATATTTCACCAAAGCTCCTAAAAAGATTGTAAAAAGTAATAAAAAAATATAAATGAAGTTGTAGAAAATAATACAAAAATAAAATAATAAAACTAAAAAACTATTGACATCGTCCATTGCCCTACTGACATGTACACTGCTCTTCTGACACTGTCCACTACCCCACTACATTTTAAAAATTTTACATTTATTTAGCGTGTGTGTGTGTGTATATATACAGTGTGTGTGTGTGTATATATATATATATATATATATATATATATATATATATATATATATATATATATATACACATACATATATATACACATACAGTAAATATAGATAGATAGATATGCACGCATTTGTGTTTGAGTTTTGGGGTGCACACCCTATGTCCCTGATACAGAAAGCAATGGGAAAGCCAAAATGCTTGAGCAGTTAGAGAAACAGGAGGTAAGGGAAAATTCCAGGGGCGGTACCTGGTAATACTGACATATTATCAAACACATAGGTTGGACTTGATGTCTTTTTTCAACCTCACTTACTATGTAACTATGTAATATACCTTTTCTGCTAAAAAACTGCCTTTTTACTTTCTGCTGTATCTCTGGGACATGAAGTGAAGAAAATATCCTCCAATGAGGCACACACATGACAAAAAGAACTGACAGGGTTCTACCCTTCCCCGCCTCACTTAAAAATGTTGTTTTGGAGATATAAATTATTATGTAATTAGGCTGCTAAATCATTAGAAATCAATTTTAACTGATAGCTGGGTAAGGATACATAATTTCATACTCTATGGAAAATTATACAGATTCAATAGAAAAATAATATGTTCAGTCTATAAATGTAAGAAGTTTCCCATGTGAGCATGTCATTCTGATTGTATGCGTCTTACTGTTCAGGAAGAGTAAGCTTTACAGCAATAACTGCAACTTTCCTACCTCCGAGCCCCATATCTTGGGATAATTTCATATAATTCACTAAAACGTTTTTGCCTCTTCTCTCCAGTCTGTTATTCATATTTACATGTGTTCATTGCTGTGCTTTCTTACTGAAAACGCATTTCAAATTGGTTAGCAATTTTTGATTTCCAAAATACAGCTTTGTGTTCAGTAAGGAATGTATTCTTCTATGAATACACTCTATTAGCTTGTTGAACAGACAAACTCTTATTTGACTCTATTGATTGCAGTTGTTATTTTGTGTTCTTTCAACTAAATTCTTAATGAAAGCTACTCAATAGTCATATACACAACATCTATCATAGAAATGGGCAACCTTTGGTACTCCAGCTGTAGCTGAACTGCATCTCCCCTCATGCTCGCTCATCCTTCCTCATAGCTGTATCGACTTCATATCTGCACTCACTCTACAGGAGATTATAGACACTAGCTATAGAATATAACACAAAACAATTGGACTCTAGGCTCAGCAAAAAACATTGTCTATGTAAGGATCCTGCCTTAAAGTGGAAGTATAGCCTAAATATAAGGCATGTTTAAATTGCTGCTTCCCCTGCTTCCTACCGATGCTTTATAAAAGAGAGCAATGTCAATATATTTTCTTTACTCTGCTCTTGTTTGGTTATGTGAACCAGAAGCTCCCCCATGTCACTGACAAAAGGTCAAGCAGCTGCAGCAATGATCGAGATATCATTTTGTTCAGCCAATGATTCTGCATAAAGTAAATTGTAACCTGAACGGCTAATGAGCCGCTAGTTTACTTTTACAGGTGGTGGGAGGGGGAGTCCACCTCCGATTGCACGGGAGAGCCCGGCAAGGATGCAACTGGTGACATCCAGTTCTAGGCACACAGTTGTAGTGATCTAATATGTAGTTCTTCGTAGATGGTATGTAGTTATTAAAAAGTACTTCCGCAGCAAAACCCGATTCTCCCAGAGAGAAGCACTTTATTGACTTCTAAAACAGAACAGTCTTACAGATGATAAAAAAATCCAACAGAGTTCATATGACAAGGAATATCTTCCCTAGACTTGTGCCTTCAGACCCTTCTCTCAGATCATCTTTCTTAGACTGCATGACAGCCTGACTGTCTTCTCAAATACTGGTCTGACACTGGGGGGGGGGGTCAACCAAATGTTTACCATGAATACCCCCCTCAATTCTAATTACCATCAGTAAATACTCCCTTTGAAATGTTCATCTAGGTTAAAAGGCCATTCCTCACACACACACAACTTGCATACGATTTACACATCAAAGGGTAACAGATAACATTGTCAACTGATATCTGGCCTGGTTACTCTAATACTGTGTGTGGAATATATAAATCCAATACATATATATAATACATAAAATCCCACCTAAATCGGCCAACACATTACAACAACAGTGAGAGGATTGGATGTTGTTCCTCCCACTGTGTGACATCAGAAACAGGAAGCAATGAGAATTTTGCCACTTCCTGTTTCAGTTCTTTGTTTACCTGGCCGTTGCTGACCAGGGAAGCAGCCAATCAGACCGATCTACATTGGAAGCCAGAGAAGAGATTTGGGGTCCTAGATCTCTCCATAAAGAGGACCTGTCACGGTCCAGGCTATTACAATATGGTTGCCACCTCATCCCTTTAAACCCTAACATATATTTATTACACAGGTTCTGTGGCTGATTAAGGTGGTAATGAAATTCACTTGGTGCCTTATCTGCATTTAATTAGCCTCAGAACCTGTGTAATTCACAGTTTTTAGGGTTTAAAGTAAGGATGGGCTCCAGCGTGTTCACACAGCCCACGTGCATAGCCCGCCAGGAAGTCGGCACTTCACTGCGCTAATCACAGGCAGTGAGACATTGTCCCGATGCGCGGCTGCAGAGATCGGGAAATGTCTCACTGCCTGTGATTAGCGCAGCGCAGTGCCGACTTCCTGGCGGGCTCTGCATTTGGGCTGTGCGAACACGCCTGAGTCCATCCTTAGTTTAAAGGGATGAGGTGGCAACTCTATATTACAAGGGGTGTTGTTCATCAAATTGATCAATAGTTGATAAAAAAAAAGTTAAAATTACAGTGTTAATTTTTTTTTTTATAAAAAAATAAATAAAATTTAAAAGGTTTTTTTAAAGCACCAGCAGACTCACAGTGGTAATAAAATAAAAACTAAGCAGTGGTGATACTCTATGGGATTCTCTTTCATTACTCCCCCAATAGCAATATAAAAGAATATGTAGGGGGCGTGAGGGGAGGGGTGAAGGAGATGGGTCCACTGTACAAAGAGCAAACAGGGAAAGAGGGGGTAATCTGGATGTGCTAGGGAATTTATTCTTCCAGGAGTGATCAAATTCCCTACCAAGTTTAGAGAGCTTTGCAATGAATAAAACATTTTATTGAACTGAAAAATGCTGCGACTAAGCATTTGAAATACTTAATATTTTTTTTTGTTTTTACTGGCAATTTTTTAAGTTGGTGACAGGGTTTCCTTAAACTTGTTATTGTTTAGGTGCTGTATATGGATGAAGGAATTAAAGGCCACCAAGAGGACACATGTGCTTGTGTTGTTTTTGTATGTTTTAGCTCCCTGAGTGGATGGGGCAAACAAACTCTAAATGTTGACTCTAAAGTGACTGGTGCCCCTCTGTTTATATCTCCACTAAAAAAACATGGACTTAATTATCAGTCCACCTGACCACTGGTATGATGTACAGGAGTGCTACATAGAGGGATTTCTGTATAATGCTGGGGATTCTGTATTTCAGGAGGAAAGTGTCCAAAAAAGGTTTTAAATTGAAATGTGCTTTTGACAGGCAGGGGACATGGGGATGTCATGAAATACTCTTCAAACATTGTACAATGTTGAAATGACTTTTGTGATATATGCTGCTTAGTAGAGTTTGTTCAAATAACCAGAAAATATTGTAAGAAGGAAGCTTTCTGTTTTCAATGAAGAGCTGTCACTGGACTGTACAGCCCACCAATCAAGATCCAACTAAAAAAGAGATTACAGCACCCACCACGGGATGTAAAATTACTGAATCTTGTGAATTTTCATTACAGACCCCATAACTGGCATTTTGACATGTACTGTATTTATCGGTGTATAACACGCACAGGCATATAACATGCACCCCATTTTTAGGAGGGAAGTTTAAGGGAAAAAAACTTACATTTTAAATAAAGAACTTTGAAGCAAAATTAGAGTCACAGCTCATCAATGCACCCTGCTCAGTGCCCATCTGCCGCCATTAAATTGCCCAAAAATGCAGCCTGTTCAGTGCCCATCTCCAGCCTATAAATTTACCAACAATGCAGCTTGTCCAGTGCCCATCTGCAGCCACACCTTTCCCATCATTGCAGCCTCGCCAGTGTTGGATTATCACTGCTGTCTCCGAGGGAAGAGGAAGAGCGAGCGCCGCTGAATTACACAGAGCCGCAATCTCCTGTGTACCCGGCGCTCCGTCACTCACAGCCATGCCTCCTGGCCCTGCTCATATGATAGACAGAACAGTGGTCCAATGCGGGACCAGGTGGCTGTGTATGGCGGAGCAACAGGGACACAGGAGATCGCGGCTCTATGTAATTCAGCAGCGCTCGCTCCTCTTCCCTCAGACAGCAGGAATCGGCTTATAACACGCACGCACGATTTTCCCCTGAATTTACGAGGGAAACGGTGCGTGTTATATGCCGATAAATATGGTACTTCTTGAATTACTTATTAACATTCATAATTTACCAAATACAACCAGAAAAGTAATTACAATTTTTAAATGTTACACTTTTGTCCTGTCCCATCTTACTTTGTTGCTCTAGCAACAGGTCCTTTGAGTGGTGACGCTTAATTAATAATTTTATTGTTACTGGATTTCTGTTTAATTCAATATCAGCAATGCACAAAGACATTACAAAAGTCGCTAAGTCAGTGCAAAGTGCTTTTATTCATCTTTAGTGCGTCAAATGATTACTGTGTTTTTAATAACCAAAGCTGGAAATCGTTATGCATTATCAACTCCGACTGTATCCTCTATGTTAATCAGCTATGTTAATCCACAGAGAATACACACTTGGGTAAGTTGATAAGTTTTATACTAAACATTCATGTATAATGCAAATGTATTCACTCAAGCATTAACCTTGTTTATTGAATTAAAGAAAGTTGCTAGTTTATTAATTCAAAATCCACTGTGAAATTTTTATTGGGTTTCCATGCAGATGTTCAATATCTGTGATGATTAAAAGGGATTGATTGGGTTGATGGGGGAGGGGAGCGGAGGACAACAGAGGATCATTTCTAGCAGGAGAAATCCTATTGAAACTATATGAAAATATTTGGACATTAGACTGTTCTCTTCCATGCGTTCAGCTGTAGCCATGGCATTTTGAATCTTAAATAATGCCTCTGTGTGGGCAGGAAGTAGCAGACATGTTGACTGAACTTACCCCTTCCACAATTATCAAAAAAGAATCAATGGCCAGGAGACATCTAGAGGAATGGTGTGTTTTTTATCCATTTTGGACCATGGCCTTTCATTAACTAAGTATAGATGTTGAAATAGAAAAGTATTTAAAGGGAACACATAGGGGGTTATTTACGAAAGGCAAATCCACTTTGCACTGCAAGTGCACTTGAAAGTGCAGTCGCTCTAAAACTAAGGGGTAGATCTGAAATGAGTGGAAGCTCTGCTGATTTTATCATCCAATCATGTGCAAGCTAAAATTTTGTTTTTTATTTTCCTTGCATATCCCCCTCGGACCTACAGTGACTTTACTTTCAAGTGCACTTGCAGTGCAAAGTAGATTTTCCTTTAGTAAATAACCCCATAGTATTGTCTACCTTTTTATTTCTACATGACATTTTTTATAATTTAATCATTGATAACCTTTTTTGTTGGTGTATTTTTTAATTACCGTATATATACATGGGGGCAGCTATTTTTCCTTATTTATGCGGATTCTGCTTCCTCCTCTGCACTGCTGCATTGTGATTGTGCTCTATTGATTATTCTCACAATGCAAGTCTTTGAGTCATCTACCTCTTCAAATGTAAACACTGCAATGATAACTCAAAAAATGTAGGCCCACTAAAAATATCAACTAGTTTATTTTGATGACATCCAACCTTACAGTGATTGCCAGCTCTACTAAAGCTGACTTCAAGTAAAGCAGCTAATTGCTTGGTTCATATATGCATATACAGTATATGGTAGCTGGCAAAGGATTTGCACTTTTGTCAATCCAGTCTACTAGTTTGCAACGTACTGCCAGACAGCATAGCTGGGTCATAACCTCAGTTTCCCTAATTAAGGTAGATATAATGTCAGATGTGGCACTAGAATAATACAACCACATACAGTATATATGTTCAGATTTATATAGTCTACTAAACAATACTGCCTAATTGTTTCCCTGTACCCAGCCATCCATTAACCACCTCAAGACCGGATGCTTTTACCCCCATTTCTGTCCAGGCCATTTTTTCAGTTTTCAGCGCTGTGACACTCAGGCATTCAACACTGTACCCAAATGTAATTTGTATCATTTTTTGAGTTTTTTTCTTTTGATGGTATTTATTTGTTGCTATATAACCAAAAAAGACTGAAATTTTTTAACAAAAAACTTTTTTTTAGTTTAAATTATATAAATACTTGCCGACCGGGCCATAGCCGAATGACGGCTACAGCGCGGTCAGATAACTGTGGGAGGGCATACAATGACGTACTCCCAGAATTGCGCTCCTACGCGCCCCCAGGAATGTCCGTGACCATTGAGTATTCCAGACCCGGCACATCACAGATAGAGGAACAGAAGGGGAGAGGGAAGGGATCACTGCAACATTTTATTAGAATAAATTATTTGAACACTTCACTAAAGTTGGTTTAATTCTGATTTAATTTTATGTATTTGTTTTATTTTCATTTTTATTTTCTACACAGGCTAAACATCTTCATGTGCACTTCTTCAAACCACACAAGTTGATCACATTTGCCAATTGGGTTGATCTACTTGATTATCCAATTAGGCAATTGAATTTAATTAATCACACATGGAGTCACATGTCCAATATATATTTTAGTATATATATCACATCGTTTCTGGTGGTAGGGTAGCTATGATTAAGCACTGTTAAGTGTGAAACGCGTCAGCATGTTTGTCCCATTTTCTGCCGTGGCTTGTATTTTTGGATTTTATACAATAAAGGCTATATTCCGGAGTACGGCTGTCCAGAATTTCCTTTTTACTACATCACAGATAGAGGTAAAGGGCCAATGACAGCGACCCTTTACCACGTGATCGCTCCGACCAATGATGGTGCGATCACTTGTCAACAAATCAGAGGGCACCAGTTCTCAGGAAGAATGTACTAGAAATGGAGCAAGTACAAAGAAGGGCAACAAAGCTAATAAAGGGTCTGAAGGATATTAGTTATGAGGAAAGGTTGCGAGCACTGAACTTATGCTCTCTGGAGAAGAGATGCTGGAGAGGGGATATGATTTCAATTTACAAATACTGTACTGGTGACCCCACAATAGGGATAAAACTTTTTCGCGGAAGGGAGTTTAACAAGACTCGTAGCCACTCATTGAAATTAGAAGAAAAGAGGTTTAACCTTTAACTATGTAGAGGGTTCTTTACTGTAAGAGCGGCAAAGATGTGGAATTCCCTTCCACAGGCGGTGGTCTCAGCGGGGAGCATCGATAGTTTCTATAGAAACTATTAGATAAGCACCTGAACGACCACAACATACAGGGATATACAAGGTAATACTGACATATAATCACACACATAGGTTGGGCTTGATGGACTTGTGTCTTTTTTCAACCTCGCCTACTATGTAACTATGTAACTATGTCCGGTCCAGCTCTTCTCCTCACAGCGATCGGTACAGCGTGTGAGGAGGGGAGGGAGTCAGTGCAGCAGCGATGTGGACTGGATCTGAAGTTCCCACAGTGCTGATCTGTGCTCATTCATGCCTCATCCATCCTCATTCTGGCTCATCCATCCTCATTCATGCCTCATCCACCCTCATTTATGCTCACCCATCCCTATTCATGGCTCATATATCCTCATCCATGGCTCATCCATCCCCATCCATGGCTCATCCATCCCCATCCATGGCTCCTTCATGCTCATCCATCCCCATCCATGGCTCACCCATCCCCATCCATGGCCCATCCATCCACATCTATGACTGATTCATGCTCATCAATGGCTCATCCATCCCCATCCATGGCTCATCCATCCCCATCCATGACTCATTCATGCTCATCTATCCCCATACATGGCTCATTCATGCTCATCCGTGGCTTATCAATGCCACATCAGTGATCATCCATGCCACATCAGTGATCATCCGTGCCACATCCATGCCGCATCAGTGCTTATCCATGCCACATCTGTGCTCATCTGTGCCACATCCATGCCACGTCAGTGCTCATCCGTGCCATATCCATGCCACATGAGTACTCATCCATGCCACATCAGTGATCATCCATGCCACATTTATGTCACACCAGTGCTCATCCGTGCCACATTTATGTCACACCAGTGCTCATCCATGCCACATCCATGCCACATCAGTTCTCATCCGTGCCACATCCATGCCACATCAGTTCTCATCCATGCCACATCCATGCCAAATTAGTGCTCTTCCATGCCACATAAGTGCTCATTCGTGCCATATCCATGCCACATCAGTGCTCATCCGTGCCACATCCATGCCACATCAGTGCACATCCATGCCACATCAGTGCTCATCCATGCCACATCAGTTCTCATCCATGCCGCATCCATGCCACATCCGTGCCACATCAGTGCTCATCCATGCCAAATCCATTCCACTACAGTACCCATCAGTGCCACTACAGTGCCTCACAAATGTGTAATAGGTAGTCAAATTAGATTTGACATTTATGTCCCTAGAACACCTGATGGTGCTCCCTGCATGTTGGGGCTCTGTATGTGGCTAGGCTGTGTAAAAGTCTCACACATGTGGTATCGCCATACTCAGGAGGAGTAGCAGAATATATTTTGGGGTGTAATTTTTGCTATGTACATGCTATGTGTTAGAAATATCTTATAAATGGACAACTTTGTGTAAAAAAAAAATGCTTTTTCATTTTCTTTCCAAATTTTCCAAAAACTTGTGGAAAAAAATCACATGTTCAAAAGACTCAAGGATTATACATTGAGGTGTTTACTTTCCAAAATGGGATCATTTTTGGGGCGTTTCCATTGTCCTGGTGCTCCAGGACCTTCAAAAGTGTAAGAGGTAGTCTAGAAATGATATGTGTAATTTATGCTCCTAGAATACCTGATGGTGCTCCCAGCATGTTGGGCCTCTGTATGTGGCCAGGCTGTGAAAATGTCTCACACATGTGGTATCGCCATACTCAGGAGGACATTTTTGTTTAAAAAAATCTTCACTATGCAAAGAATTGTGGGACAAAATCACAACTTCAAAAAAACTCACCATGTCTCTTACACCTTGGAATGTCTATTTTCCAAAAAAGTGTCATTTGGGGGGTATTTGTACTTTCCTGGCTTTAGCGTCTCAAGAAAGGATATAGGCCATCAGTACATCAGGTGTGATCAATTTTCAATGATTGGCACCATAGCTTGTAGACTCTATAACTTTCACAAAGACCAAATAATATACACTGATTTGGGTTATTTTTACCAAACATATGTAGAAGTATAAATTTTGGCCAAAATTTATGAAGAAAAATTACTAATTTGCAAAATTTTATAACGGAAACAAAGAAAAATGCATTTTTTTACAAACTTTTCGGTCTTTTTTCAGTGTTGCATGACAGTAATTGTCATTCAAAATGTGAGAGCACTGAAAGCTGAAAATTGGTCTGGTTAGGTAGGAGGTTTAAGTGTCCAGTGAGTAAGTGGTTAAAATATTGCAAATAAATATTTTTTTCATAAATTTAGGTCAAAATGTATTCTGCTACATTTTTTGGTAAAAATAATCCAAATCAGTGTATATTATTTAGTCTGTGTGAGAGCCATGTGTACCCGATCAGATTATTGGACAAATTTTCATCATTTTTTTGTTGCATGCTAATCTCATATCGAAAGTGATTGTATGGGTATGCGCAGTCTTGCTCTTCAAAAAAAGAAACCCAGTGTACACCACAAGATGTCCATATTAAAGTTTATAAATGCATAAATTAGTATGTTCGAATTCCCACAAAAAAAAAAAAAAACTCCTCTAAAAGGATAACCAGGGCTCTCTGTGAATTTCCACTCCCCAAGACAGGAACTCACCACATGTACAGTATATGCCTCTCATATTATAGACTGGCATATATGGCTTTAAAGGCTAACAAAAAAAAGCAAATAAAGAAAGAATTATATAGCGTATATAATTGCGACACACGTCATATTGTAATTGAATGTTATTAAAAATGACCTTTCCTTTTCCTTTAGCAGCTCTGTCATTTTTTGAAAAATGCAATGCAATATGGCTACCTGGAGGTGTTCTTTACACAGAATGTGTATAGAACACCCTCGGAAACATAATTTCCTGCTTGTGTGATTGGCTCACTGGTTTTCCCAGAAGTCTGCCCTAATAAGTCAGATTTCAGGCATCCCCTGCAACAAAAATTTTAATTTTTGGTGAGATAATCCCAATAGAAAATTATGTCTAAAGAGATACAGGCCCAGCAGCTTTCCTCATTAGTGCCCTGCATGTGCAGCAGGATGAGGATGCAGATAAGTTTGAATTGTTGAATTGTTTGATATTCCAAAAACATACAAACCTAAGTCCAGGTCTTTTCCAATAATGCAGAGCAACTCTAACATTTGGGCCTTTGTGATACATGTCACTAAGGCGATTGAGTCAACCAATTGGCAAGGTGGACTGCAGTCCAATCTGCCTATAGACTTAAGGGAAGCACTACGCAGTTTGAAATCAAATACCAATATTATCATTAAACCATCAGACAAGGGTGGAAATCTGGTAATATTGGATGTAGATCAATATGAAAGGATGTGTCTTGACATTATATCGAACAAAACATGGTACAGATCAGTCCCAGCCTCGCACGTTAATTATTACATGCAAAAATATAGGGGGATTATAGTGAAGGCCCGATTGAATGGCATTATTGATGCCAAAACTTTCAAATTCCTTGATATGACTACATTTATCACTCCGACATTTTACGCTTTGCCTAAGGTACATAAGAGCTTAACATGCCCTCCAGGTCGCCCCATAATCTCGGGGTGTGGGTCATTAAAGTGGGGTGCCCACAAAAAAAAAAAATTTAAAGTCAGCAGCTACAAATACTGCAGCTGCTGACTTTTAATAATCGGACACTTACCTGTCCCGGGGTCCAGCGATGCGGGGGAACGAGACCCCCCCTCATTCCCCGCTCCGCTCGCGGCGCCGGCATTCTTAATGTGGGAACCCGGCTGTGGCTTTACAGCCGGGCACCCACTGCGCATGCGCGAGCGGCGCCGTGCGCCGTGATTCGATGCTCACTCATCTGGGACACATGACAGGTCCCAGATGACTGTGCGGCGCCTAGGGGAAGTGACGTTTAGCCCGGGCAATGAAGGTGGCAGACTATGAGGGACCCCCTAGCAACAGGCATTTAGAGGTGAGTAAAAAAAAAAAAAAATTTCCAATTTTTATTTTTTTTATTTTTTTTATTTTTTATGATTTTTAAGCCACATTTTTTTTTTTGGGTGGCAACACCACTTTAACTGAGAAGGCTAGTCAACTTGTTGATGAGTATCTTTATCCGCACGTTAAATGTTTATTCTCCTATGTGAAGGACACCATAGAACTCGATAAGGTACAGGGAAGCACACAAATTATTACAAAATTTAACCGTCAACACAATAAAGTACGTAATATTTACAAGAAATTCTGGTACCTCTTGTCTTCGGACCAGAAAATATCTAAACATATCAAACCATATCCAGAAATTACATATAAAAGGTCACGGTCATTACGAGATACTTTGGTCTATAGTCACCATACCAATGCAAGCAAAGAAAAGAGGTCAATATCCGGTACATACAAGTGTGGCAAATGTAAATTTTGCCGCTTTATACTGGAGGGCAAAAATATTGCCCTCCCGGATGGGAAAGTATGGACACCAAAACATAGAACAAATTGTCAGTCAATTGGATCAGTGTATCTAATGAAATGCTTATGTGGAGCCTTCTATGTAGGAAAAACTAAACGCCTCTTCTTCTGCAGAATAAGGGACCACATATCACTGATCTCCAAACGTAAAATGGAGACACCTATTATCCGCCACGTGGGGTTATACCACAACTTTAATCTTGGTTACATTGGGTTCTACAGTCTGGAACATTTGCCTCAACAGGAATGGGGAGGTGATTTAGACAAAAAAATTGGTGGATCTACTCATTACAGGCGACCCGATACCTGGGACTTAATGAGGGGATCAGCTTTAAGCCATTTCTATGAGACATCAACATTGTTTATGTGATGTGCTCACTCAGTCGGGCATTGGGACTTCTGCTCATCAGTGGCGGCCCGTCCATAGGGGGCGCATGGGCGCCGCCCCCCCCCCCCCAAAGAGACAGTCACAAAAAAAAAACACGGACACAATACACCATGGAAGCATCATGCCGATGCAATCCCATGATTGCAGGCAAGACACTTCATTTGCGCTGTTTTTTGGTGTCTTGTGGCGCTGTGCAGAGTGCCACAAGACGCTGATTGGGGCATTCTCCTTCATGTACCCATGTCTGGGCGGTGCTGTCCTCAGAGCGGCGTGTCACTTCCTGGTTCGGCTCTGTGTGAATGGAGAAGCCATTCTCTGTGTGAAGCCAGCTTTGAAATTGCCTGTCCACCCAGCCATATACAACAGCACCTTGTGCTGTATATACTCTGTGATCGGAGGAAGCTGCTTCACCTCTGCTATGCCTGGAATCCACCTCTGCTCCACCCCTGCACCCCACAATCTGCTGGAGCCTTCATCACACATCTGTATGTGTGACACGAGGGCTCCCAGCGCTGCGTCCTCCTGTACAGGTCAGTGTTCTCTCATCTCTCTCTAACTGCATATCTATCGTCTCTCTCTCTCTCTCTTTCTCTCTCCCCCTATCTATCTATCTATTTATCTATCTATCTCCCCCCTCTCTCTCTCTTTCTCTTTCTATCTATTTATCTATCTATCTATCTATCTATCTATCTATCTATCTATCTATCTATCTATCTATCTATCTATCTATCTATCTATCTATCTATCTATCTATCTATCTATCTCTCCACCCCTCTATCTATCTATCTATCTATCTATCTATCTATCTATCTATCTATCTATCTATCTATCTATCTATCTATCTATCTCTCCACCCCTCTCTCTTTCTATCTATCTATCTCTACCTCTATCTATCTATTTATCTATCTATCTCTCCACCCCTCTCTCTATCTATCTATCTCTCCACCCCTCTCTCTATCTATCTATCTATCTATCTATCTATCTATCTATCTATCTATCTATCTATCTCTCCACCCTCTCTCTATCTATCTATCTATCTATCTATCTATCTATCTATCTATCTATCTATCTATCTATCTATCTATCTATATCTCCACCCTCTCTCTTTCTATCTCTCTTTCTATCTATCTATCTATCTATCTCTCCACCCCTCTCTCTCTCTATCTATCTATCTATCTATCTATCTATCTATCTATCTATCTATCTATCTATCCCTCCACCCCTCTCTCTTTCTATCTGTCTATCTATCTATCTCTATCTCTATCTATCTCTTTCTATCTATCTATCTATCTATCTCTCCACCCCTCTCTCTTTCTATCTATCTATCTATCTATCTATCTCCCCCTCTCTCTTTCCTTTATCTATCTATCTATCTATCTATCTATCTATCTATCTATCTATCTATATATATCTACCTATCTCTCTCCCCCTCTCTCTTTCTATCTATCTCTCTCCCCCTCTCTCTCTTTATCTATCTATCTCTCTCCCCCTCTCTCTTTCTTTCTATCTATCTATCTACATATCTCTCTCCCCCTCTCTCTATCTATCTATCTATCTATCTATCTATCTATCTATCTATCTCTCTCTCTTTCGTTCTTTCTTTCTATCTATCTATCTATCTATCTCCCCCTCTCTCTCTTTCTCTTTATCTATTTCTCCCCTATCTCTATTTATCTATATATCTATCTATTTATCTCCCTCTCTCTCTCTTTTTTTTCTTTATCTATCTACCTATCTATTTATCTATCTATCTCTCCACCCCTCTCTCTTTCTTTCTATCTATCTATCTATCTATCTATCTATCTATCTATCTATCTATCTATCTATCTATCTATCTATCTATCTATCTATCTATCTATCTATCTCTCCACCCCTCTCTCTATCTATCTATCTATCTATCTATCTATCTATCTATCTATCTATCTATCTATCTATCTATCTATCTATCTCTCCACTCTCTCTATCTATCTTTCTATCTATCTATCTATCTATCTATCTATCTATCTATCTATCTATCTATCTATCTATCTCTCTATCACCCTCTCTCTCTTTCTATCTATCTACCCCTCTCTCTATCTATCCTATCTATCTATCTATCTTTGTTCTATCTATCTATCTCTCTATCTACCCCTCTCTCTATTTATCTATCTATCTCTCCACTCTCTATCTATCTCTCTATCTATCTATCTATCTATCTATCTCTACCCCTCTCTCTTTCTCTCTATCTACCTCTATCTCTCTATCTCTTTCTATCTATCTATCTATCTATCTCTACCCCTCTCTCTTTCTATCTATCTATCTATCTATCTATCTATTTATCTATCTATCTCTCTATCTATCTCTCTCCCCCTCTCTCTTTCTATCTATCTCTCTCCCCCTCTCTCTCTTTATCTATCTATCTATCTATCTATCTATCTATCTATCTCTCTACATCTCTCTCCCCCTCTCTCTTTCTATCTATCTATCTATCTATCTCTATCTCTATCTATCTCTTTCTATCTATCTCCCCCTCTCTCTCTTTCTCTTTATCTATCTATCTCTCTATATATCTATCACTCTCTCTCTCTCTTTCTATTTATCTATCTATCTCTACCCCTCTCTCTTTCTTTCTATCTATCTCTATCCCCTCTCTCTATCTTTCTATCTATCTATCTATCTCCCCCTCTCTCTTTCTCTTTATCTATCTATCTATCTATCTCTCGCCCCCTATCTATCTATCTATCTCCCCCTCTATCTATCTATCTATCTATCTCTCTCCCCCTCTCTCTCTTTCTATCTCTTTATCTATCTATCTATCTATCTATCTACCTATCTTTCTCTCTTTCTCTCTTTATCTCACTCTTTATCTATCTATCTATCTAGAGAAGGGAGTGTATGATATAAGGCCTAAGTGCATACACTACTCAGCGCTGGATGTATAACTACAATACAACAGAGTGACTGATTGATTCAACGCAATTAATATAAATAAATATAAATATCTATATCAATCAATAAATAAGCAGCTGTTTAAAATAAACGAAATATAAAGGAGGATAGTAAAAAATCTGACAGAGATTCCTGTAAAATAAAATACTATAACAGCGCTAAAAACAATATGACATTTAAAAGGTGATAAAATCTTTCTGTGATCAGTCCACAAGTCATATAATAAGTAAAGAAATCGTGCAGCAGAGGTGGTTCTTATTTGGTGTATCTGATAGATATCGTGCACAGTTCAGCCAGATAAATGGGTGACTTTTCATGTGGTTTGAAATATTCCAGATGTGTATCCAAGCACCACTCTAATCCCTTTAGGACAATCCACCACGTGAGGCACGCTCCCCTCAGGGGGTTAAACTCACCAGAGATATGAATCAGACAGGCCTTGATACCATCATCATGGTAAACCCGCACATGGTACGTCAAATATCCAGAATACAGTGTCAAAAGATCGCTTCCTCAGCATAAGAATCACCAGAGTATTGATAACAAATCACCAGGACTTCAAGGGTTAAACAGCTCACAATGGTATGTCATAAAAATGAAGAAAATGGCAAATATAGTGTAATTCCATTTAATTGAAATGTTTAAAACAAATTCCCTTACAATCCCCAATGGTAATCAGCGTACATTTAGATTTCTTTAAACATGGCATATAAAAAGATGTCACTTGCGTGTGTTAGTTGTTGTAATTCTCCATAATGTCCATGGAGGCAGCAGCCAATTCCTCCAGAAGCAGCCTGTGTATCTCCTGCTGACACAGGCTTCACTTCCGGTCGGTGGTTAGCGGCGGTGGAGCGCACACGTGACTTCCGGTCGAACGTCGTGTAGGCCACGCCCTGACGCGTTTCGTCACTTCCTGACTTCAACAGAGGGCGTGGCTACACGGCGTTCTATCATGTATAAATACTCCCACTGGCCAGCCATCTAGCCAATCAGGGGTCTCAAAAAACGGACAATTTCAGATGGCAATCACAGGACTTGATTCTATGCATCCCAGTGACAGGAAATAGATACATACACCGCCATATACAATGTCTGGTATTGATGCATAATGTCATTATATTCATCTGATAGCTGTCAGCGTTATTTAAATAACAAATCATGGGAACAATAAGCGAAAAAGGCAGAAATAAATGGTGGACATCTGTACATAAGAAAACCGAGACTAACAGCTTAAGTGTAGTCACATTCCAATTGTTAAAATGTTGTATTAAATCATTATTGAAGATTAATGTGTATAATAAGGTGAGCGTGATTAGCGCATTTATTCACTGGATAGGCCCTGCATATTGCTGTACACGGTGAGTGAACAGTGAACTTTCAGGCAATAATGATGAATAAATAAATAAATGAGTGAGGCGTATGCGGCACTCATAAAGGAGAATGATAAATTAAAGGAGGATGATATATTAATGATAAAATCACTAAAATAACTCTAAAAATAATAATAATAAATGGAGGAGAGAACTGTGCGATTAAAATAATCGCATAACGGTGTTGTGTGTTAAAAGGTATATATATATAAAATACATTTTAAAATGTATAAAAACATATACATTATATTCCTGTGCATACGTGTAGGAGCTGCAACATATTAGATAAAAATATGTGTAAAATAATGATAACCTTATTAAAACGATGTGTCTGTGTCTGTCTATGAAGACATCGTGATAATTAAAATTGGGGTTCATTATAGTATGTGATTAAGATCAGAGAAAAGGTAATAAAAAGATCAAGATAAGTCACTGCAGGATAAAAATGCGATAAAAATGTAAAATCGCAAAGGTCATGCGATAAAAGATAGCAAAAATGCATATAAATATAAATGTATAAAATCGTATATAAAATACGTGTTATGTATATATATATATAAATACATGCAATAAAAGGAAATATGAAGACTTAAACCAGAAATGTTGGACCAAACAGATTAAGTGAAGGGACCTTGAAAATTGTTTTTAATAATCGCTAATGAAGCAATTAATGTCCAGGTCAACATTTAACCCTTTAGGCGAGAGAGTGTCTATCAAATAGATCCATTCGGTTTCTTTCTTGGATAGTTCCCGCACCTGATTGGAACCCCTCCAGGCTGGCCTAAGATGGTCAATGCCCCAAAACTTTAGGTCAGACGGGTCCTGATTATGGTATAATTTGAAATGTAACGATAAATTATGGTCTTTATAGCCAATTTTTATATTGGCAATATGTTCAGCGATCCTGATCCTTAAAAGTCTTTTGGTGCGACCAACATAGATCAGGTTGCATGGGCATTGGATTGCGTATACTACGTATGCCGTGTTACAAGTAATAAAGTCTTTTATTTTAAATTCTCTCTTATTAGTAGTAGATACAAATGTTTCCAAGGCTCTTAGTGGGTGTTTGACTTCCCTGCACGGTTTGCATCTTCTGCATGAATAGAAGCCATCTTTATCCCAGAATGATGCATGTTTGGTTGGAGGGTCTAGGACTTTCCTTACAATTTTGTCTGCATAAGATGGGGCTCTCCTGTAAATAAATTCAGGTTTTGCTGGTAGAGCTGGTTTGAGCACCTTGTCCAAAAGTAAAACATGCCAGTGGGTTAAAAATATAGATTCAACTTCTTTAAATTGTTCGTGATAACCTGAGATGAAACTCCATTCTTTGGTATTCGTTGTTGTAGGTACGGCAGGTCTATCTTCTAAGAAAGTGGTTCTTGGAATAGCGGAGATATCATTAATAATTTTGTCCAGATACACTCCTTTGTAACCTTTGTCTTCAAATTTATTTTTTACTATCGTTGATTGGGTGTGAAAATCGGTGTCATTAGTACAATTCCTTCGTATCCTGGTGAATTGGCCCTTGGGGATGTTTTTCAGCCATAAAGGATGATGGCCACTTTGAGTGGGAAGATAGCTATTAGAGTCGGTAGGTTTAAAAAACACCTTCGTGTGCAATCTATTATTTTCTCTGAATATATTTACATCCAAGAAATTTATGCTAGTGGCACTTATCTCGCTTGTTAAGGTAACATTATTGGTGTTACAATTCAGTTCGTCTATAAATGATTGTAGAGAAGTGCGAGAGCCCGACCATACAAAAAATAGGTCATCAATATATCTTCTATAAAAAATCAGGTTTTCGGGTTTAAAAGCAAAGATCTTTTTATCCTCCCATTCCCCCATAAAAAGGTTGGCTATACTTGGGGCAAATTTGGCCCCCATGGCTACGCCTTTCTTCTGTAGATAAAAGCACCCATTATACCAAAAGTAGTTGTGGCTTAAACTAAAATCAAGTGCGTATCCTAAAAATACTTTGTGATTATGTTTAAGATCTTCTCTCTGGCATAATGCCCAATTCAGGGCTAATAAAGCGTCGTCGTGCTGAATAATGGTGTATAAAGAGGAGACATCAGCTGTGACTAGAAATACTTCTTGTTCGTCTGTAAAGGAAATGTTTTCTATTTGTTGCAGTAGGCTTTTAGTGTCTCTTAGGTATGCTTTCGTTTCTATGACACTTTTTTGTAGGAAGGTATCGAGGTATTGACCCATGCGTGAGGCTACTGAACCGATGCTATTAACAATTGGTCTGCCTGGAGGGCACTGGATATTTTTATGTATTTTTGGTAGTGTATATATAGTTGGGATACGGCTGGAACTGGGATTGAGATATTTCATCTCCTTTATATTCAATACTCCCATTGATACTCCCATTTGTACTAATGTATCCAGGTCCTTTTCAAACTGTGTTGTTGGGTCTTTATCCAGTTTTTTATAGGTACTTTCATCAGAAAGCATTTCCATCAGTTGATTGTGGTAAAACGTTTTGGATAAGATCACTACCCCTCCTCCTTTGTCTGCTGGTCGGATGACAATGTCTTTCTTCTCCTCAAGGGATTTAATCCCTTCTTGAATGTGTCTAGGGTTTACATCTCTTCTTGGGATGATTGTTTCAAGATCTCTCAGTACCAGACCTTTAAAAACATCTATTGGCTGGTTGGCTCCATTTAAGGGGTTAAACAGTGACTTGTTGCGGAGTCCACTGTCCAACTGAATAGATGAAATGCCTGTGCTAGGTTGAGAGTTTTTATTTAAAAAATATTTCTTAGTGTTAATCTTACGCATGTATTTGTGTATATCTATATAGATATCAAATTTGTTGATCGGTCTTTTCAGTCCGCATTTGAGGCCTAAATTTAAAATATTGGTTTCTTTATGAGTTAAAATGGTGTCTGTTAAGTTAAAAATTCCTCCTAATCCTTTTCCCTCCTTCTTTTTCTGGAGCTTTCGTCCGGCTCTGCAGCCCCGTGCTCTTCTCTCCTTTGTGCGTATTGGTTGGTGTGGTTCTCCTCCCAGTAGTGTTGTTCTCTCCACTGAGGTTGTTGCATGGTCATGGGCATTGGGGGTCTCCCTCTCCGTGGTGGATACCCGCGGCCCCGTTTGTGCCATCCTCGTCCCCTCCCTAAAAAAGGGCGCGGGGATTGTGGTCTGCCTTGATGTTCCTGATAATTCAGAGTCTCATATCTGTTCTGTGTGGGAACCTTATACTGGTGATTTGGTGCAGAAGATCGTTGCAAATTGGGGCCTCTTCCTCCTCTCGGTGGTTGTCCTCTTGCTTCAAAATTATCATAGTGGATAGGTGTAGAGCAGTTGGTTGGTGGTTGTGATGTTAATGCTCGTTCAATGTATTCAGCATTAATCGTGTCATTATTTGTGTTGTGTGGTGGTCTCAAGGGGATGTCTCCTCTTGGGCCCTGCTCTGTATTCCTGATATTTTGGGGTTGTGTTCTCGTTTGTTGCCAGAGATATATGCAGTTTGTTTGGAAATCTCCCATATCTCTATGGAATTTCTTTATTTTCTTCTTCTGCGTGTCTTTGTCCACTTTCTCTAATCTCTTTTTGATCCTAATATTAAAGTCTATCACTTGTTGAGAGTCTTTGATAGGATCGAGTTGTATTTTTAGTTCATTGATTTTATTTTCTAGCTTAGTCATTTTCATGCGTTTTCTTTTTAAGATTAGTTCTTGTAATTTTAAGCCCATATTATTAAAAAATTCAAGCCATTCATTTGTGGATTCTGGGTCATCTAGTCCATCCTGAGGCACAACTTCCCATCTTAGGCTTCTAACAATGATTTTTTCTCTTAGATAGTGTTCCAATGTACAGATGTCCCACCAGGCTCTAACCTGCTTCTCTAAAATGCTTCCTAGGGCGGTTAAAGCCCCGTTGTAATTGGTTTGGACCGTATTGAGCTCATTAATGCCGAAGATATTATTGATATCAATCTGTCTGTTTGTTAAAAATTGTAGTGCATCCATAGCTGCTGAGAAATAGAAACAATATATAGAGAAGGGAGTGTATGATATAAGGCCTAAGTGCATACACTACTCAGCGCTGGATGTATAACTACAGTACAACAGAGTGACTGATTGATTCAACGCAATTAATATAAATAAATATAAATATCTATATCAATCAATAAATAAGCAGCTGTTTAAAATAAACGAAATATAAAGGAGGATAGTAAAAAATCTGACAGAGATTCCTGTAAAATAAAATACTATAACAGCGCTAAAAACAATATGACATTTAAAAGGTGATAAAATCTTTCTGTGATCAGTCCACAAGTCATATAATAAGTAAAGAAATCGTGCAGCAGAGGTAGTTCTTATTTGGTGTATCTAGTGGATACAGTGCACAGTTCAGCCAGATAAATGGGTGACTTTTCATGTGGTTTGAAATATTCCAGATGTGTATCCAAGCACCACTCTAATCCCTTTAGGACAATCCACCACGTGAGGCACGCTCCCCTCAGGGGGTTAAACTCACCAGAGATATGAATCAGACAAGCCTTGATACCATCATCATGGTAAAATCGCACATGGTACGTCAAATATCCAGAATACAGTATCAGAAAGATCGCTTCCTCAGCATAAGAATCATCAGAGTATTGATAACAAACCACTAGGGCTTCCAGGGTTAAACAGCTCACAATAGTATGTCATAGAAATGAAGAGAATGGCATATATAGTGTAATTCCATTTAATTGAATATTTAAAACAAATTCCCTTACAATCCCCAATGGTAATCAGCGTACATTTAGATTTCTTTTTATAAAAGATATATCGATGACCTATTTTTTGTATGGTCGGGCTCTCGCATTTCTCTACAATCATTTATAGACGAACTAAATTGTAACACCAACAATGTTACCTTAACAAGCGAGATAAGTGCCACTAGCATAAATTTCTTGGATGTGAATATATTCAGAGAAAATAATAGATTGCACACGAAGGTATTCTTTAAACCTACCGACTCTAATAGCTATCTTCCTACCCAAAGCGGTCATCATCCTTTATGGCTGAAGAACATCCCCAAGGGCCAATTCACCAGGATACGAAGGAATTGTACTAATGACACTGATTTTCATACCCAATCAATGATAGTAAAGAAGAAATTTGAAGACAAGGGTTACAAAGGAGTCTATCTGGATAAAATCATTAATGAAATCTCCGCTACTCCAAGAACCACTTTCTTAGAAGATAGACCTGCCGCACCTACAACAACGAATACCAAAGAATGGAGTTTCATCTCAGGGTATCACGAACAATTTAAAGAAGTTGAATCCATATTTTCAACCCACTGGCATGTTTTACTTTTGGACAAGGTGCTTAAACCAGCCCTACCAGCAAAACCTGAATTTATTTACAGGAGAGCCCCGTCTTATGCAGACAAAATTGTAAGGAAAGTCCTAGACCCTCCAACCAAACATGCATCATTCTGGGATAAAGATGGCTTCTATTCATGCAGAAGATGCAAACCGTGCAGGGAAGTCAAACATCCACTAAGAGCCTTGGAAACATTTGTATCTACTACAAATAAGAGAGAATTTAAAATAAAAAACTTCATTACATGTAACACGGCATATGTAGTATACGCAATTCAATGCCCATGCAACCTGATCTATGTTGGTCGCACCAAAAGACTTTTAAGGATCAGGATCGCTGAACATATTGCCAATATAAAAATCGGCTATAAAGACCATAATTTATCGTTACATTTCAAATTATACCATAATCAGGACCCGTCTGACCTAAAGTTTTGGGGCATTGACCATCTTAGGCCAGCCTGGAGGGGTTCCAATCAGGTGCGGGAACTATCCAAGAAAGAAACCGAATGGATTTGATAGACACTCTCTCGCCTAAAGGGTTAAATGTGGACCTTGACATTAATTGCTTCATTAGCGATTATTAAAAACAATTTTCAAGGTCCCTTCACTTAATCTGTTTGGTCCAACATTTCTGGTTTAAGTCTTCATATTTCCTTTTATTGCATGTATTTATATATATATATATACCTAACACGTATTTTATATACGATTTTATGCATTTATATTTATATGCATTTTTGCTATCTTTTATCGCATGACCTTTGCGATTTTACATTTTTATCGCATTTTTATCCTGCAGTGACTTATCTTGATCTTTTTATTACCTTTTCTCTGATCTTAATCACA
>CM053026.1:216542183-216547183 GCA_028564925.1 Lithobates sylvaticus | reverse complement strand
CAGCCACGCCCCCCCACAGTAAGAAATACACCCCTAGGCATACTTAACCCCTCCCCTCCCCCTTGTGGTTAACCCCTTCACTGCCAGTGTCATTTATACAGGAATTAATGCATTTAAATAGCATTAATTGCTGTAAAAAATGACAATGGTCCCAAAAATGTGTTAAAAATGTCCGATGTGTCCGCCATAATGTCGCAGTCACAAAAAAAAAATCGCAGATCTCCGCCATTACTAATAAAAAAAAATTATTAATAAAAATGCTATAAAATTATCCCCTATCTAAAACGCTATAACTTCTGCGCAAACCGATCAATAATCGCTTATTGCGATTTTTTTTACCAAAAATATGTAGAAGAATACGTATCGGCCTAAACTGAGGAAAAAAAATGTTTTTTTATATATTTTTGGGGGATATTTATTATAGCAAAAAGTAAAAAATAATGCATTTTTTTCAAAATTGTCGCTCTATTTTTGTTTATAGCGCAAAAAATAAAAACCGCAGGGGTGATCAAATACCACCAAAAGAAAGCTCTATTTGTGGGAAAAAAAGGACGTCAATTTTGTTTGGGAGCCACGTCGCACGACCGCGCAATTGTCAGTTAAAGCGACGCAGTGCCGAATCGCAAAAAGGGGCCTGGTCCTTTTGGCTGCAAATTGGTCCGGTCTGAAAGTGGTTAAAGAGTAATTCCACTTTCGTGGGAAAAAATTTGCCAAAAAAAATAAAACAATATAGCATATACTGTACAATTGCGACACAAGTAATATTGGAAATTAATGTTACTAAAAATTGTCTTTCTTTTTCAATCTGCTGAGCTGTAATTTTCTGTGAAATACAATACAATATGAGTACCTGGAGGCATTCTGCACACAGATGGTATACAGAATGCCCCCCAGAACTGTAATTTCCTGCTTGGGTGATTGGCTTACTGATTTTCCCAGAAATCTGTACTGAGATACAAGTCACATTTTGGACATCCCCTACAACAGAAATTTCATTTTTGGTGAGATACTCTCAAAGGAAAATCACATCTAAAGGGATGCAGACCCTGCAATGTTCCTCATTAGAGCCCTGCAGGTGCAACAGCTGATTGATAATTACAAAACCACTCCCATACAGATTTACTGAAGAATCGGGGGGCGCCTCTAAGTGTAGTATTCAAACAATATTATTTATTGCACAAGATTAAAAACACTTACAAGATATAAGTGGGAGTCATACTCATCATAAGTATGTAGTCCTGGCAGTTCTACTGTGTCCCACAGGCTTCTCGCATGATCTGGGTAGCTGGGAGAGGTTCTGGTGTGATGTTGTGTTGAATAGCTGTACATTCAGGAAAACCAGGAAGCAGTCAGCTCCATGCTATCCAGCTTGAACCTGAAGAGGAAAAAAAATGTACAGATATACAAATTTACTGAACGCATGGACACAGACAAACAAACAGCTATATCTTCAGAATAACAAAAGGTAGGAATCTGCAACAAAGTTTGTTAAAATCTCTGTGATGTACATAGATCACCCCAATGTTTTTTACTCAACCAAAGTGGAGTTACTCTTTAAATCATTTGTTGTTTAGGTCTGCCCTTATCAGATACAACAGAAAACGTGCATAGAACAGACAACTCATTGGCATAGCAATGCACTAGGAGAAAAACATCTACAATGCTTTGAAAAAGTATTCATACCCCTTGACATTTTCCACATTGTTTCATGTTACAACCAAAAATGTACATTTATTTTATTGGGATTTTATGTGATAGACCAACACAAAGTGGCACATAATTGTGAAGTGGAAGGAAAATGATAAATGGTTTTTAAGATTTTTTTATTACAAAAGATCTGGTTTAGATCAAAGCATATTCATGTGTTAGAATGGCCCAGTCAAAGTCTAGACCTAAATCCAATTCAGAATCTGTGGCAAGACTTGAAAATTGCTGTTCAGACAATCTCCATACAATCTGACAGAGCTTAAGCTATTTTGTAAAGAAGACTGGGCAAAAATATCACTCTCTAGGCTGCTTCTCTGACTAATGCTCTCCTTGCCCGGCCTGTCAGTTTAGGTGGACAGCCATGTCTTGGTAGGTTTGCAGTTGTGCCATACTCTTTCCATTTTCGGTTGATGGATTGAACAGTGCTCCGTAAGATGTTCAAAGCTTGGGATATTTTTTTTTACCTAACCCTGCTTTAAACTTCTCCACAACTGTATCCCTGACCTGTCTGGTGTGTTCCTTGGCCTTTATGATGCTATTTGTTCACTAAGGTTCTCTAACAAACCTTTGAGGGCTTCACAGAACAGCTGCACTTATACTGAGATTAAATTACACACAGGTGGACTCTATTTACTAATTAGGTGACTTCTGAAAGCAATTGTTTTCCACTAGATTTTAGTTAGGGGTATCGAGTAAAGGGGGCTGAATATAAATGCACACCACACTTTTTAGATATTTGTTTGTAAAAAATCTTGAAAACCATTTATCATTTTCCTTCCACTTCACAATTATGTGCCACTTTGTCTAGCACATATAGGTGTCCTTTTATGAAGCAGTGAAATCTATTCACTGCTTCATTCGCTGGCATTCACAGAGGCGATCTTTCTCCTCTGTGTGTCAGTTCATGAAGCGGAGTAGATCGCTTCACCCTTGGAGGAATGAAGTGATCTACAAACGCTTCAAACAGTGGAGAACGGCCCCTGATACTGGAATCTCGTGAGACTTTACGAGATTACAGTACCAGAAATTCACTGAAACAATGAGATGTCCATTTATTAAGCAGTGATAAATTATCACAGCTCAATACACTAACAGACACCAGTGTGATTAATGTTAATAAAATAAAGAGTCCCCCCTACATTATATATACATGTATACACACACACACACATTATATATACATGTATATACACACACACACATATATACATGTATATACACACATTATATATATATACATATGTATACACATACATATGACAGGGGGACATGGTTACAGTGTTGGGGGGTCTGAACGAGGCATAAGGAAGTTAATAATCTTCCTCTTTCCTCCTCAGATCCCCCGGGTTTCTCTCTTCACTCCCCGCTTCACCTCCTCTGAGATGGTGAATCGGGGAGTGTGAATTCTGACACAGATCGCCAGTGAAGCGCTCAGATCGCAGCTTCATACACTGGCCGTTACTGTGTCATTCTATGTGGATTCTCCATGTGCAGAGATAATCGGCGGGAGAACAAGTTCAAACACTTCTCCCCCCGATTATCTCTGGTTTATAAACTGTTTATGGGCTGTGATCAGCGGTGATCCTCAGGATCTCCGCTGATCACTGCTTCATAAAAGGACACCAAAATCCCAACAAAACACATTTAGGTTTTTGGTTGTAACATGACAAAATGTGGAAAATTTCAAATTCAATAAATACTTTTTCAAGGCACTGTGTAACATAAATATTGTATTATGCTACACAATTGATAAAATACACACACACCAATAACATTGACGTTAATTAATAAACCAATGGAAACATGAAAAGCCCATACTTTGAAAATGGATAACCTATGCTTAGAAAAGGTAGAACTCTACCAACATCTTGTTTTATGTTTTGCATGATGTGAGATCCCTTGCTGGGTTTTTATTGCTGTCTAAGTACTCAACTCTACCCCCTGTAAATATCAGCCAGGTATCTGCTTCCTTTTACTAAAATGTATATATAAAATATAGCAAAGGAGAATCCAGGAGGGGTTGATGATGTCTTGATTATAGTGTGACAGTCCCCCAAAAGGTATTTTAGTATGAATATTGTGGCAGCAGGCAGGTAAAATCACCTGGTTGTATCCAGGCTGGAAAATATGTATGCCCTAGATTCAGGCTTTATGCAGACTTAGGGCTCTTTCACACGGGGCGGATTAGTGCAGATCCGCCCTGTGGATAGCCGCTTGCTCAGCGGGGATCGCCGGAGCGATCTCTGCTGAGCAGGAAGATGACAGGTCCGTCTCTGCACTCCGTGCAGGGACGGACCTGTCAGAGCGCCGCTCTCCCCTATGGGAGATCAGGTGACGACGGACCGTAGAGTCCGTCGTCATCCGATTCGCTCTGCAGTTGGATGAAAAAATGGGGTTTTCCTCCGTCTGCAGAAACGGAGCATAGCGGACACGGACGAGAGCGGGTGTCAGCGGATGCTCATCCGCTGACACCCGCTATCCCATAGGGATACATGTATGTCCGTTTTTCATCCGAAAACGGATGGATGAAAAACTGACATACGGTCCGTCCGTGTGAAAGAGCCCTTATACCACTAGAGGGGAGTGCTGGGAGTCCTATAGGGGAAGAGTTAATGAGCTCAGCTGAAGTAAGTGGGCTCATTAAGACCTCTACAAAAAAAAACAGCTTAGGGAGATGCTCCATCCTGGAACCCGTTTTGTGTTTGTATAGACTGGGGAGTGTGACGGTGAGTTAACGCCTGTGTGGCAATCCTCTACAACAGGGACTGGTGCAGCACAAGGCTGCACTCAGTTATTAGACAGGGAATCTATGTGTGTAGTTAGAGGTCAAGCTGACCAGGATTTATTTCATGTTTTTTTTTTGTTTGGTTGTTATATTTTTCACTGCATGTAGCCTGCATGTAGCCTAAATAAACCGCACCTTTTTGTTTTTTCCACCTACAACGCTGTCTGCTGTGCCTGATTTTGTGTTGTGAACCCATCCAGGGGGGTCACACACACCCGCTGCCGAGCTAACCCCTCACAATATTTACAGAACACATCATTGCCGGCACTGGTGCGAAATCTTCCTTCTGGCCCTGCTGGCATCTCAGAGGAGGATCAAAGTCTAGCCAGTGCCACACTCGTTCAAAAAATCCACAATAACGTTATTTTAAAAATGATGCATACATTTTGCAGTGTTTGCCATTTTATCAATGTGTACAGTGGCATTTTTCCAAAAATCTATTCATGGGGGGCGTGTCCAGCTGTGAGCAGTGGTGGACGTCTTTACAGGGAGCTCCGGATTACTAACT
>CM053026.1:216515806-216541713 GCA_028564925.1 Lithobates sylvaticus | reverse complement strand
TATTAACTGGGAAGACCAGTATGATGCTGTTTCTCCTCCCATAGCTCTCTCTTTAGGCACCCTCCTGCTGCACACCTACCAGTCTCCTGTAGTAAGCCAATTTGGTTGTTTGTGCTCCACAAGGTATGTGTAAATGCATAGAAGTGCCAATACACTTCTTTCATAATGCCATAGTCTATACCAACATATGTACAGTGGGCTTTATTGAATAAAGCTGGCCATGGATGGAATACAATTCGACTTGTTCAGCAGGAACTGGTGGAACTTAAATCCATGTATGGCCATTTTCCTATTTGAGAGGAGTCGACCTAACAAAAATACAGACTATTGCCCTGTACACACTGTCGGACGTTCCGACGCCAAAATCCATCTGATTTTTTCAGACGGATTTTGGGCCAAACTTGTCTTGCATACACACGGTCGCACAAAGTTGTCGGAAAATCCGATCGTTCAGAACGAGGTGACGTACAACATGTACGACGGGTTTATAAAGAGGCCAGTAGCCAATAGCTTTCGTCTCGTAATTTATTCTCAGCATGCGTGGCACTTTGTGCGTCGGAATTGTCTACACACGATCGCAATTTAAACGATCAGATTTTTTTGTCGGAAAATTTTAGATCCAGATCTCAAACTTTGTGTCACACAATCGGAATTTGCGACAACACAATCCGATTGCACATTTTCCGTCGGAAAGTCCGACCGTGTGTACAGGGCATTACTCTTACAAGCTGCTAAAGTAGGTGTTTTCCTTACGCAACAAAATGTGAATTGATATGAAGTGAAATAATCTCAAGTGATGTTGAAAATAATATAAAATAATAATATAAACATTTTAAAAATGTGAAGTGAACAAATAGAAAACAAAATAAAAAATATTCTCAATACCAGCCACTGAACACCTTATATGACTCCCATATTAGTCAGCAAATACATAAACAAATATAACTTGTGCAGAGCTAGTCCTAAAACATGCAGTCCTTTTGGATTTCAATAGGACTGCACGTTTTACGACTAGTGCTGCACAAATTATATTTGTTTAAGGAGTGGATCTAACAATTGACTCCTCATGACAGGGACTGTCTTTATATTTTTTGCACGATTAGTGCTTGCAGCCTATGAGCTGCAGCCCTAATTAGTGTATTCTGACAGCATACAATAATGCAGCAATGGTATTCCCCCATTTATCTTGAGTATGACGATGGAGGAATTTTTTATTCCTTTTGATCAGCTGGCAGATCAAAAAATAAAATAAAATCTATGGCCAACTTAAAGCGGAAGTAAACCCATCGATTTAACGGCTTCAAAAAAAAGTTACATTCCCGGCATGCCGTAGAATGCTAGCTGTCACATTGGTTGTGCTCTCAACCAATCTGTCGGACCATCCAATGGCTGGAGTCATAACTGATCACATGTGCCTCATCATGGCAGTTCATCCGCTTTAAGTGATGGTGACCCCTGACATGCCAAATGTCATTTTTTTGGGGGGGGGGGAGCGGATACCCTCTTTTTAGAGGCATCCGGCTCCCACTTCCTCCCTGGGCTCCACGCTGCCGGAAGGAAGATCACCATTCCCCCTTCCCTCCCTGCAATTTACTGGGACACGTCACAGGTCCCAGAAGATTGCCCAGCCATTCACAGCGTGGCTCGTGCATGCGCAGTGCGTGCCCGGCTGTGAAGCCACAGCCGGGCGCCCACAGTAAGAATGTAGGCACAGTGGAGAGGAGGGGGAGAGGATCGGGGCATCGTACACCCGCATCGCTGGACCGTGTGACAGGTGAGTGGCTGATTATTAAAAGTCAGTAGCTACACTTTTTGTAGCTGACTTTTATTTTTATTTTTTTCGGCGGAGCTCCGCTTTAAGTCTGATTTCCCATGCGTTGTTACATAATGATAAAGCTATCATACATTTTGTTTAGGCTTCTTTTTGCGAACATTAAAGAAATTGGGCTTTTTGTTATTGAGTAAGGTAGCTTAATGTAATGGCCCTCACAAAGACCTTTTACTGACATCTATGAAAATATTTATCTATTGATTTGATCATCGACTGAAATGCTGAAACTGTTGTAAAACGCAGCAATTCCCCCAGGGTCACTTAAGTAAAAATGAGATGCAAACTAATGAAGCATGTAGATCATGTTTGATATGATGTTTACCCTTTAAGTCATGATTGAGCACCATTGATGGAATGTACTATATAGTGCAGTACATGGAGGCACTTAGTAAATAAGGTTAAATTGGCTGCAAACACTAAATGAATTACATTTAATTTTGTTAAAGCATTATTTATCAGGCAGCAATTGGCTTCTATTAAATAAAATACTTTATTTTAAAGTGGAACTTCACTCTCCCAATCAACATTGATTATTTTTAATAATCCTACTGCTAGCGTTAGTAAATAGATAGGAAAGTATATCATATTTACTTGTTTTAAACAATTTTTTTTTTACATTTTGGCTGTTACTTCCTGTTTTTTTGCCTAGGCAATTGATGTCATACATCCCAGGAGTCTTCGGAAAGGGAGGAGAGGATGTATGTTTGAGCTAAGGGCAGATGGATTTTAGGAAGTAAATGCCACATGAATCATTTGCCCTTACTCAAGATGGCCACAGCCAAAAATGCTAGGGGTGTGTTTTTCAAAGTGATTTCTCTACAAAATAAAGCATGAAGACATGGCTGGATGAGGGCGTTTGCTTTGAATATTTACCACTTCATGACCGCCCACCGTAGATATACTGCAGCAGGGAGGCCACTCTGCACCAGATCATGTTCCTAGTACGTGATCTGACACTTCCGGGTCTAGGGCGTGTGTGCGCTGCTGGCGACTCTCTCCCGCTGTGTTCACAAACATCGGGAGCCCAGCGGCGGATACCACGGACTCGATGAGGACACAGGAAGAATGACAATCTAAACAAGGCAGATTGTCGTTCTGTCAGAAGGGAAGGTATTGATCCAGTGTTTTTGCAAAGCAGGAACACGTATCTTTGCCTTCCACTAGTCAAAGCCCCTCCCCCACAGTGAGTAAGCACAGGCTAGGCACACATTTTAACTGTTTGATCGCCCCTGATATTACTTTTAAAATAACGTTAAGGCATAACTCCACTTTTGTTGAGAAAAAGCATTCCCCTCTGGGTGGTCTAGGTACATTACAAGGATTTTAACAAATGTTGCAGATTCCTACCTTTTGTTCTGAAGAAATCCCTGTGTGTTTGTCTGTGTCCATGTGGGAAAGTGAGTCCAATGGGAGTGTTTTCATAATTATCAATCAGCTGCTGCACATATAGGGCTCTAATGAGGAAAGCTGCTTGGCCTGCATCCCTTTAGACGTGTTCCAATTGGGAGTATCTCTCCAAAAATTAATTTTTGTTGCAGGGGATGCTTGAAATCTGACTTGTATCTTAGTGCAGACTTCTGGGAAAATTGGTGAGCCAATCACACAAGCAGGAAATTATGTTTCTGGGGGACGTTCTGTGTACAGAACACCTCCAGGTAGCTACATTGCACTGCATTTCCAGAAAATTACAGAGCGGCACATTGGAAAAGAAAGGTGATTTTTAATAACATTCAATTACAATATGACTTGTGTCGCAATTTTAACGCTATATTACGTTTTCTTTATTTGCTATTTTTTTCCCCCCAAGGAAGTGGAGTTAACCTTTAACATTAACGCTTACCGTATATACTCGAGTATAAGCCGACCTGAATATAAGCCGAGGCACCTAATTTTACTACAAAAAACTGGGAAAACTTATTGACTCAAGTATAAGCATAGGGTGAGAAATGCGCAGCTACTGTAAGTGGAAAAAAAGGGTCAACAATGCCCATTTGCAGCCTCACTGTGCCCATTTGCAGCCATAGGTCCCCCGAACTTTAAACTCAGTAGTTAAGGGTTCCTAGATGCCCCCTAGCTGCAGCCAAAATGTGGGGTCTCTGAACCCAAAGGGTCCCGAAATGACATTGCTGCAGATGGACATAGTTGACCGACTTTGGGGCCCCGTATCTCGGGGCCACTTGGTGCTAGGAACCCCAAATTGGGTGTGCAAACCCAGTGGAACTAGCACTATAACATATCCATGGGGTTCCTAGCACCAAGTGACCCCGAGATACGGGGCCCCAAAGTCGGTTTGGAAAATGTCTTTCTCTGCTGCAGAAAAGTTCTTGACATTTTCCGAACCGACTTTAGGGCCCCGTATCTCGGGGCCACTTGATGCTAGGAACCCCATGGATATGTTATAGTGCTAGTTCCACTGGGTTTGCACACCCAATTTGGGGTTCCTAGCACCAAGTGGCCCCGAGATACAGGGCCCCAAAGTCGGTCAACTAATGGGTATGTTGTAGTGCTAGTTCCCCTGGGTTTGCACACCAAATTTCCTAGTTCCTAGCACTAAGTGGCCCAGAGATACGGGGCCCCAAAGTTGGTTCGGAAAATGTCATTCTCTGCTGCAGAAAAGTGCATGACTCCAGTATAAGCCGAGGGGGGCATTTTCACAAAAAAATGTGCTGAACAACTCGGCTTATACTCGAGTATATACGGTATATGATATTTTAATGACTGGGTTTACATCAACGTTAGTCCTGGACAATATATTGTAATCTGTTGGTAAATGATGTATAGCTGTGGAAGACCGCCCTCTGTATCATCTACCCCCACCGCGCCGCAGGTGTGTAGGCTATAAAATTAGTGAAGGATTAAAAGTGCAAGTGTTAAAAAATATATATATATATATATATATAACAAACAGCAGCTACTTAAAACATATAAACGTGTGAAATCTGCAATTCAACCTAAAAATACAACATAGATAAGGTGAATCAGTAGAGCTAATATAAACAATGAAAAATATAATATAAAATACTGAATAAATACTTTGCAAATAAATACAGTGCAAATATATAAACAGTGCTATATAAATATCAAAGTGCAAAAATAGTGGTGTATATTTGACTCAACGTATAATTCAATAGCAGCAGTGTATCTATTTCTCTTAGTGACAAGTGAAAAAGTTCATAAATATATAAAGTCCAGATTGTAAATAAATAAATAAATAGGTAAGTGATTTTCCAAGTGTCTTCAAACACAGTTTCAAACTGGAGTCTTCTGACTGGCTTGAATCTACCACCACACCACGTGTTTGTGATCACACTCCCTCTGAAAGGCCCACTCACCAGCTCACAAGGCCTCACACTCTCGTGTTTGGCAGATGCGTGTTTTACCCACTCCTGGGGTTAATGAAGGATGGCTTGTTTGATCCGTTTAACTCTCAATGCGATTCCATATGTAAAACAATGAATAAAACACTCCACATAGTGTAAAACCATAAGGTAAAATTTATTCACGCAAAACACTCCAATGGTCACACTCACATTTCAAAGGTTAAAATCAAGCCTCAAATCCAAAACCACGGCAAGCCAAACAACGCTGATGAAAAAGTGTAAGGAATATATATATATACTGCGGTCTCGGCGGACCAAAAGGAAGACCCTGGTGGTGGTGTAGTTATAGTCCACAGCGGCGTGATGTATAAATAAATAAATAAATAAATACAATCTTTACTTTTTGCTCTGTAGCCTCATTCCCGACATGTTTCGTCGCTTGGACTTATTCATGGGTATGGCTACACAGCCCATCTCAAACTAATTTATAGTGATAGGAGAGCTGGTCACATGGGTGGTGGACCAATCATGTGACAAATCATGTGACATGTTGTGTACAATCAGATGTGGGCTGATACACATGACCATATACATTCCCCTATCCCGGCTTGCTAGAAAGATCTTTGGTAATGTCACTGGCAGTAATGTCCTAGTATACAAATAATAATAAAATAATAATAAGACTGACAATTTCATGCTATAATTGTACGGGTAATTTTTTACCTAAAATCAATCTCAAATGACTACTCTAATATGCACACTGGTAATCCATAATGTGCAGAAAGTATATGTATAGGTATTATGGATGGTTGTCACTGAATTACCTTTAGGTTGTCAGGGTAAATGTTTTCTGGGAGTCCTGGCTTCACAACAGTATAATACTATGAAGGCTCGCTCTTGTGCTGTATATGTATTTTCCATTTCGATCCCTGCCTGTCAGATGCAGCTCACTGTGCATCCATTAGCTCTGTTTTGGCTGGTTCATTGTGTGCGTGCGCCTGTCAACACAAACAGTGCGCGCGCATCACACATCAGCTGTGGGTGAGTATCTCTTATGGCTGTGGGGGCCGCTCCATATGCGCTTGCGCAGTGCCTGTAGCTCAGTAAGGGATAGGGGTGGGCGTCCTGTATGTGCGCGCGCATGTTGTGTTGGTCGCTGCGCGCGCACTGAGATTCCCAAGCCGTGGATAATCATCCATCAGCTGAGAATGCCGACCGTCGCGCGCGTGCGCACTGGCTCCGTGCGCGCGCGCGTGGTATCAGGAGGTGCGCGTGCACCCACCAATACACTACACAGGCGAGCCCTCATCCTATGATGAGATGCGGCCCGCATCTGAGCAGTAGGGTTAGAGCGGCGGCTCAGCGGCGCGCTCTAGGTGTCCCCTCAGCCTGAATAGAGGTCCCGGAAATGGGTCCCTGCGGATAAAAATGGGATGATAAATAACATAAGAGGCACATCTTTAGCACAGTCATAGCATTAGTGCATATTATAACAGTGTGTGATCATGGCTCCAAAACAAATATATGTGTAAAACCATCACAATTTGAGCGCTTATTCCCCAAGTTTGGAGGTGCAGACAGCTGTATCATGAGTATATGACAGGCACTGCATCTAACGGGAATTGGTAAGAAAATTGCACAGAAGGATCTGAGAAATTTGATCACACTATTAGATTAAAGTGAAATAAATAAATAGTGTGAAGCATATTAAAAGATGTTTTTAAAATTTCTTTTAAAAACAGACATATATATATGTGTATAAATATATATATGTAAAAATAATAAAAATATATTAAATTATTAAAACTATTCTCATTAAAAACTGCGTGTGTGCACATGCGTTTTTCAATGAAAAAATGGGTGAGTGATGTTTATTATGGAAAATTGTCCGTATTCAACACATTTTGTGGTTGCCACAAATCCCTTTAGACTATCGGGTGTGTGTATAACCTGAGAGGTGTTTACTGAACGCTTTTTTATATAATCTAAAATAATTAAAATTGGAGTTCAGAGAAGGCTGGCTATTCAGTACAACTTTAGTTGATGTATGTTGTCATTCCTCTAAAATTCCTACTGTGGTGCATGGATTAAAAATTATTGATGAAGCAGTTGAGGTCCAATTCTACGTTCAGTCCCCGTGGCGTTAAACTTTTTAATAAAAAGATCCAGCGGGTTTCCCTTTGACTGAGGTCTCTGACCCTGTTTGAACCCCTCCAAGAGGGGTGAATGGTGTCTATTCCGCAGAACTGTAGAAGTGTTGGGTCCCGATCATGTTTTTCTTTAAAATGTAATGAAACGCTGTGATACTGGAAACCTTTCCTTATATTGGCCAAATGCTCCGAAATCCGGATTCTCAGTAGTCTTTTTGTTCTGCCTACGTAGAGTAACCCGCATGGGCACCACATAAGGTACACAACATGAGTTGTGTTACAGGTGATGAATTCTCTGTTTGTAATTTCTGTTTTGCCCCTATTATTGACACTCGTAGTCCTGCAGCAAATGCATTTCCTGCAAGCGTAAAATCCTTTTAGATTTATCCTCAAGACCTGGCGGTTTGGTGGATCTATGAGTTTTTTGACTATTCTATCTCCAAAGTTTGGAGCTTTTCTATAGATGAATCTTGGTCGATGATTTAAAATGGCTCCCAAATGTCTGTCCCTACATAAAATGTGCCAGTGTCTCTCATAAATGTTTTGTACTTCTTTGTACTGACAATGGAAATCTGAAATAAAATTCACTTGTTGTTGTTCCTTTTCTTTTTTGTCTTTCTTTCTCAAGCACATCTCTCTTGGAATTAGAGCGACATCATCAATGATTTTATCTAAAGATTTTTCTGTGTAGCCCTTTTGAGTGAACTTATTCTTTAAAATCAGTGATTGCTCATAGTAGTCTTCCGTTTTGGTGCAGTTCCGTCGAATCCTCAACATTTGTCCCTTAGGGATGTTTTTGATCCAGGCTGGGTGGTGTCCGCTATGGATAGGCAAATAGCTGTTTCGATCGGTCGGTTTAAAATATGCTTTAGTGCATAATTTATCCCCTTCCTTCTCTATGGTTACATCCAAAAAGTTAATGGATGTATCACTTACTTGATACTCAAGTTTGATGTTATTATTATTCACATTCAGTGCCTCGAGGAACTCTATAACGGATTCCCTGGAGCCCTCCCAAATCAGTAGGAGATCATCAATAAATCTCCTATAAAATTTCAATTGCGGGAGGTTTTTGCTAAAAATGAACCTATCCTCCCACTCTGCCATGAATAGGTTGGCGAGGCTGGGAGCGTATTTTGCTCCCATAGCCACGCCAACCTTCTGGGAGAAGAATTGATCGTCCCACCAGAAGTAGTTGTGCGTCATACAATATTCCAACGCTTGTCCTATGAATCTCTTCTGGGAGTCCGAAATGTCGTCTCTTTTGCTGAGTGCCCAGTTCAATGACAAGGCCGCGTCTTCATGTTGGATTATAGTATATAAAGAACAAACATCGGCTGTAACTAAAAAGGTATGATTTGTGGTGCTTATTTGGATCGAATCAAGTAGCATCAGCAAATCCGATGTATCTTTCAAGTATGCTCTTGTATTAGTGACGCTAGCTTGTAAGAACTTGTCTAAGTATTCCCAGAGTCTCGCAGTAACCGACCCAATACCATTTACAATGGGTCGGGCGGGGGGATTTCGGCATTTTTGTGGACTTTCGGAAGCGTATAGATGATTGGTATTCTGCACGCACTGGGGACCAAGTATCGTTTCTCCTTAAGGTTTAGTGCCTTGGTATGGTATCCCCATTCGGAATGGGGATACCATACCAAGGCACTAAACCTTAAGGAGAAACGATACTTGGTCCCCAGTGCGTGCAGAATACCAATCATCTATACGCTTCCGAAAGTCCACAAAAATGCCGAAATCCCCCCGCCCGACCCATTGTAAATGGTATTGGGTCGGTTACTGCGAGACTCGGGGAATACTTAGACAAGTTCTTACAAGCTAGCGTCACTAATACAAGAGCATACTTGAAAGATACATCGGATTTGCTGATGCTACTTGATTCGATCCAAATAAGCACCACAAATCATACCTTTTTAGTTACAGCCGATGTTTGTTCTTTATATACTATAATCCAACATGAAGACGCGGCCTTGTCATTGAACTGGGCACTCAGCAAAAGAGACGACATTTCGGACTCCCAGAAGAGATTCATAGGACAAGCGTTGGAATATTGTATGACGCACAACTACTTCTGGTGGGACGATCAATTCTTCTCCCAGAAGGTTGGCGTGGCTATGGGAGCAAAATACGCTCCCAGCCTCGCCAACCTATTCATGGCAGAGTGGGAGGATAGGTTCATTTTTAGCAAAAACCTCCCGCAATTGAAATTTTATAGGAGATTTATTGATGATCTCCTACTGATTTGGGAGGGCTCCAGGGAATCCGTTATAGAGTTCCTCGAGGCACTGAATGTGAATAATAATAACATCAAACTTGAGTATCAAGTAAGTGATACATCCATTAACTTTTTGGATGTAACCATAGAGAAGGAAGGGGATAAATTATGCACTAAAGCATATTTTAAACCGACCGATCGAAACAGCTATTTGCCTATCCATAGCGGACACCACCCAGCCTGGATCAAAAACATCCCTAAGGGACAAATGTTGAGGATTCGACGGAACTGCACCAAAACGGAAGACTACTATGAGCAATCACTGATTTTAAAGAATAAGTTCACTCAAAAGGGCTACACAGAAAAATCTTTAGATAAAATCATTGATGATGTCGCTCTAATTCCAAGAGAGATGTGCTTGAGAAAGAAAGACAAAAAAGAAAAGGAACAACAACAAGTGAATTTTATTTCAGATTTCCATTGTCAGTACAAAGAAGTACAAAACATTTATGAGAGACACTGGCACATTTTATGTAGGGACAGACATTTGGGAGCCATTTTAAATCATCGACCAAGATTCATCTATAGAAAAGCTCCAAACTTTGGAGATAGAATAGTCAAAAAACTCATAGATCCACCAAACCGCCAGGTCTTGAGGATAAATCTAAAAGGATTTTACGCTTGCAGGAAATGCATTTGCTGCAGGACTACGAGTGTCAATAATAGGGGCAAAACAGAAATTACAAACAGAGATGGTGAGTCTTTCCAAATAGAAGAATTCATCACCTGTAACACAACTCATGTTGTGTACCTTATGTGGTGCCCATGCGGGTTACTCTACGTAGGCAGAACAAAAAGACTACTGAGAATCCGGATTTCGGAGCATTTGGCCAATATAAGGAAAGGTTTCCAGTATCACAGCGTTTCATTACATTTTAAAGAAAAACATGATCGGGACCCAACACTTCTACAGTTCTGCGGAATAGACACCATTCACCCCTCTTGGAGGGGTTCAAACAGGGTCAGAGACCTCAGTCAAAGGGAAACCCGCTGGATCTTTTTATTAAAAAGTTTAACGCCACGGGGACTGAACGTAGAATTGGACCTCAACTGCTTCATCAATAATTTTTAATCCATGCACCACAGTAGGAATTTTAGAGGAATGACAACATACATCAACTAAAGTTGTACTGAATAGCCAGCCTTCTCTGAACTCCAATTTTAATTATTTTAGATTATATAAAAAAGCGTTCAGTAAACACCTCTCAGGTTATACACACACCCGATAGTCTAAAGGGATTTGTGGCAACCACAAAATGTGTTGAATACGGACAATTTTCCATAATAAACATCACTCACCCATTTTTTCATTGAAAAACGCATGTGCACACACGCAGTTTTTAATGAGAATAGTTTTAATAATTTAATATATTTTTATTATTTTTACATATATATATTTATACACATATATATATGTCTGTTTTTAAAAGAAATTTTAAAAACATCTTTTAATATGCTTCACACTATTTATTTATTTCACTTTAATCTAATAGTGTGATCAAATTTCTCAGATCCTTCTGTGCAATTTTCTTACCAATTCCCGTTAGATGCAGTGCCTGTCATATACTCATGATACAGCTGTCTGCACCTCCAAACTTGGGGAATAAGCGCTCAAATTGTGATGGTTTTACACATATATTTGTTTTGGAGCCATGATCACACACTGTTATAATATGCACTAATGCTATGACTGTGCTAAAGATGTGCCTCTTATGTTATTTATCATCCCATTTTTATCCGCAGGGACCCATTTCCGGGACCTCTATTCAGGCTGAGGGGACACCTAGAGCGCGCCGCTGAGCCGCCGCTCTAACCCTACTGCGCAGATGCGGGCCGCATCTCATCATAGGATGAGGGCTCGCCTGTGTAGTGTATTGGTGGGTGCACGCGCACCTCCTGATACCACGCGCGCGCACGGAGCCAGTGCGCACGCGCGCGACGGTCGGCATTCTCAGCTGATGGATGATTATCCACGGCTTGGGAATCTCAGTGCGCGCGCAGCGACCAACACAACATGCGCGCGCACATACAGGACGCCCACCCCTATCCCTTACTGAGCTACAGGCACTGCGCAAGCGCATATGGAGCGGCCCCCACAGCCATAAGAGATACTCACCCACAGCTGATGTGTGATGCGCGCGCACTGTTTGTGTTGACAGGCGCACGCACACAATAAACCAGCCAAAACAGAGCTAATGGATGCACAGTGAGCTGCATCTGACAGGCAGGGATCGAAATGGAAAATACATATACAGCACAAGAGCGAGCCTTCATAGTATTATACTGTTGTGAAGCCAGGACTCCCAGAAAACATTTACCCTGACAACCTAAAGGTAATTCAGTGACAACCATCCATAATACCTATACATATACTTTCTGCACATTATGGATTACCAGTGTGCATATTAGAGTAGTCATTTGAGATTGATTTTAGGTAAAAAATTACCCGTACAATTATAGCATGAAATTGTCAGTCTTATTATTATTTTATTATTATTTGTATACTAGGACATTACTGCCAGTGACATTACCAAAGATCTTTCTAGCAAGCCGGGATAGGGGAATGTATATGGTCATGTGTATCAGCCCACATCTGATTGTACACAACATGTCACATGATTTGTCACATGATTGGTCCACCACCCATGTGACCAGCTCTCCTATCACTATAAATTAGTTTGAGATGGGCTGTGTAGCCATACCCATGAATAAGTCCAAGCGACGAAACATGTCGGGAATGAGGCTACAGAGCAAAAAGTAAAGATTGTATTTATTTATTTATTTATTTATACATCACGCCGCTGTGGACTATAACTACACCACCACCAGGGTCTTCCTTTTGGTCCGCCGAGACCGCAGTATATATATATATTCCTTACACTTTTTCATCAGCGTTGTTTGGCTTGCCGTGGTTTTGGATTTGAGGCTTGATTTTAACCTTTGAAATGTGAGTGTGACCATTGGAGTGTTTTGCGTGAATAAATTTTACCTTATGGTTTTACACTATGTGGAGTGTTTTATTCATTGTTTTACATATGGAATCGCATTGAGAGTTAAACGGATCAAACAAGCCATCCTTCATTAACCCCAGGAGTGGGTAAAACACGCATCTGCCAAACACGAGAGTGTGAGGCCTTGTGAGCTGGTGAGTGGGCCTTTCAGAGGGAGTGTGATCACAAACACGTGGTGTGGTGGTAGATTCAAGCCAGTCAGAAGACTCCAGTTTGAAACTGTGTTTGAAGACACTTGGAAAATCACTTACCTATTTATTTATTTATTTATTTACAATCTGGACTTTATATATTTATGAACTTTTTCACTTGTCACTAAGAGAAATAGATACACTGCTGCTATTGAATTATACGTTGAGTCAAATATACACCACTATTTTTGCACTTTGATATTTATATAGCACTGTTTATATATTTGCACTGTATTTATTTGCAAAGTATTTATTCAGTATTTTATATTATATTTTTCATTGTTTATATTAGCGCTACTGATTCACCTTATCTATGTTGTATTTTTAGGTTGAATTGCAGATTTCACAAATATATTGTAATCGAATTGTAATTGTTATATTGTCTTGAGTGTACTGCCTTGTACCATGGCATCAAGATATACAAATAACAAGAAAATAATAAATTACCATATGCTTACCATATGTTGGGGTTTTACATATTTTTACGTTTTTATTGTGCTGTGTGAGTATATGTGGTTAAGTTTTTATTGCATGTATTTTATTGGCTGGTGTGGCCCGGCAAAGCATTTGTACTGATCGCTAATACAATGTAACAAGTCTGAAAGTGACAGGGTGACCTGCTCGATGATCCTTGCAGTTATTGGGGGCTCCGGGAAGGATTTGAATGCATTATTTGTTGAGCTGAGATCACAGCATAGCTGTGTAGGGATGAACCAGATAAGTGGTTTACCACACTTAAAGAGATGATGCCTTTTAAAATGAGAGCACACTAAATACCCTTATTGATTTGACTGTAATCCCTGTGTGGAGGTAGGTTTTGATTGATCTGCATTTTCTTATGAATGTAGCTCTTTGTCTGGTCTTACTTCACGGGGGTTATGAAAGAGTTTAATCATAGACTGACTTGTGTCTTGTCGCTTCATATTGCTCTGCTCCTTTAGTCCCAGAGGGGATGATTGACAGCCATCTTAATAAATAATTGATCACGAGGAACTGTTTTTGTGCGTATTTTGGCCTCATCGCCTTTGGCGATCCTTAAATATGTTTGCACTGGTCCTCAGGCAGAGGGTCTCTACAAGAAGATCGTTGTAAATTCTCTGCCGATAATTGGCCGCAATGTACCAACTTTAAAGGCCATTTGATACCCGCTAAAATATTGATGAATTGGGATGAAAGAATTAATCTTGTATGATCATTTCTGTTGTCTGTTCTGTGGTATAAGGCAGTGCCGGTACTGCGCATGCGCAGCGAAATTTCCGAAAATTGACGAACCTAAACAGATGCGAGTGAAGTGTACACCGCGCACGCGCAGGCGGTGTACGAGACGATGCCGCACGCTCCCAATGCTCGCGCTACTCTGCAAGGGGAGTCTATCTAAGGGGCGGGTCTATTATTTAAGGGGCGGAACCAACTCGGCAAGACAAGACAATATATTCCTATAGGATGTTTTATAACATTTCCCATACTGCTCATAAATAAATCACCCGAGTGGTGCTCCGACTGCTGAGGGGACTGTAAATCCCAGCATACTCATCACAAGAACTCACCAAAAAAATGATTTAATGTATGGGAGAAAAATGCAAAAAGGGTTATGTGTTTTCAAAAAAAAATTTTTTATATGTGTATAATTATTAGCGCGATCATCGGGAGCATGCACGGTGTACAGTTCACTCGCATCTGTTTAGGTTCGTCAATTTCCGGAAGATGCCTAGTCGTTCGTACTGCGCAAACGTTGCGCCTGCGCAGTACAGAGAGGAACCAATCCGCCAGGGGAACCAACTCGGCAAGACACCGGGACAAGGTCACCTAGAGCCCAGGGCAAACATGCCAAACTGCGCCCCCCCCCCAAGAAGAATGAGCAATATGTGTCAGCAAAAATGGGCACTAATCTGCATAAATCCCCCCCTAATCCAAATACACATCAGCCCCCTGCTGAAATCCCCCCCTACATATATCATTGCCCCCTCCATCACACAAATCCCCCGCAGCACAAATGCCCCCCCCCCCCAAAAAAAATTAAATAAATCATCTCTCCTAGCACAAATGCTCTGCCCCATCCCAATGCAAACACCTCCCAATTGTCCCTACTTATTCCCTCCCTCCTTTACCGTTTTACCTCTTCTAGCACAACCCACACATATCCCCTCCAAGCACAAATCCTCTTCTCCGAACCCCCCTCCCAACACAAATTCTCCTGAATCACCCCTCCTAGCACCCCCCCCCACACACACATATTTACCCTCCTAGAACAATTCTTTTACCCTGCTGACCCCTAAATCCCTCCTCCCAACACAAATCCCCACCCCCCTCAATGTCCTTGCAGTATCCTCCCACCTCACATGATGCCACCGTGCCCAGGGTAGCCGCCCCTCCTGCCCACCCCTTGTCCCGGCCCTGGTATTAGGCACAGGTTAGGAGCACTTCTAGAATAATTTTGGCAGCCCAGCATGCCAATCTGGCCATCGTAAATGTTTCTACGCATTCTGTGAGTGTAACAGAATATTCAGTATTATATAAATTAGTAAACTAAAAAAATATTCTTGTGAATATCTTTTGACCCCAAAGTCAGGTAATTATTCACTAGCTAAATATTAGGGGGGAAAGTCTAATATTGTAACAACTTCCAGTGGCTGCTCGCCTACAGTTGACCGGATCTTCTCACTCCTTTGCCTCTTCTTCCCCCTGTCCTTTAGCGGATATCACTTGCCTTTGCAGTTAGGTTTGGCTCAGTGCACTAACACATGGTGTCTGTTACTTGTGAGCACCTTGGCAAGTACCCTATGAATAGTTTGTTACTCGAGATACAACTTGGCTTGACCACCGATATTCACTCTTGATCTCCTACTTTACGACTTGGCTTATATTATGGTTTCTACTTTTTTATCGATCACATCTTGATTTGAGATGGCCTAAATCAGGGGTCTCCAAACTTTATAAATAAAGGGCCATTTTACCATCCTTCAAACTTTAGAGGGGCCGGACTGTTCGCAGTGAGATAAGTAAATGTCTTGGTGTCAGTGGGAGTAAAAAATTCCCCATCATTGATATTAGGGGGAGTTATAGTGCACCTCCATTGGTATCAGCAGGAGGAATAGTGCCCCATCATTGATGTCAGTGGGAGGAGTAGTGCAATATCATTGGTGTCAGTAGGAGGAATAGTACCCCATCATTGGTCTCAGTGGAAGGAATAGTGCACCATCATTGGTGTCAGTAGGAGGAATAGTGCCCCATCATTGATGTCAGTGGGAGGAATAGTGCAATATCATTGGTGTCAGTAGGAGGAATAGTGCCCCATCATTGGTGTCAGTGGGAGGAATAGTGCCCCATCATTGGTGTCAGTAAGAGGAATAGTGCCCATTGGTGTCAGTGGAAGGAATAGTGCCCCATCATTGGTGTCAGTGGGAGGAATAGTCCCCTATCATTGGTGTTAGTGGGAGGAATAATGCCCCATTATTTGTGTCAGTGGGAGGAACAATGTCCCACTGTTGCTGACAGTGGAGGGAATAACACATCAAGGGCCAGATAAAAGCAAAAAAGGGCTGCAGTTTGGAAACCACTGTTCTAGATCATGGCTTCTACCATCTGTCCAGTTTTTAATGACCCCTGGGCTGCCTGAACCTGGCTATGACACCACTTTGTAACATGGCACTTTGTTCAACTACATATAGATTGTCTCAACTATTTTTACAGAGGAATCCCAAAGCATGCAAACAAGGAGAATACATGCAGCCAAGTATGGACCCAATTAGAAAAAAATAATGGTGAAGATTGGACAGTCCTTAAAAGAGAAGTATGGGATTTTTTTTATCCCATATAACTGTACATACTTACCTAGGTGGATGCAGCTGCATCTGTCCCCCGCCGCCTCTTGACTGAGAACTGAGCCACCAAACACAGCTCGGTTCTCTCACCCTGAGCGGAGAGCTGCTGCCAGTCAGTCAGCAGCTCTCCTGCTCTGCTCCTCCACTCTTATTGGAGCGCTGAGCTGTGAAGGGACGGGGATCGGCCTGCTGAGAGGCTGAGACTGCCATAAGTCCAGGCACTTGGCAGATCCAGACTTCCGAAGTCGGAATGACACGGTGCCTGGACTGATCCTGGTGACGTCAGCAGAGAGTGGACTTCAGACCGCTCTCTACTGAAAACACGTCACAGGAGTGCAAAAAACAAATTGCACTCCTGTGACCCATAGGAGAAACCCAACCAAACGAGTTCAGGCTGGACTTCTCCTTTAAGCTGGTCCTCAACACATATTCTTTTGTTCAGCCTACAGACTCCTCCATCGCTAAACAGGACATATGGGTGAATCTCCAGCTGTGGGCTATTGTATTCTGACTGGTGGCAGCTGTCAGAATACCAGAAAAAATTGCTAACAATTTTCCAGCCAACACCTTTGACAAAAAAATTATTTTTTTGCCTTCCACAAAAGTTGATTAAAAGATCGACTTTTTCTGATCCAGGTGTTGCCGACAGGGTCACCCTTGGAGCAAATTGTGGCTGGATCCTGTTAAATCCAGGCTAGTTCCTGCCGAGTTCCATCCAGATTCAGCACGAATTGGACAAAATTTGATGCGCATATGGCCAGGTTTCGACCTTTTTCATAGAGTCAAAAGTGGGGAGTGTTACTCCAAGTTTGGTGTGGTTGACAATGGTGCAAATTGTTTCCATGATAGAAACCAAACTTGGGTAATAACTTGGGTAATTAAGTAATATGTATTCATTATTCTGATAAAAGCCAGCATGACATTTTCTTGATGAGAGCCTCATTGGATAATTTTATCCCGGAGATACTGTATTATTTGCAGGTACAGCACATTATGGAAATCACATGCTTTTCAAAGGAAAGTTGGTGGATTGATGCAGGAACACCGCGTTCCAATAAATCATAGCTCACATACCATATGTTTCCACTGTTTCTGTTAGCAGAGCCATTGCTTACAGTTTGTAGGTTACAAATAACTTTTTATACAACTACGAGAATCTGCAATCAATTAATTGAAGTGTTTGAAACCTTCCATCCGCAGACTGTTATCTAAATATCGCAGGATTCTAAGAACATGTGTGCGTTGTAATGCCCCAGGATAAAGTTACCCCCCCCCCCCCCCCCCCCCCAGACTCCAGAATAAAAGAATCAAAGCTTTTCTTTTCTTTTATCACGCACATACACCTATCCAAAAAAAAAAAAAGAAAAACATTTAAATTGTATCGGGACAACTTTCAACACTACCCTTAGATCTGTCTATCTACACCCAACGTATGGGGAAATTATATTCCTGCTGAGTAAGCCCAGCCCTTTCATGAACTCAGCTTATGGAAATTTAACTATACATTGCACGTCTGTATGTGTATATAAAGAAGTTTTTTTTACAAAGAACAGGATATTAAAGCTGAACTTCAGGCAAAACTGATTTTGTGTATATACAAGAGTCATGGATATTCTTACTAAGGCCCCTTTCACACCAGGCGCATCTTCTTCCACGGACTCCGCCGGCTCAGCGGGAGATCTCTCCGTTGATCTCCGCTGAGCCGGCGGATGACAAGTCCCTCTGCTCACTGAGCGGGGAGGGGCTTGTCGGACAGCATGTCTGTTTTTTCATCAGATCTCACCCGATCCACCAGCGACGGATCTGGACGTAGAGCCATCCGTCTGCTTTTGGCGGATCGGACCGGGTCGGATGTCAGCGGACATGTCCCCGTCGCTCCATAGACCAGCATGGCGCGCCCATTCAGGTCCGCCGCAAAAGCTGACAGGCGGACCTGAACGGGCCGCCAGTGTGAAAGGGGCCTTAAACTTGAGCATCTGTGTATTTCTATTGGATCTGTGCAGTAATCCAGTATAAAAAACAACTGCTGTGATTTTTCACTATGTAGAAGCCTCTTATAGTGAAGACCGGTTACTTTTACTCTCTCTCCTTGTGCAGGGTGACTGGTCTTGTCTCCGCCCCCTGTAATTTTGTGCAGGCAGCCTGTAGTGGGTGGGGCCAGCTGTGGTACGAGTAGCCTAGGGAGTATCTGCAACAGGGTGGGTTGTTCAGTTTGTTAAATAGAATGTCATAATAATTATATAATAGTTTTAAAAAACTTTCACTCTGGGGGCATTTTGCAGGCGCTATAGCGTTAAAAATAGCGTCTGCAAACCACCCTAAAACAGCTTCTCCATTCACTCCAGTGTGAAAGCCCGAGGGAGCACTGGAGCGGTGCGCTGGCACGGCGTCAGAAAAAGTCCTGCCAGCCGCTTCTTTGGAGCGGGGAACTCACCGCTCCTCCCCATTAATATCAATGGGGCAGCGCTGCTATACTGCCAGCTAAACGCTGCTGCGGCGGCGTTTTGCGGGGGGATTTGACCCCTTTTTGGCCGCTAGTAGGGGGTTAAAACCACCCGCTAGCAGTCGAATAGCACCGCTAAAACGACGGTACCGATGACGCCCTAGTGTGAAAGGGCTATTAAGCTAAATTCCCCCATCCACAATTTCAAGGTGGATGGGGGACTCACTCCTGCTGTGCCATTGTGATCTGACAGCGGAGAGACTTCCCCTCTGTCAGAACATGATCAGTGTTTTGCTGGCTGTTGCTGGCTGCACTGTTCATTCGAGAAAAACCCAACAGGCTGGTTGTACAGAGGTCGAAAAGTAGGTCAACTTATGTAAAATCAGCCTGCCCATACATGGATAAAAATTTGGCTGAACCAGACAAATTTTGACCCATGTATGCTTTTAATTTGTTTTTCATTCGGTGGAATGAAGAGAAAAAAAGAGCTGATAGATTCCTCCATCCACACAAACGGGGTGGATGGAAGAATCTCCCCTGCCAGGACATTGTATTCTGACAGCAGCACACGCGGATTGATGGAAAATTTTCCAACATGTTGATTACACAGTGAAGTATAGGAGCCCCACACGCTATCAACATTTGTCTGGTCCCTGCTGGACTGGCTGAATTTTGATGAGTGTATGGCTGGCTTTAGTCTCCATTGGTCCTGGAGACCACTGTAACTGAAACTGAAAGTGAGGGGAAAATATCAAATTTTGGGTTGCCACCAGAGCAGAAATGGCGGGGAAATCTTCCAATGAAGATATCTGTTCCAGTGATAGCTGCCTCAGAGGAGATTTAATTCACTTTGGAGAGATTTGTTCACATCCTGTTGTGTCTACAGGACATGAAGGCAAATCTCTTGAATGGGAGATAGCAGTAAGAAAACTGTTGGGGCACGATTCCTCCCACTAAAACCAAAGATGGGGCACTACTCCTCCTCTTCCTACTGATCACCAACCCTTACGCCATATTTATTCTCACTGATGCTGGGCCTGGGACATTTTCTACCCCCACCAGCCACAGTCTGGCCCCCCTTAAGTTTTAAGGACAGTAAACTGGCCCTTCCTTTGAAAAGTTAGGAGACCCCTGCCCTACATCCAATCTTTAGGTTTGTATTCCTAGACATACAATAATTGTTACTGAAATTTACCTAATTTTACTAGAATTGGTCAACTACCGTATCTTCTCGAGTATAAGCCGACCCGAATATAAGCCGAGGCACCTAATTTTACCACAAAAAAATGGGAAAACGTATTGACTCGAGTATAAGCCTAGGGTGAGAAATGCCAGCTACTGTAAGTGGAAAAGAGGGTCAACAATGCCCATTTGCAGCCTAACTGTGCCCATTTGCAGCCTCACTGTGCCCATTTGCATGCCACACTGTGCCCATTTGCAGTCATAGGACCCCCGAACTTCAAACTTGGTAGTTAAGGGTTCCTAGATGCCCCCTAGCTGCAGCCAAAATTTGGGGTCTCTGGACCCAAAGGGTCCCGAAATGACATTGCTGTAGATGGACACAGTTGACCGACTTTGGGGCTCCGTATCTCGGGGCCACTTGGAGCTAGGAACCCCAAATTTGGTGTGGAACTAGCACTATAACAACCCAATGGGGTTCCTAGCACTAAGTGGCCCCGAGATACAGGGCCCCAAATTCGGTTCGGAAAATGTCAAGCACTTTTCTGCAGCAGAGAATGACATTTTCCGAACCGACTTTGGGGCCCCGTATCTCGGGCCACTTGGTGCTAGAAACCCCATCTTTGGATAAGTTGAAGTGATAGTTCCACTGGGGTTCCTGGCACTAAGACCCCTTTCACACCAAGGGCGTTTTGCAGGTGCTATAGCATTAGAAATAGCGCCTGCAATCCGCCCTAAAACAGCTGCAACATTGTCTGCACTGTGAAAGCCCGAGGGCTTTGGCAGGACATCAGGAAAAGTCCTGCCAGCAGCTTCTTTGGAGCGGTGAAGGAGCGGTGAACTCACCGCTCCTCCAGCGCTTCTCCCCATTGAAATCAATGGGGCAGCGCTGTAATACCACCGGCAAAACGCCACTGTTGCTGCGTCTTACCGGGGGTTTTAACCATTTCTTGGCCGCCAGCGGGGGGATAAAAGCACCCCGCTAGCGGCCGAAATGCGCTGCAAATCCAAAGGTAAAATGCCGCTAAAAATAGCAGTGTTTTACCGCCGACGCTATGGGCGGTGTGGTGTGAAAGGGGTCTCAGTGGTCCTGAGATACGGGGCCCCAAAGTCAGGTCGGAAAATGTAATTCTCTGCTGCAGAAAAGTGCTTGACTCAAGTATAAGCTGAGGGGGGCATTTTCAGGCTTCCAAAAATGTGCTGAAAAACTCAGCTTATACTCGAGTATATACGCTATCTTATTGGCCATTCATTATTGATAAATATACAGTCCTCTTATATTATCTTATTTTCTCACTGTCACAATATTCCGAGTCTGGTCGTCACAAAATAAAGAACATCGTGACACTCTTTTATCCCATCTGAGGGGCGTTGTTTTGGGTATGTGCCTACAGACTTCAGGGTGGGAAGTCTGCATATCTGGACGAGCTTAGCTTTTAGAAAACAGAGAAAATACCAATATTGGATTTCCAGGCTGAGTATTTTATTTGATCGTGGTGCATACATGAGAACTTAAGATAAGATTCCCAGTAACACAGAGTCAAGCTAATCTGCCTCATCCTTCTGTTTGCTGAACCCAGTGACCAGCCTACTCTATCTTCCTACTGCATTGCTTTGTGCAATTTACTGCAAATCAAAGGCCTCTCCAGGTCTGTCAGCCTCATCTCTCTCCACCTTACTGATAACCAGATGAGAGCGAGATAACGTTATCTGATAAGGGTTTGCCCCAGCAAGCACAGCCACAAACAAACTATGCTTGTTAACCTCTATATATAATCACAGTGGGGGGTAATCTTGACTTGTGACATGGTTTCTGCCACATTTGTTGTCAATTTGTTATATTTTTGCTAGTTTAGAGCCGAATGCCTGGCAAAAAAAGAAAAAAAAAAAATTCAGTTATGTGTTTATTGAATCTCAGTTAAATGTGTTATTAAACTGGCGCTAGACAAATTCCATTCAAGTATGTATTCTTAACGGAAAAAGCCCCTTCTATTGTTCTCAGCCCCCTCCAAATCCCCCCCCCCCCTTTTTTTTTTTTTTTTGCTGCTGGGATCTGATTTCCTATTAAAGGGTGGCTGCGTTTGTTCTCCATAGACCCACTGTGTGTTGGAACAAAGCCACCCTCACATGATTGTTTCTGAGATGGACTAGAGATAAAGGACTATGGGATTTGTAGTGTGCACAGAACAGTGAACTTGACTGCAACTAACGTGCATTGGTCATTCCAAGCAAATATACCCCAGATGACGTCTTAGAGGACGAAACGCGTCGGGTAGACCACAGTACCAGCACTACGCCATTACCAATCTCGCCTTATCTCTTCTACTTAAATGTGAGCATTTACTTTGTTTTATAAATAAATTGTTCCCTTTTTAAACGTTATTACGCTATGCGAGCCTTGTTTTTACCTTATCTCGGTATACATGAGCGCGCATGACCGCATGACCATATGGAGTGTTTTGACGTCCACCTTTTGTCCATTGCCATACACCTTGAGGGAAGTCTTTGAACAGATCGTGGAACAGCAACCTATAAACATCTTTACCTAAGTCTATCACGACTTGCGAGGCATACGCCTACCCAAGTCTGTGATTTCCGGTAAGCTGCACTCTTATGGGCCTTGATGCCACCGAACCACCATCATCGCACTTAAAGCACTTTTAGTGCGGCTGGAGGATCGCACGAAATTGCCACTTCGTTATGAATTTTACCATTCACATGGACTGTATTATATGATTCACCTATCACATAATCACTTTGTACCAAACGGAACGTTGGCTTTTATTCAAATTTCTATTGGACCACTTCATACCCACATGTGGATCACTCACATGCACTTATAGACTGTGATTCAGTTCTATTATTATCACCCTTTTATTTTCATTATAGATGGTCATGATTTTATCAGTATATGATTTTGATTTTATTCATGTGTTCTTAAAATTATATGATTTTAATCATTTATTTATATCATATTTTATCAACACACCATCTGTCACCGTATGGTAGATCAAACCATATGCACATCAGTATTTAAAGCGCAACATTACTTACCTTTTCCAAAAGGAGAGGTTCCGAGGCTCATGGAAAATGTTACAAGGAGCCAGGAAAACGCCGTAATGCCGCGTACACACGATCGGAAATTCCGCCAGCAAAAGACCGATGTGAGCTTTTGGTCGGAAAATGCGACTGTGTGTAGGCTCCATCGGACTTTTGCTGGGGGAATTTCGGCCAGCAAAAGATTATATACACGATCGGAATTCTCGTGGGAAAAGCCTTGGATGTTTTTTTCGATGGAATTCCGCTCAAGCTTGTGTTGCCTACACACAGTCACACCAAATTCCGACCGCCAAGAACGCAGTGACGTACAACACTACGACAAGCCACGAAAATTAAGTTCAATGCTTCCGAGCATGTGTTGAATTGTTTCAGAGCATGCGTCGGAATTTTGTGCGTTGGATTTGCCACAGACGATCCGAATTTCCGATAGAAACTTTTTTCGTCTGAAAAATTGAGAACATGCTCTCAATCTTTTGCTTGCCGAAATTCCGCCAGCAAAAGTCCGATGGAGCATACACACGGTCGCATTTTCCGACTAAAAGCTCTTTTGCTGGCGGAATTTCCGATCGTGTGTACGCAGCATGAGAGCATGTTCTCAATTTTTCTATCTGAGATTCCGATCGTCTGTGGCAATTCTGACGTGCAAAATTCCGACGTATGCTCGGAAACAATTCAGCGCATGCTTGGAAGCATTGAACTTTTGCGGCTTGTCGTAGTGTTCATCAACGCGTTTTTGACGGTTGGAATTTGGTGTGACCGTGTGTAGGCAACACAAGCTTGAGAGGAATTCCGTCAGAAAAAACAAGGAACAGTCTGAAAGAAGGAGAGAGCAAAGGGATGATCTAATCAACCTTCTGTTGCTCCTTCATTGCCCACTCACGGTCTGGGAGCAGGGATTAACTGCAGTAGAAAAAAAAAGCCTTTGTAAATCTTTATTTCAAGTGTAGATGTCTACTGTACTGTCAACTGTAGGCTGAAATCAGGAGTGCTTCTAAATTGCAACATATATGTGGTCAATGGAAACTGTGTTTTCTGTAGAGGCCACCATACAAAGTTGGAGGGTTTCACATGGTGCAAGCATTTTGCTGCTTTCCTGCAATAGTGTCCCCATGTACGTGGTGATTGTTGGATCACTGACAGTTGTACTGGTTGGACTTTTTCATTTGATATTCCATTCTGTAACTAAGTGACCAGATATTGCCTCCCTTTACTTGGTGGAGCATTTCAGAACCAGAGAAAAGTGGCCGTGACACCACAAAGCCACCCAATACACTTCCACGTACGGCCTTTGCATATAACCTTGGCCTGACTATAAATTAGAAGAACTCTTAAAAAAGAGCTGATGCCAACGAGACCTGTAATGTGTATTGCCAGTTTGTGAGTCATTGCCAAAAGTGTGACATGGCCATATACAAAAGCAACTTTGGCAGTGTTCAGCCGGGACACGTGCACTGAAAGAACTGTTCTTTTTTTTTTTTTTTCTATGGGAAAAAAAGAGCAAACCTGACTATGTTGCAGATACAGGCTTCTAAATTAAGCAAATGTTAATTTAATGTTCATTTTTTATTCATGAGGCCTAATTTTTTGTTGATTCTAGAAGAGGGAGTATTTACTTTTATCTGCTAATTAAATGCTAGGGACTGGATGGTTATGTACGCAATGGCTAGACAGTTACTATATATTGTACTGTGTGTGTGTGTGTGTGTGTGTGTGTGTGTGTGTGTGTATATATATATATATATATATATATATATATATAGTGGATGTATATATACACAGGGCTGGTGCAAGTATTTTTGACACCCTAGGCGAAACCTAATTTTGCCGCCCCCCTTGGCTCCACCCCTGACTCCACCCCCTTTGCCCTGCAGCCTTTCCAGCGCCCATCAAATGCAGCCTCTCCAGCGCCAGCCTTAATCTAGGCTTACCTGTAGGTCAAAGTGGTTTGTAAGGTTTTACAACCACTTTAAGAACTATCTTCAGCGCTAAGAGAAATAAGGAGCCCTGGGAGTGATGGTTTGGCCCCCACAGAGCCCTGATCTCAACATCATGGAGTCTGTCTGGGATTACATGAAGAGACAGAAGGATTTGAGGTAGCCTTCATCCACAGAAGATCTATGGTTAGGTCTCCAAGAGGTTTGGAACAACCTACCTGCTGAGTTCTTTTAAAAACTGTGTGTTAGTATATCTAGAAGAATGAATGCTGTTTTGAAGGAAAGGGTTGTCACACCAAATTTTGACTTGATTTAGATTTTTCTTCTGTTTTCCCACTTTGTATTTTGTAAATTGATAAAAATAAACAATTAAAATGAATATTTTTGAAAGCATTTTTTCATACCTGCCCAACATTTTTGCATAGTACTGTGTGTATATGTATGTATAGCACACACACATATATATACATATAAAACACATATAACATATATATATATATATGTATGTATATGTGTGTGTTTGTGTATGGCACAGAAAATCAGAACACCTATGTATTTGATTTACAAGCAAGATGTCAGCAATTTGCTTGTAATGTCCAAGTTATGCAATCTGTGTGTGAATCAGGAAAGCACAGCTTGGGGCCGAGGCAATGTGGTGACCAGACTGGAATATTATC
>CM053026.1:216466871-216515361 GCA_028564925.1 Lithobates sylvaticus | reverse complement strand
CCACTTCTTCTTGCGCTGGTCTTCTCGTCCTTCTCGTCCGCATCTTCTTCCATGGCGTCGGCAGTCAGCAGCACACTGACACGCTGACACTGAAACACAATATGCAAGGCCGCCGCGGCCTCTTATACCGTGGGGCGTGTGCTAAAGCCCCTGAGCTATAATTGGCTACAGGCATCCTGCCTGTAGCCAATTATGGCTCTCCTCGCTGCCAGCACTGTGATTGGCCAAGCATGCGGGGTCACAGTGCATGCTTGGCCAATCATCAGCCAGCATTGCACTGCGACTGGCGCAATGCATCGCGGGCCGCTTGCATCACACGAATGTGATGTGAGCGGCCCAAATAGTTCTGGGCTCGCCGAACGGGCGAACGCCCAATGTTTGATTTGAACATGGGTTTGAATCGAACACCGGGCCCATCCCTAATCTTCATAATAAATATGGATACTGCAGATACCAATGACTAAAATCCAATTCTAATTCTAATCTAATACTGTCTATTTCTCTTTCAAGACTTCTGTGAAATGTGCCATCTGACAGTTGCCGGTTTATATCTGTCTCAGCAAAGCAAACTAAAAGAAATAAATATATATATATATATATATATAAATATATATATATATATATATATATATATATATATATATATATATATATATAAATATATATAAATATATATATATTGAGAGTAACTTGGTTTGAGAGCGTTTTTTGCAAGACAAGCAACATTTTTTGATAAATTTTGACTTGACATACAAGCGATGTCTTGATATACAAGTAGCCTCATGTCACAACTGAGTTTAAAAGAGACGAGAGGCGCCGTAGCAATATGGCTACATTTAATGAAGGTACAACATTTAGCAACTCACATGGTTGATGATTAAAACAGGCACATCTAAGTATGCAGGCATCTGGGGTAACGCTGTCCACATAGACCGTCCTCTGTACCGCCATCGGCATCATCCCTTCCACGCTGCGCTCTTCAAGCCTCACTTTCAGATTGCTCTACTTCAGGGTAGTCTTCCCGGTCACAATTACAGACTGACAGTGGTGAGAGCCGTAGAGAATGGTCTATGTGGACAGCTTTACCCCGGATGCCTGAATACTTAGATGTGCCTCTTTTAATCATCAACCATGTAATTTGCTAAAGGTTTTACCTTCAATAACCACTTTCAGACCGGACCATTTTGCTGGCTTAAGACCAGAGCACTTTTTGCGATTCGGCACTGCGTCGCTTTAACTGACAATTGCGCAATCGTGCGATGTGGCTCCCAAACAAAATTGACGTCCTTTTTTTTCCCCACAAATAGAGCTTTCTTTTGGTGGTATTTGATCACCTCTGCGGTTTTTATTTTTTGCGGTATAAACAAAAAAAGAGCGACACTTTTGAAAAAAACACATTTTTTTTTACTTTTTGCTATAATAAATGTCCCCAAAAAATATATACATTTTTTTTCCTCTGTTTAGGCAGATACGTATTCTTCTACATATTTTTGGTAAAAGAAATCGCAATAAGCGATTATTGATTGGTTTGCGCAAAAGTTATAGTGTTTACAAAATAGGGGATAGTTTTATGGCATTTTTATTAATCATTTTTTTTTTTACTAGTAATGGCGGCGATCAGCGAATTTTTTTTCGTGACTGCCACATTATGGCGGACACATTTGAAATTTTTTACACATTTTTTGGGACCATTGTCATTTATACAGCAATCAGTGCTATACAAATACACTGAATTACACTGGCAGTGAAGGTGTTAACCAGGAGTTGGCAGTGTAGGGGTTAAGTGTGTCCTAGGGGCGTGTTGCTAACTGTGGGGGCATGGCTGTGTTTTACAGATCACTGATCTCTGCTCCAATCACAGGGAGCAGAGATCAGTGTCACTTGTTGCTAGGCAAAACGGGGAGATGCTGTTTACATTGGCATCTCCCCATTCTTCCTCCCGTGAGATGATCGCGGGTATCCCCGTGGCGATCAAGTCCGCGGGACCCATGATCGGACTCACGGAGGTCGATGGCCACGGCAGAAAATTCAAAGGGATGTACCTGTACGCCCTTATGCCTGTCCGTGCCATTCTGCCGACATACATCGTCGTGCGCCAGTCGGGAAGAGGTTAAATGTAACCATATTGCTACACTTAGAGGCGCCTCTCTTCTCTTTATACTCTGTAGCTCCTGCTGGATTTTGCTTCTAATCCCCTTGTGGAGGCTGCCATTTGTGGATGGACATTTTATGATTACACAACCTGGTCTCATTGCTATAATTTTTTTTATATGGACTATAAACTGAAAGACCTATGAATAAATGGTTGTGGAACGAATTATCTGAGTTTCCATTATTTCTTATGGGGAAATTCATTTTGATATACAAGTGATTTGGATTACAAGCATGTTTCCAGAACTAATTATGCTCACAATCCAAGGTTTTACTATGTATATATATATATATGTATATATATATACACTGTGCATATAAAGTTGTACCCCAGATGACGTCTTAGAGGACGAAACGCGTTGGGTGGACCACAGTACCAGCACTACGCCATTACCAATCTCGCCTTATCTCTTCTACTTAAATGTGAGCATTTACTTTGTTTTATAAATAAATTGTTCCCTTTTTAAACGTTATTACGCTATGCGAGCCTTGTTTTTACCTTATCTCGGTATACATGAGCGCGCAGGACCGCATGACCATACGGAGTGTTTTGACGTCCACCTTTTGTCCATTGCCATACACCTTGAGGGAAGTCTTTGAACAGATCGTGGAACAGCGACCTATAAACATCTTTACCTAAGCCTATCACGACTTGCGAGGCATACGCCTACCCAAGTCTGTGATTTCCGGTAAGCTACATTCTTATGGGCCTTGATGCCACCGAACCACCATCATCGCACTTAAAGCACTTTTAGTGCGGCTGGAGGATCGCACGAGATTGCCACTTCGTTATGAATTTCACTATTCACATGGACTGTATTATATGATTCACCTATCACATAATCACTCTGTACGGAACGTTGGCTTTTATTCAAATTTCTATTGGACCACTTCATACCCACATGTGGATCACTCACATGCACTTATAGACTGTGATTCAGTTCCATTATTATCACCCTTTTATTTTTATTATAGATGGTCACGATTTTATCAGTATATGATTTTGATTTTATGTGTTCTTAAAATTATATGATTTTAATCATTTATTTATATCATATTTTATCAACACACCATCTGTCACCATATGGTAGATCAAACCATATGCACATCAGTATTTAAAGCGCAACATTACTTACCTTTTCCATATAAAGTTGTACGTATACAGAAAACAATGTTGTAATGTTTATTGTTCCCAATGCCAGCTAAAGTTGAATTATATCACTCACAAACTCTTTTTCCACTGCAACTTTGCAGTGGGCCTGCAAAAAGATGTACTGGATCCATCATAACAACTGCATTACTTTGACAGCTCCCTCCAGTACCTAAAAGAAAATGATTCTTTTTAAAATGCATAGGAAGACAGGATAGGATTCTGCATAAGATCAGGATATAATAAACAAACACAGATGAGTGGAAGGATATGCAATTGCTCGCAGTGTGCACTTTACAGAGGATCTGCAAAGAATCACAAAATAGAAAACAAATTTAAACACTGGATAATGCTAATGCACGTATTCTAAATGGCACAATTTTTACTAAATAAACATCTGGACTCTGGAAGAATTTACATTCAATAATTTGCCATCTGTCTGTTATGTCCTTGTTTTCTTGTTGGTTTTGTTGCAATTTTTTTTTCTGTTTAGTAAAGCAGTCTTCACTGGAATGAATCACAGCAAGCATTTTTATATCTAAAAGGCAAATAGATTATAATTTTCTGTTACAAAGGGAGTTGTTACACTTTCCCCAAATACTGAAATCTGTATGTTTGGTACAAATACTCCCTTCCAAACCACTAGTCTGTTTCATTACATCTGTCTTTTAAAATGACACTACTGCTGAATGGATCCAAGTGTGTATAAGTAGCATCAATTCCTCTACGCATTATCAGCTTGTGTATAATTCCCAACTGCCTTTACTTTGGTGGAACAGTTCCAACTTTCAATAAACAAAAAATTTAATAAAAACTTTACCAAAATGCGTATGGGTTTGCCTTGATTCGATTAAATTTGGCAGAGGATTTGGAAAAACCTACATTGGCATATAACCACGATATAATAGTAGATATGAATTTATATGACAGGTGTCTGCACTGAAGATGCACATTTAGTTTCTGATGCCAGCAAACCCACTTCAGTATTTGTATATGTTGTTTATTTGTTTTTTTTATGTTCAGTGGAAAAAAAAAAGCATTTTAAAGCAATATACTTTGTTTTAGTCAGGTAAAAAAAAAATATTGCAGTAAAAGTTTCATAGTTACCACTTGCAGCCAGGTGATTGCATTTTGTGGTTTGCTAACAGCGAGTTTACATCAGTGTTTTATTTCTATGATGTGAAGATTCTCAATAACTTGGTGTGATTTAATCTCTAGCTCTTCAGCCCTATTTAGAGTATACAACAGTTAAATATGAAAGAGGCACTAGGAGGAGTCAGAGTGACGAAACATGTCGGGGACATGGCTACATGGATACTAACTCCATTGTTATCAGACGTTACTGTTCAGATCGGTTCGTAGCTGGTCGTAGCTGTTGGTAACTGTTCGTGACTTACACACCATTTTTGTGAACAGAGGCCGCGGAGTGGGTGAGAGGGATTTAGGCACACACTTCGGATCCGCTGTGACCGCAGTGCACTGCCGAGCCATTGGTATACAGTTTGCTGTGAGAGATTTCGTTTTTTGCTGGCATTATTTGCTTAACATGTGAGTGGAAACATTGAAGTGTGGTTGTGAAATTTTTAATAAATTGGTTATTATATGTGGTTATTATATATTATAGTTATTATATATTATACGCTATGTGGAGCACTTTTTATTTTTCACATATGGATGTGCCTGGCCTGTAAACACAAAAGTGGGAGGCAACATCAGCTGATGAGTGCGGTTTCATTGGGAGAGGTGTCATGGGCACGTCGGTGTGGTGGAAGATTGAAGGAGTTTATAAAAATTGATTTCCTGTTTGTTTTCTTCTATACTCATCAATGGACTTTTTAATTCCATAGCACAACATCACGGGGTGTTATATTTATATTTACATATCACGATATTTATTCATTTATAATTTGTATTAGCGCTGCTTAATTATTTCCTAATATTTGCAGTACACGTTTTAGGTATAATTTATTCATTTAAATAAGAAAGAGGATCATACCTTCTCACTCTGCTCACAGGACCCATATAGAGCATTAAGATTTTAGTTAGAAAAAGGGAGTAAGCACAGAGCTAGTATTAAGCCTCGTACACACGATCGGATTTTCCACCAACAAAACCGTGGAATTTTGTCCGAAGGCCGTTGGCCCAAATTTGTCTTGCATAGACATGGTCACACAATTGTTGGCCAACAATTACTAACGTAGTGACGTACTAGACGTACTATGTGGTTTTTCATCTCTTTAGCGCCACCCTTTGGGCTCCTTCTGCTGATTTTGTGTTAGTAGAAGTTTGGTCAGTGTTGATTCGTGCTTTTCATTTCGCACTCATTTTGCACTTTTTATTTCGTGCTTTTCATTTTGCACTTTTCATTTCGTTTTCCCCTTATTTAGTTTCTGAATGGCCGTTGGTCAACCAGCCATGTTGCGGAATCAGAGGTGATAACGTGTTATTTATTATTGGCCTTGGAGTTATTGCTTTGACATTATTTTTTGGGTTGGATAATGATTTGATTTGTTATATTTTCTATATTTTTGGATGCATAGAATGCACTTTTTGGTTAAGTTCTATTGGCAGATAGCATGTCTAATTTTATTTGTTTCCTTTTTTTTAATGCACAATAAACAAATTGTGGAGAATAATACTTGGCTATGTGTTTTACTTCAAATGACAGTTTGGGAGTAGGCAGTTACATTTAAAAAATACAATGGAAAATTAACAAGGAACACCAACATAGTTGTGTCTTTGATCTTAAAAACTACAGGATAATGGTGTTGTGGTAACTTGCCCAACAAAAAAAAAAAGCATCATAATATTATTCTTGATATCACTAGAAAAAAAAAACCTTTGAAAATTAGTTTGCAATAACTCCATCATTATCACCAGCAAAGCAGCTTCATTATTATCCCATTAAAGAAGAAGAAAATGTGCGCTGCATTTGGAGATTTCATAATTTGCCACGTCACGAATGTTAATTCTTCATTACAAACGCTAGTTTACAGGACCAACCGCTTCCGGCTCGTCCTTGCTTCCGAGCATGAGTGTTTCTACTATGGACTTTTGTATGATGGACTTGTACATGCGCTCGGAAACTCCAACAACAGACATTTGTCCGCGGAAAATTTGAAAACCTGCTAGCCAACGTTTGTTGGCGGAAAATCGGACAACAATTGTCTAAAGGAGCATACACATGGTCGGATTTTCCGCCAACAGCCTGTCATCACACATTTTCTTGGAAAATCAGATCGCGTGTATGAGGCTTTAGACTACTTAATAGAAAATTCAGCATGCTTGAAAAAATCTCTGTTATGGAAAGGAAGCACCTTGTACTAAATGTTTATTTATAAAACAAATTTTCTGTAAACACAAATAATAATGCTGATGTGCTGATTAATACCAAAAAAACACCAAAAAATAATAAAAGAAAAAAAACGAAAAGAGCTACAGGTGAGCAGCTCAATTTATTGATTAAAAATACATATATGTCAACTCTATTCATAATTCTGTGATCCTGCCTAAGTTCCTTGCCAGGCCTCTGAGTCAAATAGCACAACTTGGTTATGGACAAACACACACACACAGCATCCTGACCGAAGAACAAAGAAGAAGCAGCACGCTGCTGACATCATTATTCTGCTGTTCTCACCTGTTAGCAGCCCCCCAATGTTATAGTGACAGCAGTGTGCAATAAAGCAGAGCCTGATTGCCTGCCCTGGCAGTGCTCTCTCTCCCTCTTACATTGTGTGTCCTGTTGTGCAGTAGATTACAGGAAAGGATTATAAATATAGGAGTTAGATGCTTACACTAGCTGGATTTAAAATAAATGTAATTATATTCTTGTTCTTGATGAATATACTGTATATCAGCATTATGTATCTAATCTTTTATATTTGTGTATAGTTCTGCTTTAGACAAAGTAGGCAATAAGTAAAGTAATGTAATGTAAGTGTAACATAATGTAAGTGACAGTTGGTATGTGCTAGCAACAAGGCTGGAGGCCATGAAACCAGCTTTATATAGTCTCTGAAGCAGTATAAATTAAATGAGCAAGTAAAAGATTGGCCCTGGGATTATTGTCTGAGTTTGAATATTGTTGTCATAAAAAGTTATTTTCACAGCTCTGAAGATCAAAATGAGATCTTGGCAAATTCTGATGTTGCCTAATCTAAGGCAGCATAACTGATTACTTTCTGGTTTACACCACTACAGGTTATGTATATGCAGAAAACTATTTGTGCCAATAAACAGGTTTTAGAAGACATGTTTTACATTAGATATTCTAAATATGTCAGGTGCCACCTGCAATACATTTAGTGAAGGATATTTTCTAAATGACAGATACATATGTTTTCATTAAACATCTGTATATTGTTTTTATTGTGCATATTTGCAATATCTCTCGCGGTGGAACTGGCATATCATTAAAATCCAGGTATATGGGTAGCAATGAGTGAGCTTTTTAAATCCGCTCTATTTATTCATTAACTACCCTATATACTCAAGTATAAGCCGACCAGAATATAAGCGAGGCACCTAATTTTACCACAAAAAACTGGGAAAACGTATTGATTTAAGTATAAGCCGAGGTTGGGAAATGCAGCAGCTACTGTAAGTGGAAAAGAGGGTCAACAATGCCCATCTGCAGCCTCACTGTGCCCATTTTCAGCCTCACTGTGCCATCTTCATGCCCCACTGTGCCATCTTCATGCCCCACTGTGCCATCTGCATGCCTCACTGTGCCATCTCCATGCCCCACTGTGCCATCAGCATGCCTCACTGTGCCATCAGCATGCCTCACTGTGCCATCTGCATGCCTCACTGTGCCATCTGCATGCCTCACTGTGCCATCTGCATGCCCCACTGTGCCATCTTCCTGCCTCACTGTGTCCATCTGCAGCCTCGTGTACCTGATCTCCGATCTCCAGAACACCGGAGCTGTGACATGCAGTCTAGTCGGCGGCCATGCAGTGTAACAAAGCCCCGCCTCCTCCTCGTCCTTGTCTGTGATGGAACACTGATTCAGTTTTCCAGCAGTGAGTCAGTGTTCTGCCTATCACGGAAGAGGATGAGGAAAAGGCTGGGCTTTGTTATACTGAACGGCCGCCTACTAGACTGCATGTCACAGCGCCGGGAGATCAGGCGCACCAGGCTGCAGATGGGCACAGTGACTCCAGTATAAGCCGAGCGGGCTTTTTCAGCACAAGAAAATGTGCTCACAAACTCGGCTTATACCCGAGTATATACGGTATTGAAAGTATTGTGATCAGGGGTGTGCATTTGGCATATGTACTTAAAGTTCAAATCCAGCCTAAATTTGTTAGCTTTTGGAATTCTTTGAAACTCTATCAGATTATTATTGTTTCTCTGTGTTTTATTGTAGAACATTTACATATACTTTTCATCCGGCACATAGTGCTTCTTAAAGCTGACCTTCACTCAAAAAGGGAAAATGCTGCTAATCCTCCTCCCTGTCCTCAACTCTAACACTTTTGAGGTTTGTTTTACAGGGAACAGGTACCTTTATTGTCAGGTACCCACTGCCACTCTATCAATTATCCATTAGGTGAGAATGACATCTGCTTGGACCCACCCTGCCCATGCCCCACCTACAGCCTCCAGGGACATGTCAGTCCCAGAACACTGTGAGATCTTGCACATGTGTAGTGGGGAGCTAGCTCCCAGGCCTGGTCCCCCGGTCAACACCTGTACAGTCATCACCAGGGCAGTGTTTTACTTTATCTGGGGCTCCAAGATGGACAGATTAAAGCAAGCAATCATATTCAAAGAGCCCCTCAAAGGCAGTAGGATATGCCCAACATCACTACTCAACTGAGGGTGTTTTTTTGCTTGCCACTGCATCCACAGGACTTTAATTGATCAGACAATGGGCTCAGGTGGCAACTCCATATCTTATTTTTTCCTCCTGCCTCTTTGGAGGACCCTTGGATGGGACAGATGATTTAGCTCAATTGCCTATACAGTACAGTAAAACCTTGGATTGCGAGCATAATTCGTTCTGGAAACATGCTTGTAATCCCAAAGCACTTGTATATCAAAGCGAATTTCCCATAAGAAATAATGGAAACTCAAATGATTCCTTCCACAACCATTTATTCACAAGCCATTCAGTTTATAGTCCATTTAAAAAGATTATAGCAATGTGATTTGGTTGTGTAACAATAAAATGTCCATCCACAAATGTCAGCCTTCACAAGGGGATTAGAAGCAAAATCCAGCAGTAGCTACAGAGTATAAAAGAGAAGAAAAGAGAGGCACCTCTAAGTGTAGCAATATGGTACAACATTTAGCAACTCACATGGTTGATGATTAAAAGAGGCACGTCTAACTATGCAGGCATCGGGGGTAAGCTGTCCACATAGACCATCCCCGCATCGCCGGCTCTCACCAATGTCAGTCTGCAATTGTGACCGGGAAGACTAACCTGCAGTAGAGCGATCTGAAAGCGTGGCTTGAAATGCTCGTGGAAGGGACTACATCAATGGCGGTGAGGAGGACGGTCTATGTGGACAGCTTAACCACGGATGCCTGCATACTTGGATGTGCCTCGTTTAATCATCAACCATGTGCGTTTCTAAATGTTGTACTTTCATTAAATGTAAGCATATTGCTACACTTAGAGGCACCTTCCTTCTCTTTTATACTCAGTTGTGACATGACACTACTTGTATATCAAGACATTGCTTGTATATCAAGTTAAAATGTATTAAAAAATTTAGCTCGTCTTGCAAAACGCTCTCAAGTTACTCCCAATCCAAGGTTTTACTGTAATTGGGATGCTCCCTGGTATTACTTGGGCACTTTTAAGTTCATCAAGGTGCAGGGGCTGGAAGTAATTTAGTTTAAATTTAGTTTCAGTTTAAATTTAAACATGTGAGGCAGGGCTTATCTCAGGCACTGCACATCTGACATTGCGCCACTAGGCATTTTTGTAGTACCTTAGGCGACATAATGCCTATGGGTTAAAGTGACATCATATATCGTGTGATTGGTTTGGGGAACTTCACCCAACACAGCATGTTAAGCAAAGGACCGCTGAGTAAATGTCATTTATTGTGTGATTGTAACTGCATTGCTATGTGGTATATTTATGCAATGTGTTGCAGTACAAGGTGGAATGTACTCTAACAAAGTATTTGTATTTTATATATAAATAAAATATATTTTTTCAAGAAAAAAACTAATCACTGCAAAAAAAAAAACACACACACACACACACACAGAATAGGGGTAGGACATGTGGTTAATATGCTTACGTTTACATTGCTTTGGTACTGCAGGGGTAGACATATCCATTACACTTAGGGGGAGATTAACTAAAACTAGTGCACCTGTACGCTCTCAGCCTCCCTCACACCTGTATGCTCTCAGCCTCCCTCACACCTGTACGCTCTCAGCCTCCCTCACACCTGTACACTCTCAGCCTCCTCACACCTGTATGCTCTCGCCCCCCTCACACCTGTACGCTCTCAGCCCCCTCACACCTGTACGCTCAACCCCCCTCACACCTGTACGCTCTCAGCCCCCCTCACACCTGTACGCGCTCACCCCCCTCACACCTGTACGCTCTCAGCCCCCTCACACCTGTACGCTCTCAGCCTCCCTCACACCTGTATGCTCTCAGCCTCCCTCACCTGTACGCTCTCAGCCTCCCTCACACCTGTACGCTCTCAGCCTCCCTCACACCTGTATGCTCTCAGCCTCCCTCACACCTGTACGCTCTCAGCCTCCCTCACACCTGTACACTCTCAGCCTCCCTCACACCTGTATGCTCTCAGCCTCCCTCACACCTGTATGCTCTCAGCCCCCCTCACACCCGTACGCTCTCAGCCCCCCTCACACCTGTACGTGCTCAACCCCCCTCACACTTGTACGCTCTCAGCCCCCCTCACACCTGTACGCGCTCAACCCCCCTAACACCTGTACGCTCTCAGCCTCCCTCACACCTGTATGCTCTCAGCCCCCCTCACACCTGTACACTCTCAGCCCCCCTCACACCTGTACACTCTCAGCCTCCCTCACATCTTTATGCTCTCAGCTCCCCTCACACCTGTACGCTCTTAACCCCCCATCACACCTGTACGCTCTCAGCCCCCCTTACACCTGTATGCTTTCAGCCCCCATAACACCTGTACGCTCTCAGCCCCATCACACCTGTACGCTCTCAGCCCCCCTCACACCTGTACGCTCTCAGCCCACCCTTACACCTGTACGTGTAGACATGTATAACACAGAGACATGTACACACAGGCATGTACACACACATAGGCATGTACACACACAGAGACATGTACCACCCCTCCCTCCCGCACAACAGAACTTACTTGTAAGGCGGTCCTAGTCCCAGCTCTTGTTTCCATATGCAGACGGGTGCACATGCAGGAAATGGCCAGAGGTGGCAGCAAAGAGCCTGATGTCAGCTCATGACAGAGCAGCAGCCTGCAAACTCACACACATACTGGTGCATCCAGGGAGCTCCACTGCACCCAACCCTTCCTTCTCACATCCATGCCAGTCGGCCGGGCCCGTCCAGACGCTCGGGCCCCCTACAAGTGCATGGGCTGTAACATCCCGATGGCGGCCCTGCCCACTGTATCATGAAATGACAGGTGGGAGCACTCATCGTTCTGGAAGAACGTCATATTGTGTGTGAGCCTGGGAAGCGCGCATCGTGGCGATTGGTGATGCACTGTGTCCCACAGACACAGTGCATCACCGATCATGGTAAAGAGCCTATGACGTAGGTTCTTTACCATGTGATCAGCTGTGTCCAATCACAGTGTAAACAGGAAATGCTGGTTATCTGCATTCCTCTCCTCACACTGACAGAGTGTGAGGAGAGGAGAGCCAGTAGGTGGCATTACTTAGTTATCAGTGCTACCCTTCAGTGCCCATCAGTGATGCCTGTCAGTGCCAAACATGTAGATATAGTAAGAAAACCTCCAATTAAATATAACTTGAGAAATCATAAAGGGTACCATCATCCAAATGACAATAGAGAATAATGGGGTGCAAGGAGACAATTGGGGAGCAAGGAATAAATGGACTATCTTGTGCTCAGTGCTCGTGGAAGGGACTACATCAATGGCGGTGAGGAGGACGGTCTATGTGGACAGCTTAACCACGGATGCCTGCATACTTGGATGTGCCTCGTTTAATCATCAACCATGTGCGTTTCTAAATGTTGTACTTTCATTAAATGTAAGCATATTGCTACACTTAGAGGCACCTTCCTTCTCTTTTATACTCAGTTGTGACATGACACTACTTGTATATCAAGACATTGCTTGTATATCAAGTCAAAATGTATTAAAAAATTTAGCTCGTCTTGCAAAACGCTCTCAAGTTACTCCCAATCCAAGGTTTTACTGTAATTGGGATGCTCCCTGGTATTACTTGGGCACTTTTAAGTTCATCAAGGTGCAGGGGCTGGAAGTAATTTAGTTTAAATTTAGTTTCAGTTTAAATTTAAACATGTGAGGCAGGGCTTATCTCAGGCACTGCACATCTGACATTGCGCCACTAGGCATTTTTGTAGTACCTTAGGCGACATAATGCCTATGGGTTAAAGTGACATCATGTATCGTGTGATTGGTTTGGGGAACTTCACCCAACACAGCATGTTAAGCAAAGGACCGCTGAGTAAATGTCATTTATTGTGTGATTGTAACTGCATTGCTATGTGGTATATTTATGCAATGTGTTGCAGTACAAGGTGGAATGTACTCTAACAAAGTATTTTTATTTTATATATAAATAAAATATATTTTTTCAAGAAAAAAACTAATCACTGCAAAAAAAAAAAACACACACACACACACACACACAGAATAGGGGTAGGACATGTGGTTAATATGCTTACGTTTACATTGCTTTGGTACTGCAGGGGTAGACATATCCATTTTTCAGATGAGATCCTGGGGAATGCCGTGTAGCCCAAATCTCCTGAGATGATGCTACAGCACAGCGTAGTGGCATTTTCTAGCAAGATTTGAGCTACTATGCATTTGCCAAGATCTTATTTGTAGAATGGCTAGATCCCCCTGTCTAGGTGTCTTGGGCTGAAAAAAGGGGAAAGGTATAAACTAATTTTTCTCTATTTTTTTTTGCAGCATCTTGAGATAGGGAAAGGGGGCAATGATAAATAGGCAGACCTTGCAATTTAGTGCTTAAAGCCCGACTCCAAGAAACCTACAAATCCTACCTTGCAGTGGGGCATCACCTGCACTGAAAGGGTTAACTGCTCATTTTTTTTCTAGGGGAATCAAAAGCAGTTTTACTTACCTGATCTTCTGCTCCCTGGCAGATGGCACTCCCTATGCTCCAGCAATGGACTGTTCCTCAGCATCGTCAAGTCCAATGCAAGGAACTTAAAGTGTTACTAGACCCAGGACCCTCCATTCCTATATCTGGTCTCCCACAGTACACAGAACATGGAAATGCAATCATTTTAGTAAATATAAACTGCTAAATACCTTCTCTCATCAGTAGTTATAGCAGTCTTGTGATGTCTATCAGTGTTCAGCCAAGCACTGGTTAAAGCTTGTAGAAGTTTTCTCACTGCCCTATCAGACTGCAAGACCCCTGACCCTCTGTCTGGATAATGCTGATTGGCCCTGTGCTGATCACATGCACTCTCCCAAGAAAAAAAAAAAGCCTCTCTAGCAATACACACCAAACTGAGCATGTGCAGCCTGACTCCATAGACTTTGTGTTATCAGGAAATCATCCTGGGGCAGGGGAAGAAGGGGGATCTGTGCATACAGGATCAAACAGCCTTTATACACAATGTAGAGGATTAATCCCTTAGGTTCCACAGTAAGTATAACAAGCATGCTTTACTGCATACATAGACTGATTTTACTATTGTGGGTTTAGTAACACTTTAAACCTTTAGGGCATAGCAGAGAAGACTGCAGGGACTGGGCTAGCAGCATGGCTGAGCTCGCAGGAGAGGAGGATCGGGTAAGTAAAAGTGATTTATTATTATACAGGATTTATATAGCGCCAACAGTTTGCGCAGCGCTTAACAAAATGAAGGCAGACATTACAGTTACATTACAATTTGGTACAAGAGGAATCAGAGGGCCCTGCTCATTAGAGCTTACAATCTAAAAGGGAGGGTCAATTGATACAAAAGGTAATAGCTGTGGGGATGAGCTAATGGAAGAAGTAAAACAGGGTATTAGTTAGAAGCAGGATAGGCTCCTTTAAAGAGAAGGATTTCCAGGGATAATCTAAAGATGGATAGATTAGGGAACAGTCGGACAGATTGGGGTAGGGAGTTCCAAAGGATGGGAGAAGCTCTGGAGAAATCCTGGAGGGAGCTAGAGAGCAGGAGGTCTTGGGATGACCAAAGAGAGCGGCTTGGTTGGTATTTTGGGAGTAGGTTAGTGATGTAGCTGGGGGCAGAGTTATGGATGGCTTTGTAAATTTATCAAGACTTATTAAGTCTCCTAGACCGAGCAGTTAACCCTTGTAATGTGGATGTGGCACTACAGCAGGTGAGAATTCATAGGTTTCCTGGAGTTCAGGTTTAAAGTGGTTATATACCTCTGAAATGAAAAAGCATATTTCTCTATAGTGTGTACTTGCCTTTATTCAAAGCACTGAATGTGATTTCTGTCTGCTTTGTCATTCCTCTGCTATCTGAATGAGTCACTTTTAAGAGTTTATGCAGACACCAAGCAACCAAGTCTCAGGTGTGCATGTTTACATATGAGACTGTGCAGAGAGTGTGTCCATGCCCTTCACTCAGGGCTCAGATTACACTCCCCCCCCCTGCTCTCTGCTGTGCAGTGTGTGGCATCAGATCCCTGCGCCTACCTTCTGAAGCTTAGAAATGCTGTGTAAAATGTATACTTTAGTAGACTGAAGAGGAGCGAGGACTTCAGACAAACATGTACAACTTGTGTAGGAGGATTTGTTTATCTGCAGTTTTCTCTTCTCTACAGCTGTTCAAACTCTAGAATTTATACAACTTGTCTGAGCTGTCAGAAAGCAGGGAACAGGTAGCTGAAGTTACACTCTGCAGAACTCAGTGAGGAGAGCTGAGAGCTGATTGGAAGGCAGGGACACACCCCCTTCACACAGCACACAGGCTGAGGCTGTCAATCACTGGCTGTGTGCTGGAGCTCCCTCCACATCACCTTTTTTCTCTTGGTGTCAGGAAAACTTGTGAGAAGCGATTCATGCAGATAGCAGAGGAAGGAAGCAGCAGACAGAAATTACACTTAGGGGGAGATTAACTAAAACTAGTGCACACAGAATCTGATCTGGTGCAGCTGTGCATAGTAACCAATTAGCATCTAGCTTTTATTGTCAAAGCTTAATTGAACAAGCTAAAGTTAGATGCTGATTGGTTGCTATGCACAGCTGCACCAGATTCCGTGTTGACCAGTTTTAGTAAATCCCTCCTTAGTTCATTGGATTGAGACAAACACACATTAAAGAGGGATATGCTTTGTTCATATTTAATGTCCGAGGTCTAAAACCATTTTGGAAATTTTGGGGGGATTTTCACACCGGACTGACAACTGATGGGGCCCCCGGTCAATGATCATGGGGCCCCCTGCGTCCCAAGCCACACCTGCACAGGGGGACATTGGGGGGGGGGGGGCACACAGGGAGACACTGTGGAGGGGGAGAGAGCGCACAGGGGGACACTGTGGAGGGGGAGAGCACACAGGGGGACACTGTGGAGGGGGAGAGAGCGCACAGGGGGACACTGTAGAGGGGGAGAGAGCGCACAGGGGGACACTGTAGAGGGGGAGAGAGCGCACAGGGGGACACTGTAGAGGGGGAGAGAGCGCACAGGGGGACACTGTGGAGGGGGAGAGAGCGCACAGGGGGACACTGTGGAGGGGGAGAGAGCGCACAGGGGGACACTGTGGAGGGGGAGAGAGCGCACAGGGGGACACTGTGGAGGGGGAGAGAGCGCACAGGGGGACACTGTGGAGGGGGAGAGAGCACACACAGGGGGACACTGTGGAGGGGGAGAGAGCACACAGGGGGACACTGTGGAGGGGGAGAGAGCACACAGGGGGACACTGTGGAGGGGGAGAGAGCACACAGGGGGACACTGTGGAGGGGGAGAGAGCACACAGGGGGACACTGTGGAGGGGGAGAGAGCACACAGGGGGACACTGTGGGGGGGGGGAGAGCACACAGGGGGACACTGTGGAGGGGGAGAGCACACAGGGGGACACTGTGGAGGGGGAGAGCACACAGGGGGACACTGTGGAGGGGGAGAGCACACAGGGGGACACTGTGGAGGGGGAGAGCACACAGGGGGGACAGTGTGGAGGGGGAAAGCACACAGGGGGGACAGTGTGGAGGGGGAAAGCACACAGGGGGGACAGTGTGGAGGGGGAAAGCACACAGGGGGACAGTGTGGGGGGAAGAGCACACAGGGGGGACAGTGTGGGGGAGAGCACACAGGGGGGACAGTGTGGAGGGGAAGAGCACACAGGGGGGGGGGAAGAGCACACAGGGGGGACAGTGTGGGGGAAGAGCACACAGGGGGGACAGTGTGGGGTGGGGGGGGGGGGAGAGCACACAGGGGGGACAGTGTGGGGGGAGAGAATACAGGGAGGACAGTGTGGGGAGAGCACACTGAAGTGTTCCCCGGGCCCCATACATCTGTACTGCCCCCTCCTTCTGATGTCGACTCTCCAGTAAAAAAAAAAAATTCACTCACCCCATGCCTGTAATAATACCGCTAACGGCACCCTGCTCCCCGCCGCCCCCCCCCCCTCTCTTCTCGTCCGTCCTAGACTCCGGGGAGCAGCGTGCCATTAGCGGTATTATTACAGGCATGGGGTGAGTGAAGCAGTGGCGTCGCTAGGGTTGGTGTCACCTGGTGCGGTAATACATGGTGTCACCCCCCACCACTAAGCAGGCTAGTGCATCAGTGCGGCTCTCCCCCTTTAACCTACCACAATGGATGGAGCTGGGATTGGGGGGGAAGGATGGAGCCGGGATTGGGGTGGTGGATAGAGCTGGAATGGGATCAGGGAATGGATGGAGCCGGGATAGGATCAGGGGATCGATAAAGCCGGGATGGGATCAGGGGATGGGATCAGGGGGATGGATGGAGCTGGGATGGGATCAGCCGGGATGGGATCAGGGGGATGGAGCTGGGATGGGATCAGGGGGATGGATGGAGCGGGGATAGAATCAGGGGGATGGATGAAGTGGGAATAGGATCAGGGGGATGGATAGAGCAGGGATAGGAACAGGGGGGGATGGATGGAGTGGGGATGGGATCAGGATTGGTGGGGATGGATGAGCGGGTATGGGATCGGGGAGTGGGTGGAGCTGGATGGGATCGGGGGAGTGGATGGAGCCGGGATGGGATCTTTGATTTGGGAGGGGGTTAAATGATATGTGCTAGGGGGTGCTTTGGGAGGGGATAGGAATTGCACTGGGGGGAGGGGGTAAAACTTCAAATCTGCCCCCCTCCTCCTTCTAGTCCTTCCTAACCCAAAACAAAAAGAGCACCCTCTAGCAGATATCCTCTAACCCCCCCCCCCCCCCCTAGCATAATTTTTACCTGACAATGCCCCCCCCCCCCCCAACCACTATGTCCCCCTCCTCTGCAATACCCCTGTTGCATACCTCAGGGCAGGTGCTGTAGCGTGGATGGTGTCTGTGTCCCTCCCCATCCATGGCTCTTCCTCCCAGCCTGTGTACACATCAAAGCGGCAGCGAGTGCTGCCTAGGGGGACAGAGATCTGCGGCCACGTGTCGAGTTATGTGTGGGGACGGTCTGACCCCGGGCAACCAGTTTGTCTCTGCCTCACTCCCTCCTCCCCCACTCTCCCCGCACATCACACGGAGAAGAGGAGATCCCGAAGGGGAAGGAGGGAGCCGCCACGCCCCTCTCAATGCAGCGCGGAGCCGGGTGCATAGCAACGCACCCCCCATATCAACGCCACTGAACTGAAGAACCTATGACAATACCGCTAATGGCGCGCTGCTCCCCGCCGGCCCCTCCTTCCCTCCCGTCCGACGGGAGGGAAGGAGGGGCCGGCGGGGAGCAGCGCGCCGTTAGCGGTATTATTGCAGCCGCTTCAAGGGGCCTCTCGTTGGGCCCGACACGGGCCCCTAATGGCTCCGGGCCCTCGGGCGGCGACCGAATCACCGATCGGTCAGTCCGCCCCTGGTCATGCATAGGGCAGCCTATTGACATCAAGGAGGATACACGTTTGTTGCCCAAAAGAACCTCCAGCTACTTTTTGGGCAACAAGCTTCACACAATTTGTAACTGCTTTACGCCCGCCGTCAGGGCAGCCATCAGAAATTGTGGGGCCCCCCATACAGCTTTAGGCCTGCCCCCCTGACCACCAACATTCCCCAGGGTCCGCCCACTGGCCGTCCCACCAAGTCCTTCAGTGCCTCAGCCCCCCTCACACCTGTATACTCTCAGCCCCCCTCACACCTGTATGCTCTCAGCCTCCCTCACACCTGTACGCTCTCAGCCTCCCTCACACCTGTACGCTCTCAGCCCCCCTCACACCTGTATACTCTCAGCCCCCTCACACCTGTATACTCTCAGCCCCCCTCACACCTGTATGCTCTCAGCCTCCCTCACACCTGTACGCTCTCAGCCCCCCTCACACCTGTACGCTCTCAGCTCCCTCACACCTGTATGCTCTCAGCCTCCCTCACACCTGTACGCTCTCAGCCTCCCTCACACCTGTACACTCTCAGCCTCCCCTCACACCTGTATGCTCTCAGCCCCCCTCACACCCGTACGCTCTCAGCCCCCCCCCTCACACCTGTACGCTCTCAACCCCCCTCACACTTGTACGCTCTCAGCCCCCCTCACACCTGTACGCTCTCAGCCCCCCTCACACCTGTACGCTCTCAGCCTCCCTCACACCTGTACGCTCTCAGCCCCCCTCACACCTGTATGCTCTCAGCCTCCCTCACACCTGTACGCTCTCAGCCTCCCTCACACCTGTACGCTCTCAGCCCCCTCACACCTGTATGCTCTCAGCCTCCCTCACACCTGTACGCTCTCAGCCTCCCTCACACCTGTACACTCTCAGCCTCCCTCACACCTGTATGCTCTCAGCCTCCCTCACACCTGTATGCTCTCAGCCCCCCTCACACCCGTACGCTCTCAGCCCCCCTCACACCTGTACGTGCTCAACCCCCCTCACACTTGTACGCTCTCAGCCCCCCCCCTCACACCTGTACGCGCTCAACCCCCCTAACACCTGTACGCTCTCAGCCCCCTCACACCTGTATGCTCTCAGCCCCCCTCACACCTGTACACTCTCAGCCCCCCTCACACCTGTACACTCTCAGCCCCCTCACACCTTTATGCTCTCAGCCCCCTCACACCTGTACGCTCTCAGCCCCCCATCACACCTGTACGCTCTCAGCCCCCCTTACACCTGTATGCTTTCAGCCCCCATAACACCTGTACGCTCTCAGCCCCCATCACACCTGTACGCTCTCAGCCCCCCTCACACCTGTACGCTCTCAGCCCACCCTTACACCTGTACGTGTAGACATGTATAACACAGAGACATGTACACACAGGCATGTACACACACACATAGGCATGTACACACACACACAGAGACATGTACCACCCCTCCCTCCCGCACAACAGAACTTACTTGTAAGGCGGTCCTAGTCCCAGCTCTTGTTTCCATATGCAGACGGGTGCACATGCAGGAAATGGCCAGAGGTGGCAGCAAAGAGCCTGATGTCAGCTCATGACAGAGCAGCAGCCTGCAAACTCACACACATACTGGTGCATCCAGGGAGCTCCACTGCACCCAACCCTTCCTTCTCACATCCATGCCAGTCGGCCGGGCCCGTCCAGACGCTCGGGCCCCCTACAAGTGCATGGGCTGTAACATCCCGATGGCGGCCCTGCCCACTGTATCATGAAATGACAGGTGGGAGCACTCATCGTTCTGGAAGAACGTCATATTGTGTGTGAGCCTGGGAAGCGCGCATCGTGGCGATTGGTGATGCACTGTGTCCCACAGACACAGTGCATCACCGATCATGGTAAAGAGCCTATGACGTAGGTTCTTTACCATGTGATCAGCTGTGTCCAATCACAGTGTAAACAGGAAATGCTGGTTATCTGCATTCCTCTCCTCACACTGACAGAGTGTGAGGAGAGGAGAGCCAGTAGGTGGCATTACTTAGTTATCAGTGCTACCCTTCAGTGCCCATCAGTGATGCCTGTCAGTGCCAAACATGTAGATATAGTAAGAAAACCTCCAATTAAATATAACTTGAGAAATCATAAAGGGTACCATCATCCAAATGACAATAGAGAATAATGGGGTGCAAGGAGACAATTGGGGAGCAAGGAATAAATGGACTATCTTGGTACCGAGAACAGATAAGACTTCAGATAACACATAATAATTTATTGATACATAATTAAAAACAATAAAGTATCCAGATACAATAGCTGCAACTATAAATAATTGTACATATTTGTTTACATTACACTGGTACTCAAATACACTCCATGATGAAAAATAGGAGTTTTACATTTTGAGGATGACCGTGCACTGAAGAAATGTAAAACTCCTATTTTCCATTATGGAGTGTATTTAAGTACCAGTGTAATGTAAACAAATATGTACAGCTATTGTACCTGGATACTTTTAATTATGTATCAATAAATTATTAAGTTTTATCTGAAGTCTTATCTGTTCTGGGTACCGAGATCCATTTATTCCTTGCGCCCCCTCCCCGCTTCGGAGACTCAGTTTGGGGAATTGTCTCCTTGCACCCTATCATTCTCCAGTGCCAATCAGTGATGCCTGTTAGTGCCCATCAGTGTTGCTTTTCAGTGTCCATCAGTGATACCTATCAGTGCTGCCTATTCATGCTGCCTATCAGTGCCCATCAGTGCTGCATATCAGTGCCCATCAGTGCTGCATATTAGTGCCTCCTCATCAGTGAAGCCTATCAGTGCCCACCAGTGCTGCCCATCAGTGCCACCTATTAGTGCTGCCTATTAGTGCCTATCATTGCCACCTATCAGTGCCCATAAATTCTGCCTATCAGTGCCCATCTTTGCTGCATATTTGTGTTTCCTTATCAGTAACGCCTCATCATGACTTGTTTACAAAATTTCATAACAGAAACTAAGAAAAAATATATATTTTTTCTTATTTCGTTTGTTGAGAAAATTTTTTAAAAAGACCCAGCGGTGATTAAATACCACCAATAGAAAGCTTTATCTGTCTAAAATAAATGATAACAATTTAGTTTGGGTACAGCGTTGCATGACCGCGCAATTGTCATTCAAAATGTGACAGCACTGAGAGCTGAAAATTGGCCTGGGCAGGAAGGGGGTAAAAGTGCTCTGTAGGCAAGTTGGTGAAAATTGTGTGACAATCGGTGCAAAATTGCACCACATTTGAGGTGCCATTTCAAATGAATAGCACCCAAAGGCGCGTTTTTGCACTGGCTACCACGTGAATTGGAATCGTGGGCTGTGATACCAAATCGTGAAGTGTGAATGGAGCCTTAAAGCGGAGTTCCACCCAAAAATGGGAACTTCCGCTTTAAGGGAAGGTGACCCCCTGACATGCCACATTCGGCATGTAGTTTTTTTTGGGGGGGGGGGGCGGATACCCTCTTTTAAGAGGGTTCCAGCTCCCACTTCCTTCTGGCGCATTGCGGCGCCAGAAGCAAGTTAACCTCTCGGCAATCAAATGATTACCTGGCCAGTCACAGCGTGCAGTGCGGCTCACGCATGTGCAGTGCATGCCTGGCTGTGAAGCCACAGCAGGGTGCCCACAGTGACAATGCCGGAGGGGGAGACGAGCGGGGCTTTGTTCCCCCGCATCGCTTGACCCTGGGACAGGTAAGTGTCCGATTATTAAAAGTCTGCAGCTGCAGTATTTGTAGCTACTGACTTTTATTTTATTTTTTTTAGCGGAACTACGCTTTAAGGCTTATCTATCTGCTTCAAAAACAAAAAAGAAAAAAAAAACAGCTTTGCTTTTGTACATTCGGGTGTTGAGATGCTGCTGTATGTGCGTGTCTACCAAACGTTTCCCAGCATGTGATCGCTCAGTCCTCACCAACTCTCCATCCTACTGAACATTTCCCAGCCTCAGAATCTCAATGGCGCCCTCTGTCGTCCAGTCCTATATTAGCGGCTGCTAACTTCCAGCGCTGCGTGCTTGCTTTGAATCCGTACAAAATATTAATTAGATCCCCTCCTCCCTCCTCCCTTCACAAGCCTCTCCCAGATGCCGGCCACTTGCAACTTATAGGTTGCAGATCCTGATTTCCCCCACTGCGCTCCTCCCTCGGCAGAGAAGAGCCGCGTGTAGGCAGAGAAGAGCCGCGTCTAGCAGCGGGCTGCACCTGTCGGGGAGCACACCCGGGAGAAGGAGGTCAGGGATTGGTCGGAGCCGGGCTGTACTGTCTATTCTCCTCCACGTGTTCGGAGCTGTCCTAGGTGCTGAACGTGCGAGGTGCTGAACTCCTCCGCTCTGACCTGTTGTGTGCCAGGGAGAGGAGGAGGCGGAGGAGGAGGAAAGTTCCCTGGGTGAGGACCCATGGATGGGTGATGGACGGGTGATGGCACACCGATGGACTGTGATCAGAGCCGGGCTCCTCTATGTGCTGAGCTGCTGATGGTGCACAGGAGATGTGAGGACCAGGGTGCCCCTGCCTCCTTCATTCACTCAGGGCTGAGGAATGTTGTGGATTGCCACCAAACAGAGTTGTTGGCCCCTGGAGATGTTCCTGATCGCTCTTCTCATTGCTTTGCGGGAATCTATGGCAGCACCTACCCCTACAGCTGAGGATATAAATCGTGGAGTTGTAAGTGGCCAGCTGGCATTGTCTGTATCTTGTCACTGCATTGGGGGGTACAGGAGGCAAGATTTAGGGGGGAGCACTAATGTCATGCCCATCTATTGCCTGTAGGCTAATGCAAGATGCTGACCAGGGGGGTAACAATGAATTTGATGAAACTAGCAGGAATTAGCCACTTGTATGTGGATGTGAGAGAGAATGGAACCTGCACCTTCACATTTTATTACAAAAATGACATATTGGGTACATTAGTGGGCAGGGGGGGGGGGTGAAGGGCACTTGAGGCATGCTGAGCTTATTCTGCATTGGGTAGGGAATGGAGGAAAAGCCAAACCAACTGACTACAACAAGCTAAGGGCTACAAGTGAAGGGGGTCCTGGCATCATAGCAGGATGGCTGCTCATGTGAAGAATGGCACACATCTCAGTATATAAAAAAAATATATATATATAGAGAGAGAGAGAGAGATATATAGAGAGAGAGAGAGATAGAGAGAGAGAGAGAGAGAAATATAGAGAGAGAGAGAGAGAGAGAGAGAGAGAGAGAGAGAGAGAAATATATATAGAGAGAGAGAGATAAATATATATAGAGAGAGAGAGAGATAGAGAGAGAGATAGAGATCTCTCTCTCTCTCTTTATATATATATATATATATATATATATATATATATATATATATATATTTTTTTTTTTTTTTATATATACTGAGATGTGTGCCATTCTTCATATCTATCTATATCTATATATATATAGAGAGAGAGAGATCTCTCTCTCTCTATATATATAGATATAGATAGATCTCTCTCTCTCTCTCTATCTATTTATATATATATATTTTAATTCTGAGATTTGTGCCATTCTTTACAGGAGCGGGCACCCTGCTGTGATGCCAGGACCCCCTTCACTTGTAGCCCTTAGCTTTTTGTAGTATATATATATATTCAACTTGTACAGACTGCAATATCTGGCATCATTTAGCGGTTTCTTGGCACCTAGTATATGCACTTTCCTCTACCAGCGTGTCCAAATATGAACCAGATCTCAGCTTTAGATTTAAACAGTTAAAACCACAAAAAAAAATGGAATAGAAAGGGCTACCCGCTGTTTTTACTATATCAATAAGGAGTCATTTTTACTTACTGATCCACATCAAACAATGGGGCAGATAAATCTGCATTTTATGTGTTCAGATACACCCTGAATGCATTCATTGTCCTAAATGATGAAATCTGCATTGTCCTACATGTATTAGACATGGTATGGTAGGAATCGCATGCACTTGCAGCACGTTAGGGGTTAACTGCAGGCGTCCAATGATAGATTTTCCAAAGTGAGTTCACACATTGCAAGACTAAATGGCATTATATGTAGTAAGAAAAGTCGTTTTTTACCCCCCCCTAGAAAGTGAAATCAGGGCAGTTTCCCTGCTTCTTATTCTGTGATGCCTTCACTCCTAGTATCTTTAGTATCCCCATCCCCACGCGTCTCTATGACTAAACAAAGCATTTTTCACCCAGCTGAAAAAGACACATTAACTGTTGTGGAATGACTGTCAGCGCATCTATCATAGCCGGAGATCCGCTGGTGTGAAGGGTTAATCTGCCATCTACTGTGGGGTTGGGAATGGGTCAGGTTGCTGCCTTTCAGTAAGGAGATCTCCGGGAATTAATGATCCCTTTCTCTTCTCATCCAGTCACTGAATCGTGAGATTGCTCTACAACTCCTGGAATGCTTTGTAAATTGCTTTAAAAAAAAGAAAAAAAAAGAAAAACTGTACTCTCCCTGTTTTCAGATCAATCTGCTAGAAATTATTTCTAAGTAATTAATCTCCAGCCCATTACAAAGGCAGTTCCACCGACTAACAATGACACGTTAACAGGTCGTAAATAGGGCGAGCTTGTTTTCCAATAAGACTTTCAAAGGGCTAGACATGTAAGGTACCCTGCCATAGTGGTTGGACACAAAAAAAAACAATCTGAGGGTTAGCTTGCTAGGGAGGTATGAACATGTATGCTTGTATCTTGCCTATTGCATGCCTTAAAGGCGCATCACCGTTCCTCTTTAAGGGAAACAGTAAGCTTGTTGACTAAAAAAATCCAAATACTCTTTTTGTCTGCTCTAGTTAGTGCTTCCCCACAGACATCCTGGCTGTTCTCCAAGTCTGTAGATTTCAGTAGACTTGAATGAAAATCATTCATTTTCTGTTAGCATGTGAGGGACACATGTAAATCTATGGCAGTAGGGATGTCAGGGACACATGTAAATCTATGGCAGTAGGGATGTCAGGGACACATGTAAATCTATGGCAGTAGGGATTTCAGGGACACATGTAAATCTATGGCAGTAGGGATTTCAGGGACACATGTAAATCTATGGCAGTAGGGATGTCAGGGACACATGTAAATCTATGGCAGTAGGGATTTCAGGGACACGTGTAAATCTATGGCAGTAGGGATGTTAGGGACACATGTAAATCTATGGCAGTAGGGATGTCAGGGACACATGCAAATCTATGGCAGTAGGGATTTCAGGGACACATGTAAATCTATGGCAGTAGGGATGTCAGGGACACATGTAAATCTATGGCAGTAGGGATGTCAGGGACACATGTAAATCTATGGCAGTAGGGATGTCAGGGACACATGCAAATCTATGGCAGTAGGGATTTCAGGGACACATGTAAATCTATGGCAGTAGGGATGTCAGGGACACATGCAAATCTATGGCAGTAGGGAAACTAAAAGAATCTGCTTGCTCTACTCGATAGATGCTGGGACTTGTAGTTCAAAAACAACCAAAGAGGTGTGTTATGCTTTAGAGTATGCTAACATTGCCTGCGTGTCATTTGGGTGACTTTATCACAAAAACGATCATCCTCAGGGCTCTGCTGATTTACCAGCATCTGACCCATATGTGGAACTTGTACTATACAGGCAAATTTAACTAATATGTAGGGTAGCAGAACCAGGGAAGATTAAAACTGATATTATTTTAATTGCTTAGTTTTTCTTTTAAATACTTTTTTTTTTTTACTATTTGTTATCCAGTTTTGGCATAAGAATTTAGAACGTGTGTGAATAGATGGTGAATGAACTTTGGAATACCAATATACAAAGTTCTGAACCTAATGTTGACAGCCTTGCTTTCTGTTTATTTCCCAGGCTAGGATAACAGCACTTATGATAACATATACTGTATGCCCCTGATTTATTACTTGGTTTCTATTATTATTTCGATGACCTAGTGATACTGATTGTATGATAACATAAAAAAAAAGCAAGATGTACTTAGCATTCATGTGAACAGGAGTTATAGTTAAAGATTAGTTCCCTTTGTTGTGAGGTCGCCCCTGGCTCTAATTGATTATTCGCCTATGCAGTCTGGCCAGAAGAGTGTAATGTAGGTCACATCAAATGTCATCCTCGCTGTGGACATTTCCAGAGTCCTGTATTCATTAATCTTTCATCACCTAAGGGACATGTAGCATACAATACTTGCAAGCAGCTTTAGTCAACAAGCAACTCTCCAGCTGTTGCTTTGTGGAACTACAAATCTAGACATATATACTGGGGGTTATAGCTATTAAAAGGACAGTCTTCTAAGAAGAGGCATTTTATCTATTGCACATGAATCACCTTCTTCTTTGTGCCTGTGTTTCTTGGTCTACCTACCTAACATAACCATAAGAATAGGGTACCAAGACATTTGAGATATATGTGCCATGCATTTGTTATGTATCTACTGTGCAAACACATTTGCTATGTATTTATGACTTGTTTGTAGGAATAAAATGAAAGTACAGAGTGATCTCTCACCTTAACTGATCTCAGAAGACCAAGTGCACTAGCTGCATGAAGGGAGCTGGAGCTATGCTCTAGTACAGCCTTTCTCAACCTTTTCAGCACAGAGAAACCCTTAAAATAATTCTCTGGTCTCGGGGAGCCCCTGCTAAAAATTAGAAATCTACAACTCATGATACACTAGTGTGTTGGTCAGTGGGAAGAATGGTCCTTAAACTTGTGGTCATTGGGAAGAATTACCTCCTTACAGATAGCTAAAAAGATCAATGGCGTGAGTGGGAACTTATCTGAGAGGCAGAACTTGCCCAATGCTGAAGGAACCCCTAGCAACCTCTGGAAGAACCCTAGGGTTCCACGGAACCCTGGTTGAGAATCACTGCTCTAGTGTATATATGTTATTGAACACCTTGGAAATAGCAAGGAAGTTCCACTGCAGCAATATGAGTGACATGAGCCAGTGATTGACTTCATCACAAATTTCTCCTTTGTACAAGGAGATAAAGTTAATCACCTTTTAGGAGCATCCAAGCAGACGGGTTTAAAGGCATGGAGATAAAATCAGAACGTATGACACTATGATCAGTGAATACACCGTGGCCATTTGTAAAATAGCTCAGGAGAAAATTATGAGTATGTAGACTCTATAGTTTAATTACAGGTCTTGAATTGATCCCTCCTTACTTTATAAAAGTACCCCTCATGGCTCTTTGATACTTTTTTCCTTAACCTTCCTTCTCATGTCTCGTTCCCTATTTATCTGTGTCACCCATAAAAACACATAAAGCTTTATGTCCCAACATCTATTTTCCACTTTTGAAATGGCTCTGGGTGCTGGACCTCTAGCATCTCAACAAAGCTCCAATAGACTTTTATTTTATTTATTTATTTTTTTATGGTTGAACTGGATGGACTTGTGTCTTTTTCAACCTGACTAATTATGTAACTATGTAACTTTCTTTGCCTCAAAGATAGAGACGGGAGCTGATGAGCCAGGTAGAAAACAATCTTACCTTCTTACAATGTCTACAGCAAAATCTACTTTCTTATTCTACCTTTCTTGCCTATTTCTTATATTTACTTTTATACCGGGGGGGGGGGCAAGTAAATCTTGATGTCCCAGCATCTATTTTTCATTTTTGAAAACATTCATGGAGTGCTTGGGTGCTGGACCTCTACCATTTCCATATAGCTCCAGCTGAATGAAAATGGGTGGTGATTTATCCCCCTCCCTCCTCCCTCTCGCTGCAATGTAGACATTGTACATAGAAAAAGTCTGAAAGCAAACAGATCCTGCTGGGCTTTGGCACTGAACCACTCTGCACCCCTTTGGAGTTAATAGTCAGAATTTCAGTGACATCCTTGCTATTAAACAGGCAGAAAGCTCAGCCTTGCAACCGCTATATTTATCTAAGTGGCATACAGCCAATAACCCCCTCCCCCAAGAACGTGCCACCTTAAGACTGAGACATGCAGATCCAACTGCAAGCAAACAACAGCAGTCCCAACACAGAGAGAGGTCAGAACACATCTGGGAAGGACAATAAATAGGAATCTAGATTTTGATTCCCTCTTTCAACAACACACACAGCATACATATTCAGGGGACTTCATCCTCATAGCAAGATTTGCTGATTTACTTCAAAGGAAGCTTGAAAAAGCTACAACTAAAATGACTAAAGGCTTCAGAATTTGGGCAATAGATTGTAAAATAGCAAGTACAATTTTGACAATACAGTTCACAAAATCCCTCTGAATAGCACTGAAATCAACCACTTGCATATTAAACATGAAGAAGCCCATGCAAAAACTAAAAGGTCTGGAAAATCTCAGGCAATACAATTTTCATATATGAGGATTGCTTAAGTTCATTAACTAAGTCTAGCCCTTAGGTAATATATAAACGGATCCTTCAATTCTCAGTTCTCACAATATCAGATACAGATGAACTTATCCATTCAGACTCCTTTTTCAGTATAAAGGAAAGACCCACTCCATTATTATCTCATGCGAAGGGAAAAAGCTGCTTACTGAGCTTGGATATACTGTATTTCCAAAAGGCACAACTGTGACAACCTAATTAAGGAAATCTATCTCCTGTAGCTTTCCTATGGACCAAGGTGACCAGATAATGCAGGAGCCCACAAGTACCTAACTTGAAATAACTCTCTTTTTCTTAATTTTACCATTGCTTTCATTGTTTGTCTTCTTGCCTGTTGGCATATTTGAAGATTTATAACTGTACCTGTTGTATAAATCAATTCTTTGATGCTATTACTTGTTTCTGATGCCTTCTTAGTAGCTTTTTAATATGCTTAATTTTACTTCTGCCGAGTCTATAAAGCTCTTACAGTGGAAGACACTAAATGCAGATATAATATTCCCTGAAAAAAACGACCACAAAATCCTTTATCCCATCATAATATCGATCAGTGCTATTTTTTTCAGCACCATCTTTCAGTTTGGAGACCTCAGATAGAAATGGGCTTTACTTACCTTTAGTTACAAAGATACCTTATATTTGGAAGTTAATTTATTATCAACTCTCAAGACTTTGCAGTCCCCAAAGTAGACCTGACCATACAAGACTTCTAAAAATCTTTGCTAAAGAGGACAGAATACTTCAGTGGTGAATATGGGACTTTAAAATTTAAAGGGGTTTATGCTCTCATTAACTAGTTGATGGATAAAGAAATGGTATCTCACACTAAACTCCAGAACTCCTCACACTTTTCTTGAGGAGCATGAGACACTCAGGAGAATTATCTTGTTTGATAATATTTTTTTTTTTTTCTTGGCTATAGGCTTTTAAAATTAACATTGATGATAGCACCAGGGTAGACATCCTACTGGGTTTACTCTGATCCCTGGAGTGCATTTTTGCCCTATGGATGACCTTTTTAGGACAAATGGTTGATACTTCTGTTTGTGTTTATTACAAAAATAACACATTTACCCCTTTGCCCTATTTTTTAGTGTTCACTAATCTATCTATATCTCTCTTTATCTCTCCTCCAATTTAATTCTTACCTTCACAGGATTTTCTCCCGGGTCTCACATGGTCTCTTGATTTCAGGGTAGATCCGTTTTCCTTATTCAGAATCTAAAATGCCTAACACGCATTTAAAAGGACTACCCCACATTATGCATATTATCACCCAATGTTCAGAGCTTGAATTCCCATACTAAATATGTTAAAGCTTTAAATTATCTCTATTCACTATAGGTTAATGTAGTTGCCATCCAAGAATTGCATTTCACCTCTAAATGTAACACTATTTACATAACACAATTCTCTATTTACTACTATGATAATGCTAAATAAAAGAAAAGGGGCCTTATTTGTGGAGAGCAATGTAATCAAGCACCCTGAAGGTAACATGTTTTGGTCTTTAGACTTAGAGGAGAGACTACATTAAAGTGTCTGTAAAGGCTGAAGGTTTTTTACCTTCATGCATTCTATGCATGAAGGTAAAAAAACCTTTGGTGTGCTGCTCCCCCCACTGCCCACCCCAATATTCACATGAGCCCCCTCTTGATCCAGCAATGTGCACAGGAGCCTCAGCTGTCTCTCTCTCTCCTCCTTGGCTGAGGCATAGCAGCGGGAGCCATTGGCTCCCATTTCTGTCAATCACAGCCAGCTCTATGTGTCTTATGGACGCATAGAGCTGGGCTCAGAAGCGCGCATGCACCAGGGCCCCCATAGAAAGAGCAGGTATATATAACATGTTTGTTATTTAAAAAAAAAGAAAAAAAAAGTTTAATATCACTTTAACTTTTATCATGTAATCTGCCCCCAACATAGGGCAGCTGCATATTTTTCAAAACCTACCAGATTTACTTTTCAAAGTTGAGGGCACATTAATAGTAGTGGGAGACTCAAATTTAGCACTGGATTAAATCCTTGATAAATTTAAGCATGTAACCTTTAAACCTCCTGCCAAAAAGCCATCAACTAGTCTAACCACGTAAGAATAATATAGAGGCTATTAGAGCTTATATTAACATACTACCTAAACTGGGTAAAGTTACTACTGAGATAGCCAATTACAGGCCTATCTTGCTCACAGCCGTGATCCTAAAATGTTAAAAAAATACCTTATTGGTCAGTCTAAACACATGTCATTTGGACCAAGTGGGCTTGCCTGTTGGCATATTTGAAGATTTATAACTCTACCTGTTGTATAAATCAATTCTTTGATGCTATTACTTGTTTCTGATGTTCCATAATAGACAGGCTCCTGATCAAACCTACCAACCCATTTTGTCTACTATCGGCAGTGCATTGCAACTGGGATTCCAATATGCAGAGAAAGGCTATGCTATTATCAAAAAGCTTTTAAAAGCCTACTGTGGGATTATTCGTTTGATAGCTTAAATATAGCTTATTCATTTCACAAAAATACTTAATGTCTTTTATGATACCCCTACAGCCCAAATATCCCTAAAAGATCACAATTCCTGACAGTAGAGAGAGGCACCAGACGAGTGTGCTCGCTCTTACCATTGTTATTTGTGGTGGAATGGAGCCTTTTGCATTAGCCCCCTGATCATATCCTGACATAAAAGATATACTCCACAGACAGGAAGAACATAAATGCACCCTCTTTGCAGACTATGGGCTTTGTTTACTATAGCGGGCAAAATCAGGCTCACTTCTGCATAGAAACCAATCAGCTTCCAGGTTTTCTTGCCAAAGCTAAACTGAACAAGCTGAGGTTAGAAGCTGATTGGTTTCTATGTAGACGTGAGCCTGTTTTTTCACTCTCCAGCCTTAGTAAATAAACCCCTATGTCTTAATGTTTGTAACTTCCCCTTATAACAACTATACTTAAGCAGCTAAAACATTTCAAAGCTTTTTCCGATACATCTGGCCTAAAGGTGAACAAGACCAAATATCTGACCCTGACTAATTTACCGTCAGATACTGTTAAAATTTCTTGAAGCCAGTTTTGAATGTAAATGGGATACTACATCTATCCCCTATTTAATAATTCTAGTTATATCTTCCTTACAAACCTCAAACCAGCAAAAATGCTCCCATAAAAAAAAAACGATTTGCTGCATAAAGAGATGGTCGTTATCATCCCTTTCATGGTCTGCTGGATCTACTCAGAAAAAAAGGTTTTATCTAGATTACTATACTAATTACTAAACTCTACTTATTCCAATCCCCAGACGAAAACAAAATAATGTACAAAACAAGATTCTTTACTTTATTTGGGGCTATAAGATATGTCATATTAACAAATAAATGCTTTATACCCCAAAACCATTGAGGCGCCTAGGAGAACCTAACCTGATTATTTACCACTAAAAGCACATTTAGCCCAAAGCACTACACCATTTACTAGGTCCAAATGGTAGCTCTTTTGTATTCCCTGATGCAAATAGAAACATTAATGTGGGTTCAGAACAGATTGAGGCTACCTGTATTGGGGTTGATTTACTAAAGGAAAATATACTGTGCACTGCAAGTGCACTTGCTCCAGAATTTGGTAAATTAGGTAAAGCTTCATTTTGCAAAGAATACTTAATCACATGCAAGGAAAATAAAAAATAATTTTTGCTTGTACATGATTAGATGATAGAAACCAGCAGAGCCTTTAGTAAATCAACCTCTTTGTGTCTTACCTTATCCTACTCTCTTTCAGAATGTGCAGACAAAATGGTGGGCATGCTCTGAGATCCCTAGCACCTACTTTTAGAAACCCAGAGTTTAAACCCAACTGTGGACAATCCTTATTTCAATGGTGGACAAATAAAAAGTTGATTCAAATAGGTGATTTTTTTTAAACTAGTTGGGTATTCATAGTCTGGACTATTTTAAACACGAACATTACCTACTTCAAACAGAAACATTCAGATATTTTTTGGAGATGTGGGACCTCTAATCTTATTCCCTTTTCTCTCTTCCTTTTATGAAATAGAATGCCTATAAGAAGTGCAAACTTTCTATTTTATAGCTAAGTGATGCTGTACCTTTGCCCTATGTATTGATCTACAAATGTTTACAGACATGACTGTTTGATCTTAGAACATGATTTCTGCAAGGATGAGACCAAAACATGGGAACTTCTAATATATAGTTACATAGTTGCTAGATTGAATAAAGACACCAGTCCATCTAGTTCAACGTGTGTGGGTGTGTGTGTGCTCATGCCAGAAATCATATCCCATATCCCTGCATAATGTGCCCGCTAAGATGCCCATCTAAGAGTGTTTTTTTAAAACTATCAATACTTCCTGCTGACACCACCAATTGTGGAAGTGAGTTCCACATCCTTACCGCCCTGATAGTGGAAAAAAACCTACGCAGTTTAAGGTTAAACCGCTTCTTTTAATTCCATTGAGTGGCCCTGTGTCTTCTTATACTCCCTGAAACTGAATAGTTTCCTCCCTATGCTGGAATCACCATTGAGGTATTTGTATATCCCTATCATATCTCCTCTCAAGCTTCTCTTCTCCAGGGAGAATATGTTTAATGTTTGTAGTTGTTCCTCATAACTGAGGTCCTCCAGTCCCCTTAATAATTGTGTTGCCCTTCTCTGGACTCTCTCCAGCTCCAGCACATCCTTTCTGAGGATTGGTGACCATAACTGGACAGCATACTCCAGATGTGGCCAAACTAGAGTTTTATAGAGTGGTATGATTATAGTTCTATCCCTTGAGTAAATACCCTTTTTTATGCATGACAATATTCTGCTGGCTTTGCTTACTGCAGCTTGGCATTGCATGCCATTGCTGAGTCTGTGGTCTACTAGGACTCCCAGATCTTTTTCCATCCTGGAATCCCCCAGAGGTTCTCTCCCTAGTGAGCAACTTGAGTTTTAAACATGTTTATTGATACATTAGTGATACATTATCGTTTAGGTTGGCATGACCATTTCAATTAAGCGAATCTCTCTTTATAAAAATACAAAAAAAAGTTGAACAATAGAAAACCCATAGTGTTTCGTGACATTAATCGATTCAGCCCCGGAAGATTTGGCTGCTTAATGATCAGGTCATTTTTTGCGATTAGGCAATGTATCGCTTTAACTGACAATTGCGCGGTTGTGCAATGCTGCACCCAAACAAAATTGATGTCCTTATTTCCCCACAAATAGAGCTTTCTTTTGGTGGTATTTGATCGCCTCTGCGGCTTTTATTTTTTGTGCTATAAACAAAAGAACAGTGTAAATTTTGAAAAAAACACAATGGGGGTTATTTACTAAAGGAAAATCCACTTTGCACTGCAAGTGCACTTGAAAGTAAAGTCGCTGTAGATCCAAGGGGACATGCAAGGAAAATAAAAAACAGCATTTTAGCTTGCACATGATTGGATGATAAATTCAGCAGAGCTTCCACTCATTTCAAATCTACCCCTTAGATTGAGAGTGACTGCACTTTCAAATGCACTTGCAGTGCAAAGTGGATTTGCCTTAAGTAAATAACCCCCAATATCTTTTACTTTTTGCTATAATAAATATCCCACATTTTTTTTATCAAAAAACAATTTTTTTCCTCAGTTTAGGCCGATATGTATTCTACATATTTTTGGTAAAAAAATTGCAATAAGCGTATATTAATTGGTTTGCGCAAAAGTTATAGCGTCTACAAAATAGGGGATAGATTTATGGCATTTTTATTATTATTATTTTTTTTTTTTACTAGTAATGCCAGCGATCTGCAATTTTTATTGGGACTGTGACATCGGACACTTTTGACACTTTTTTGAAACCATTGACAAATTTTCAGCGATCAGTGCTATAAAAATGCACTGATTACTGTGTAAATTTCACTGGCAGGGAAGGGCGATTAAGGGTTAACTGTGTTCCCTATGTGTGTTTCTAACTGTGGGGGGATGGGACTGTCTTGGAGGAGAGAGAGATCAGTGTTCATACATAGTATAACCACACGATCTGTCTCCTCTCCCCCGAAAGAACCAGGATTTTTGTGTTTACACACACAGATCCCGGTACTCACTCTGGCCATCGTGCCTGCTGGGCACTCGCATCGGCTCCGGGCACACGTTGCGGGTGCGTTCCTTCAGCATCCGTGCGCCCCTAGTGGCCAAAAGGCGAAGCGATGTAAGGTAATGCCGTTTGCCCAGCCGTGCCATTCTGCCGCAGTAGAACTGCGGCGGCTGGTCGGCCAGCGGTTAATGTTACAGGTGCACACTCTTTAAAAACATAAAGACATAACATTGAGTCCAAACTTTTCCATGTGAACTCAAGCTTGAACAATGAAAGGGACTAGTGACCCTTATCTGTGCAATACAACACTGTCAGATAATGGGATGTATCTTCTGAAGTTTTTAAAAATTGAGCTGGTCACAGCTGAGCAAAATCAGGATCTTAGTAAATAGGACTTTGAAAAATGATTCTGGCAGATTTTGTGACCGCATGTTGCCGGAGGAACCTGCCTCCCTCTGCCTTTTGCCAACCAAAAAAAAAAAAAAAAGGGCAGCAAGACAAACATTTTCTATCTGTATTGTACTGCAATCTTTCCTATGTAGCCTCAGTATCAAGCTGACTCTATCAATGCCACGCAGAGCTTCTATGATTTGCTGTTGAGTAACAGATGGAAGTTCATTTCCACAATGATCTGTAGCAGGCTAAAGCCAGTGGGTTGTGTTTAATCACATGGGAACCAGAAAAGAACAATACATTTAGTTGCAGACCTACTGATCTAGCTTTCCCAATAAATAGTAATTCCTGGTACATAAACAGTTAACTCTTCAAATGCAACACAGATGAGCTCTAGCAAATGTAATTTCCATCAGATGCAGATAGAAGCGCAAGTGTAGCACAAAGCAGGGGAGGTCTTCTAGACTATTATGATCAGCAGGTAGATGCAAAACTAATCTTGTTGATGGGAAATCTCAGTATGCAGTGCCGTTGTGTGCCACTCAACAGTTTTCTAAGGCTTCTGTCTCAAAAAATTGTCAGAGGTTAATTTAAATGTGTTTTCTTTTCAAAGCAAATTCCACAAGATTAAAAATGGGCTGTTTTATATATTATGAGCTGCCAACACTCACTGTTTCTCCCATTAACTTGCAGACTGAAATTATAATTTTTTTTATTAAGTTGGGTGTCTGCATTTGGCAGGGATGTTTTGATGTTCTACATTTTCTTTAAGAAAAGTAATGAATTTGAGAAGTATCATTAAGCTTTGCACATTTCTTTTCCATCCATCAGTACCTATCATGCCCTGCTAACAGCTGGTTAAAACCCCACAGCAGTCCTTCAGTTGGCTTCTACCCCCTTCAGATATCAATCACAGTTCATTAAACTCCCCTGAAGCCCACGGGAATGGCAATTTATTGGTATCTATTGAACTTATGGGTTTTCCTGCTGCATAGGGGTTAAATCATTATTATATTGCAGCAAGAATAATGAAAAAGTACTCACCCACGCAGCCTATTCTTTAACATGTAATAAGGCAATAATGAAAATTCCAAGTTTCAGCCATTTTCAAAAAAGCATGACAAATTGCCCCTAAAATGAAATATCGCTGAAATTTCTATCTGCTTTAATACTTTCGTGGCCCTATTCAGTAACATAGCAGCTGATTTATGAAAATTGGAGCAAATAAAACTAGAGAAATGGCGGAGCTGCTTCCCATTCTTTTATCCTTCTAGAGTGATAATGCTGACTGGTTGTTATTGGCATCAGCTTCTATATTGATCAGCAGCATAATACAAAATGCAGCAGAGTGGGTAGGCCATGACAACCAATCATACATTTTCGATCTGTATCTTAGATGTCAGAGACCAATACATTTATTTACCATTGGCAGAAATGGTTTACTGCAAGCATTAACAAAGTCTCAAAATGTATGTATTTATATTGGTACATGTAAGCTCCAAGGATGAAATTGATGTGGCCATTGAAAAGAGTTATTGTATGTGCAGAAATTAAATTATCATAAAAGGCTTGTAGTTTCCTGTGTTGAATGGTAATTGGCAGCTCAGAAATGGGGCACTGGAGCACTTCAATCCTGAAAGGCTAAGCTGTATGTAGTTATTTATTGTGAAAGATCGGGAACCTGATTCTGCAGCCTCTGCTCACAAGACAGGTATGATATTTTTGCATTGAGCCCATTACTTAGCAATCTGCAATTTACCATTCCAAGCCCTAGGTGTTCCTATAAATTACTGGAGATAGTTAAGTTAAATGGCACTGGGTTATGTGACTGCTTCTGGTGACAGCTGAAAGGAAATGAGCGAAATTGCGAAGATAGAACTGGTCGGTTGCCAACAGATTCCATGTGTGTTACCATAAACACTGTGTGTTGTCACTCTCACAGTCTTACTTGGAAAAGACAAAACAACAGCATGCCTTCACTCCTTCATATCTGCTTCAGGGTTGCAAATATAAGGCAGGAAATCTGCCCTTCCCTAATAAAAATGATATGAAGCAGAACTTGATTCCAACAGGAGTTCAGATCCAATCACTATGTAAAGATTGCCTTTCTGACGTTCAATGGCTGTATTTACTGAAGTACAATAGAACAGGCAGGGCTGCAAACATTAAAGCCAATGATGTTGATGTTGTAAGGATAAGACTAGGAATGTAAGCAGTGTAGAAAAATAAGGTAATATTCAATGACAGGCTTTACACTTTAAGGACGACTAACATATATTTAATTTAGTCAGACACATTTAGATAAGTAACGTAATGGAAGGAAATACAAATTTTTCTCGTTTCAGAGTACAGAATTTCGAACTGATCCATAATTGCTAAAGATTTATAGATGTACTTTCAAGGCCGTTTTGATTTTTATCTCACTTGAGTCTCTGTATGCATTCACTATATTTTATTGTTTAGCATTCAGTATGGCTCAACTGATCAGGCTCACCAAGTAGTAAGGATGTTGACATTTTAAAGAAGAACTTCAACCCCCCCCCCCCCCCCAATGTTTTTTCCTCTTTTACCTTTTTACCTGGTATAATGCAGAATTTACATTCTCACCCAGCCAGTGAATCCAGCATTGTCCTGCTGTGATCCGCGTAGCCACTGGCTCCAGCACCACCATCTTGGTTGCTGATGACCTAGATGCCATGCGTCTTTTCCTGGTTCCGGTGGCACAACCTGATGACATGCTGCCAGGTCCATCCACCTCCAACTGCATGAATAGAGCCTGAAGTGTCCTGGCATACAGTATCAAATGCACATATGCACTAGCACACTATGGATCATCAATTACATCCAAATCTTTATTGAAGAATGATCACATCACAGAAGACATAGTGCAGCGTTTCAGAGCCACGCAGTACACCTTTGTGGGGCATGTGTAGTCGACACTACTGGCATACGGTGACATGCATATTCCAGGAGGCTTCAGAGCATAGGGGACTCAATTCTGGCCTAGACCAGTAAGGCGACTGGGGATGAAGCTAACCAAAAATAATTTTAAACAATAAACAAACCAATTTTTTTCTTGTGATTGACATTGCGGAGGGGAATTAGCAAAATTATGCCTAGTGCATCAGATGGGTGAAGTTCCACTTTAAGCAGACCATGGAAAAAATTTGATGTTCTGATTGTACAAGACTGTCTAATAGATATGTGCTTGTAACCTTCAAGTGTTATTAAATGCCTCTGAAAAAAGTGCATATCACATATCCTTACATTCAATTTGTCTTGTCTCTTTATTTTTCCAACTGTCTTCTTTTCAGTACCAGACTCTTTATTTTTTCTAACATTACATCCATTTCACTGATGGTTCCTTCTAATATCTAGCTCTCCATAGGGTCACCACAGTGTGTGTACTCCCCCACTGGGAGTACACAACAATTTGCAAGCCGATCTGTGTGCTAACATGCACAGTGGCTAGAGATGCAGGGCACTCACATTTCTGCTGGTCCTCCAATGTATTTAGATGAGGGAGGCGAGAACAGTAGAAACTCAAAGAAAATAATGGGGACATGCAAGTTTTTAAAGTTATATGCATGTATCTACAGAACATCTAGTTATGCAGCCAGAGCATTAGGAATAACTGTGTGCGTGTTGCTCAAATGGAAGTCAGGGGAAGCTGCAAAGAGTGGTGAACATTTTATGTTAAAGTTAAAGAAAATTTGTAAATAGCTATGACAACACTAAATGATGCTAGAGTGAGCGGTGATATTTAGATAGCGAGTTTAAAATCTTAAATCACAAAAACCATTGCCGGGACCGGTTTAGCACTTTATTCGAAAAAGTCACAATGCTTGTACCCTCCCTCTCATCCCCAGCTGAAGCATTTAGGGTGGCCCCCTCTTCAGCATGGCCCAGACCCAAACATGAACATCTACAGTATGTACCAACAACTCCTTAGAGGCCTTCATGCCTTCCAGGTCTCAAGCGAGCAGTAGCCACCAGCTGGAAAAGTTAAACTCCATATCTGTAATGAGAAAACATGGTGGCCCTCTCCTAAAAAGCTAGTTGCGTGGCTGTCATATGGTACTTTAGCTTTAATACATTGAGTCACTAACCTGCAACAAGTATGTAGATAAATTCTTCTTATTTTCTTGATCTGCAGACATCTCGGGTCAGTTAAGCCAACTGGTTACCATGACAGCTGAAACTGGTGTTATTGCCAAATACAATAGCAACCATTCACTTTATGGGAAAAAAAACAAGAATTCTGATTGATCACTGTAGGCAACATCTAAAATGTTGTGATCATTTTCTTTTGTCCACTTTTGATGAATCAGGTCCCTTAAATAGCATCCAATGACAGTTTTACAGAATGTAAATCTAAAATGCAGTTGTTACTTACAGTTTATTGAGAGTGCTGGATGGTGCTAATAAACTCATACTGGCTTTAAAAGAAAACTGCCAAACTAATAATAAATTGTTAATGCGCAGCCTTATAGAAAGATTAGTAAGACTAACTTTATCATTATCACTATGGATTTTGGGGTCTTGCACTGGTGCACACCCAAAGCTCAGTCCAAACTTCAAAATCAGCTGCATATGATAAATGAGTGAATTGAGTAAGTAGTATTTTATACTTCCTTCACCTAATCTTTTTACACAAAAGCCTTCTTTGAAATACAACTTTGCCTATTTGAGAGTCTCATTTGACTGTGATTGCATGCAATAGCTTGTGCATAGTGCTGTTATCAGGTCTATATAAGAATAATTTTATTGAGTTCCTTTGTTCCATGTAGTGCGTGTTCCCGAGCATCCTGTGCATTAGAAATGTATTGAACATATTTATGTAATACAATATAGAGCCATACGCATGTGCAAAACCCTTGTACAATTCCAGGCCAAGATAAAATGTACACTTTAATCCAGCTCTGCATTAATAAATAAATAATGTTTTTTTTTTTTGTCTCAGCATGGCTCTTGCCATCCTCTGTACAACAGAGCTCAAAGTGGGAGAATTAGAAGCAACACAATGAGCCAATCAGTTTTGATGTTTTTTCTACAGTGCTTATGTCTAACAATGGACATGCAGATAGCAGGGAAGAGCAGACTGACAGAGATATTTATATTTCAAAAGTAGGTGGGCGACAGCATCAGCTGTTAGAGAATACCCTTTGCTGGAGACCCTCCACTTTGTCCATGGCCTCATTCAAAGTCCCAAAGTTCCCAGTATATTTTCTGAATCAGGGATGGAGGCACATTTAATGTGTGCCTCATTTAACCACTTTCAGACCGGACCAATTTGCAGCCAAAGGACCAGGCCCCTTTTTGCGATTCGGCACTGCGTCGCTTTAACTGACAATTGCGCGGTCGTGCGACGTGGCTCCCAAACAAAATTGACGTCCTTTTTTTCCCACAAATAGAGCTTTCTTTTGGTGGTATTTGATCGCCCCTGCGGTTTTTATTTTTTGCGCTATAAACAAAAATAGAGCGACAATTTTGAAAAAAATGCATTATTTTTTATTTTTTGCTATAATAAATATCCCCAAAAAATATATAAAAAAACATTTTTTTTCCTCAGTTTAGGCCGATACGTATTCTTCTACATATTTTTGGTAAAAAAAAAATCGCAATAAGCGATTATTGATCGGTTTGCGCAGAAGTTATATCGTTTACAAGATAGGGGATAGTTTTATAGCATTTTTATTAATAATTTTTTTTTATTATTAATGGCGGAGATCTGCGATTTTTTTTTGTGACTGCGACATTATGGCGGACACATCGGACATTTTTGACACATTTTTGGGACCATTGTCATTTTTACAGCAATTAATGCATTTAAATGCATTGATTTCTGTATAAATGACACTAGCAGTTTAGGGGTTAACCACAAGGTGGCAGTGTAGGGGTTAAGTAGGCCTAGGGGTGTGTTTTTTTACTGTGGGGGGGCGTGGCTGTCAGCTAGTGAATGCTGATCTCTGCTCCAATCACAGGGAGCAGAGATCGGCGTCACTAGTTGCTAGGCAGAACAGGGAGATGCTGTTTATCTCGGCATCTCCCCGTTCAGCCGCTCCGTGAGACGATCGCGGGAGTCCCCGCGGCGATCGAGTCCGCGGGGACCGCGGCCGGACTCACGGGGGTCCCGACCGGCGCGGGAGCGCGCCGCTCCCGGCGCGCTCCCGATGGCACGGACAGGCGAAAGGAGGAACGTATATATACGCCCTCCTGCCTGTACGTGCCATTCTGTCGACGTATATCGTCGTGCGCCGGTCGGCAGGCGAAAGGAGGAACGTATATATACGCCCTCCTGCCTGTACGTGCCATTCTGTCGACGTATATCGTCGTGCGCCGGTCGGCATGTGGTTAAAGTCCCAAAATCTCCCTTCTTTCTCCTTTGCTGGAGAAGCTTGCACCACCCTCAGCTCCCCAAAGGTTCTTCACTTCCTGGGAGAGAAGATTCGGTGCACCCTTACCTAATAAGATTCTAAAGCAAACCATCAGCAGGCCTTAGCAAATTTCGGAGGAAATTAGGCTAATTACTGTTATGCAAATAAAGCCTTTGAGAAATTGCCATTTACTTACCTATCTCAGAGGTCTCCTGATGGCACTGGACTTGGAGCTTCCACAGGAACAGCGTATACTGTCAACTATCTCCTGCTGGTGTTTGTGACATACCTCCACCTACATAGCAGATTCATGCAAAAGTGAAATCAATCTCTAAATTGCTTTTGCCAGTTTTTCTCAACCAGGGTTCTGTGGAACCCTAGAGTTCCACCAGAGGTTGCTAGGTGTAAGCAGTGACGGGTTTCCGGCTTTTAGATTTGTAGCCACTTACACCAAAGAACTTTTTTAGCTATATATTAGGGGAGCATTCTTCCTACGGACCAGCAATGTAGGAAGCATTCTTCCCACTGCCCATCCGGCTAATGTATTGTGAGGTATTGTATTGTAATTATTGTCAGGGGTTCCCTGAGACCTGAAAGCTATTTAAAAGGTTCCTCCATGTTAAAAAAAAAACTGCGAGAAGCACTGGATTATTCTATGCTATGATATGTTTCTATTAACACTTGCAACAAGATTCTACAAGCTCTCCACCTTTCTTTTTTTGGACTGCTGTCTCTTACCATTTGATTCTTTGCTGTGCATTCTACATCTCACTCTATTGCATGCCAGCAAGGCAGTGAGACAGCAGTGCCTGAACCAGACGACACACTGGTCTGCATTAGAACAGGTTCAGATTCAGACCCAAATCTTGTATCGGTATATAAATTGTTCTATGTCTCACTGAAGAGTATGTTTAAAGCTGGATTCCAGGCAGATATTAACTTGCCTTTTATATTCATAACAAAATATCAAATGTATTTACTGTAAATGTCACTATGGCAAATACTGGAGATTGTACTCCTGTCGCCCTCTTGTAGTCATGGCAATAGTAATGGTAGAACTCAGACTGAAAGTGGGAAGGGCAGTACTTGGAGCCAGCCAGGCTCTGCTGAATGCACATATGTTAACAAGGAATATGCTGACAGAAGGAATGAGAAGTTCGATTACCTCATCAGTTTGCCGCTGCTCTTTCACTGTCCAGTCACAGGCTGTGGGCAGACAGTTAAATAAAGTGTTAGTTTACCTTTACAGAAAATATGCCAAGGTGAACTAAGGCCCCATTCACACCTGAGCAATTCTCTCCTGCTTGAAGCTTGTAGCTCTAATACGCTCAACAAACAAGATCCCATTCATTTTAATGGCCTTGTTCACATCAAAATGCTTGTCGCTCAGAAAAGTACATGAACTTCTTTTAGGCAGATTGGAGGCAGATTGGCCCCATAGACTTCAACAGAACGCCTGAAAATGCTCAACTTGACCATTTTACAAGCCTTTTACGAGCGTTTTGTTGCATGTTTTCTGGCAAAACTGCAGCTCTCCACCTCTAATTTCCACCCCCTAGTACTTTCTATTGGCTAAGATAAAAACACCTAAAACTTTAATACACATGTAAAATGCACATAATACCCTTCTAAAATGCTCGTAATTAGCTTGCAAAATTCTCAAATAAAAACTGGACACCCTCCCAACCCCTGCTCTCCACTGTACTTACCTCTGGGATTGCCAAGCTGTCAGTACCCCCACAGCCGCTCCAGAGGTCCAGGGATTTCTCTCATACTTATCCATCAGTGCTCCATGCATGGACTAGATTAATTCTAGAATAACAGATGGGATGGAGACTGCTACAGAGGTGCCATATCCCTTCGTATATGACACTGAAAAATAATAAATCCCTAACAAAAAACAAACTAATGGGATTTTCAAGGTACCACACCACAAGGTAAAATTCTAATTTTTATTAATGCAAACATGTTAAAAGAATTTTAAAAGATAAACAATGTCCTTGACACATCAGTGTTGAATAATAAAAGAACTTCAGTTACAATCTTTCTTGGTCTACCTGACCTTGGCTTGGTATCAAAATAGCCCCTAAATTTTCCACTTCTTAGCAAGTGATTAAACACTACTGACTGGCATATTCAGGGCTTTGGATATCTTTTCATATTCTTTTCCATCTTTGTAATGTTTCTTTACCTTGTTACGCAGGTCTTTTGACTGTTCTTTTCTACCTCCTCATGGCTCAGTGTCTAGCCTGCTTAGTGCATCCATATGAGAGCTAACAAACTCAATGACTAGTTATACACAGACACTACTTGTGATTTAAAAAGCCACAAATGTGGGAAATTAACCTTTAATTGCCATTTTAACCCGTGTGTGCCTCCTGTCTGTACCAAGGCCAAACATTGCAGGGTATGTAAACTTTTGATCAGGGTCATTTGGGTGATTTCTGTTATCATTATGATTTAAAAAGGATCCAAAAACTATGTGATAATAAATGGCTTCATGTGATTGCTATCCTTAAGTAAAAGACAGTTTTTTGGCATGATCAGTCATATTTTCAATATTAAAGCGGAGTTCCACCCAAAAATGGAACTTCAGTTTTAAGGGAGGTGACCCCCCTGACATGCCGCATTTGGCATGTCATTTTTTTGGGGGGAGGGGGCGGTACCCCCTTTTCATAGGGTCCCAGCTACCACTACTTCCCGGCGCACCGTGGCACTGGAAGGGAGATCACCTCTCCTCCTCCCTCTTGGCAATCATCTGAGACACGTTACAGGTCCCAGATGATTGCCCGGCCAGTCACGGCGCCCGGCACGGCATGCGCAGTGGGTGCCCGGCTGTAACTTTTGAGCATGGCTGTATGTATATATATATACATATATATATATATATATATATATACAGTATTGTAATTTTGTGTTTAGCTCTTTTAATGGAGTTGAGCGTCAAAATTCACATTTTGTTATAGATATCTAAATCTCGGTGTCTGATTGGTAGATAACTTGCTGTTAAATAAACATTTATGTAAGTCTATGCCAGGAATGGGATGCTGGCATTTCAGTTATCTCAGAAAACATGAAAAGGTTAGGTTCACCTCTGTAAAAATATCAGAAATCGCTGGTTCCATTCTAAAACAGGCAGCACATGGACAGAATGGAGAGACGGGCTGCTGAGCTGGAGCATTCCTGTAATACTTATCCTAATGATGTTTTTTGTCCGTTTCAGCTGTGTAAATTTGGGCACAGCAGCAGAACCTTCTGCTAAGCTCTAATTGCTCCATGCTATGCAGGCTCAGGTCTGTTTATTTTTCCGTTCTGGCTCACCATGGATGCACCTGAATGACCTGTTCATTGTGCTCACTACTTCTAGGAGACTTTCGGTGTTCTGACTTCTGCGCAGTGATGTCACCACTCACTGATCAGTGCTCTGGAGGGAATACAGACCTTCAATGCTTGTTACAAGCACTGTACAGGCTGCAGTATTTTTATTAGAAGCCTAAAAGAAGAAAGGAGGGAATAGAGCTTGAATCAGATATAGACAAATAGGTGACATAGAAAGAAGTACAAAAATCTTGAAGGCTTGAGGGCACGGAAGAGACACAAAAATTACTTAAAGAGGCAACAGAGACAGGAAGGAAGAATAAGAGATGAAGATAGCATTAAGCTAGGAGAAAGATTAAAAGCCAACTCCGGGTAAACCTTTTTTTGTCAGGATTTATTGTTTTCCGTGGCTGCATTAAAAAGCGGTTCCTTCACTTTTTAATCCCTGAGACACCAGGGCAAGAAAAAAGGAGAATAGGTCAATGGGACACAGAGGCACATAGATCCATAAAAACCTAAAAAGAGTTTTTGTTCTCTTCTCTTTTCCCATTGCAAACATTTTCCATTACTTCCTGTCCCTCTGAGCCCCTGTTGCCATGATTGGACGTGAGAAGAGAACTCCCCAATGGAGACCAAGACAACAATAAAAATTCTCATTTGTCTCCACTCTATCCAGAACAGGACTCGTGCTTTAAAGTGTATTTCCATTTTTGCAGCAAAGTTGAGATAACACCGTTATTATATTTGTTACATGTCCCCATTCACATAATATAACTATATTAAATATTGTAGCTTACCCTTTTTCAATGCCCTCTTGTGGACCCTCCAGCAAGAAAGAATTTATAGGTAGTTCTCTTTGTTAATGAGGGGGCTGGGCATCTGTGTTTTCCATACTTAACCTTGTCTGAACTGTGCAGGCAGAATTTTGTTATCAATTGTAACTAGGTTTAAAACTTGTCTGTCCTAAAGCAGACCATACACGGATCTAATTTCTTTCCTGCAACCACTGTTTGCAGGAAAGAAATTTGAACAACTCCCCCATTAACACAGTCAGTGCTGACAAGGGATCCTGGGGGGGGGTGTTGGAAGATTGAACTTGGTACATTCAGCCTGCTTATTAACGGTTCAAACCTCGGCCGGTTCCTGCTGAACCGGCTGAGATTCGAACCATGTATGGCCGGCCTAAGAAAGGGTGAAAGGTGTAAAGGCTGGGCTTCTTTTATTGTATGGTAATGAGGACAGACCTGACATAGACTCACTCTTATATTGTTAAAAAAACCTTGTTGTCAGCCATGACACCACCTGAGAAACATCTAAAAGGTAAGACATGTTTAACAAAAATGTTTAACTGTTGTGTGATTGGGAACTCATATAGTAGGGCTTTCTCAAAGTGGAGATATGCTTTAAAGCTGAACTCTGGCAAAATTAAAAGTCCTCCTTTGCAGTGGATCTGTGCCCACACTGCAAGGGTTAACTGCTCCTTTATGTCTAGGGAGACCAGGTTTTAGTTACCGGAACCTCTGATCCTTCAAGCTCCTCCGCACTGCTAGACCAGGTCCCAACATCCTTTTCTAAAGCCCCATACACACGCGCGGATTATCCGAGGACCAGGTCCGTCAGACCATGTCCGTCATACTTTGTCTGATGTTGGTTTTGCGTACACACGGTCGGACAAAGTTGTCGGAAAATCCGATCATTCTGAACGTGGTGACGTTTGTTGCCTACGACGGGACTACGTAGAGGCTAGTAGCCAATAGCTTTGGTCTTGTAATGTGATCTGAGCATGCGTAGCACTTTGTCCGGTCGGACTACCATACACACGATCGGATTTGGTGTGATCGGACCGTGTTGTCGGAAAATCTATCCAGCAGGAGATAGGACTTTGTCCGTCGGACAATACGACGTACACTGTCCGATGGTGAATACACACGGTCTGATTTTTCAACAACATTGTCCGGTCGGACAGAATCCATGCGAAAATCCGACCGTGTGTATGGGGCTTAAGGCCCATAGCCCTGCATTGGACATGAGGATCCCAAGGGACAGTCCAGTACCAGAGCATATAGGAGTGCCATCAGGGGTGGAGGATCAGGTACATAATATGTGCTTTTGTTGTCCTGTAGACAGAAATTAGCTCTTTTTTGCAGTGCCCCAAGGGAGGACTTTAGGTTTTACTGTAGTTGGGCTTTTGCTAATTAAAGTACACTACTTACTAAAAAAAAATTAAAAACTGTTGAATTGTAACAAACACCTAAAATAGGCAATTTCGATTTGTTATCTTAAAGCGCGTTGTGTGTGGCCTTAAAGTGATTCTAAAGGCAAAAGTTTTTTTTTACCTTTAGGTGGATGTAAACCCTCACATATACCCAGTGAAGTAAACAGCCTTAGATGATACACAGAGATGAAACAAATTTCCCTACATAAGTTTTACATGTATATCTGCTGTCTTCAGCTTTATATATTGTTTAGAAAGTCCACATGGTGTTAGAGATTTTTTCTTCCTGTTCAGCACTGAGAGTGGATTATTGGCAGTCAGCCAAGACAGCTGATTGGAGGAAAGGCATACACCCCCCTCCACATAGGCAGAGACTTGCAGAGCTGTGCTGTGACAAGGCAAGCTCTCTGCTATTCTATTTATAGCAACCTTCCTCGACACATATTTCAGGTTGGTCTCGGTTGACAGAGAATTTGTCAGAAGGTATCATGTTAATAGTGCTTTGGAGAGAGATAAGAAAACACTACAGATATATGTGCTTAGGTCAGATTTCATGAATCAGGTTTACATCCACTTTAATGCATTCTCTGCATTAAAGTGTTACTAAACCTAGGACCCTGCATTCACTATATATGGTCTCCCACAGTACACAGAACATGGAAATTCAATTATTTTAGTAAATATAAACTGCTAAATACCTTTTCTCATCAGCAGTATATAGCAGTCATGTGGCTGCTATCAGTGTGTGTTTAGAGCTTATAGTAGGGGGTTTATTTACTAAAGCCAGATGGTGTAGAATCTGGTGCACTTCTGTATAGAAACACTCAGCATCCAGGTTTTATTGCCTGGCTACCATGTACAGCTGCACCAGATTCTGAGTTCACCAGTTGTATTAAATCTACAACTAGGAGTTTTCATTCTTCCCTGATTGTCCTATGAGGCTGCTGGACCCCTGACCCTCTGTCCGGACAGAGCTGATTGGCCCTGTGCTGATCATATGCACTCTACAAAGAGAAAAAAGCTCTCTAGCAATACACACCAAACTGAGCATGTGCAGCTTGCCCCCAAGGCTCTGTTCTATTAGGAGATGGATTGGGGGACTGGGGAAGAAGGGGAGTATCAGAGAAGACAGGGTCGAACAGCTTTTTTACACAATGCAGAGCTTAACCCCTTAGGTTCCATAGTGAGTATAACAAGCATGCTTTACTGCATATACAGACTGATTTTACTGTTGTGGGTTTAGTAACACTTTAAGGTAAAAACCTTTTAATAGTGGCTTCCCTCCCCCCCCCGCC
>CM053026.1:215013513-215036013 GCA_028564925.1 Lithobates sylvaticus | reverse complement strand
GGAGCAGATAAATTTTTAAAAAGATCCAAAAGGCTATCATTTGGACCCCTGCATTTTCCAAGCAGATCACCAATGTTGTATAAGGCATTTTTTGCCACTACTGGATGTATGTATACACTATATATGTATCGATATGTTGCACCCACACTTTTTCGAAGTTTGCGCAATTTTTGGCAGCTTTTTTCACAATTTCAGGGTGTTAATTGTTTCACATTTTAACGTTTACAGCATTAATATTCACACAATCACAATTTAGGCTACTAAATATATACCTGGCTCCAGCTGGGCGCATCAGCCTGCTCCAAGGTGGAGGGGTCTTCTCCTTCCGTGGAAGCCTCAGCTGGGGTGGAGGGAAGAGTGGAGGGAAGAGTGGAGGGAAGGGTGGAGGGAAGAGTGGACAGTGATTGCCTGGGTTCCATCTGGTCACCTAGAAAAGCCAGTTGGTTGTAGTACCACAGCTTCGGTACATAAACCATCTCTGCTGCTGCTCCTGATCTGACTGATTCCTCAATCTTCTTGCGCTCCCGCTTGTACATGTGCCTTAAACTTGAAATTCTGGCTTCAACAAACTTGGTGTCTGCGTTGGGGACTTGAGTCTTCACAAAATCCACAAGTGGCCCCAGTGTTGCCTTCCGGACATCCCTATTGCCATATAAAGGGTTCTTGAGCTGCCACAGGTTGGTATTTTTTCTGTACAGCGCAATGAATTCGGACATGAACTGCTGGTCCTTGAATGGATTAAACTGGGCTGCTGACATGTTTGTTTCTGTTTTGTTAGTAATGGCAATACAAAAGACCAAAAACACAAATGTTACTAAAAACGCCCATCCAGTTTTTCAAACCAAACATTACACAACACACCCACACACAGGCAGCAACACACCCACACAGGCAGCAACCCCTACACACAGGCAGCAACACACCCACACAGGCAGCAACACACCCACACAGGCAGCAACACACCCACACAGGCAGCAACCCCTACACACAGGCAGCAACACACACATATCCTTAAAAAATGCAGGCCCAAAACCCAGTAAACCACAGTAATGCATCCTAGAAAACACTTACCTTCGTACACAGCGCTCGCTACTTCCGTTCGGGAACACGTGGGGCCCTCAAACAGCCTTATATACACTGCGCACGCGTCGAAGTCCGCCTGCGTCCTCCGCGTCGCCCGCCCATGCCGTTCCTCCTGACGAGTATTCCCCGCCCTGCTTCCCCTCGTTGCATTGTTGGTGAATAAATTCATGAAGATGGCGGACACATTCTCAGCCAGTAGCGCGGAGGAAAGCCCAGAAGCGAACACATCTGCATCCAGCAGCAGATATAAGGCCACCAATATGGCCTTTGTGGAGATGGTGGACATCCTCCAAAGGGAAGATTACGACGGGGAAAATGGCCCCTACCCTCGACCCAACTTGCGCAAGGACAAGATTCTCACTACAATCGTCAGCACCCTGGAGCAGAAATTCGGCGTACGAAGGGGCAAGGATCAACTGCGCAAGCGATGGTCCGACATCAAATCCAGGGAGCACGATCAGTACAGGAGAATTCGAAAAGCCATCAAAAAAAGTAAGTCAAGCACATGCGCCACTATGGTTATACTTGATATGTCTAATCTTGCGCAGATGTTATTAGCATTCGTACGTGAAACTTGCGCAGATGTTATTAGCACTCGTACGTGAAACTTGCGCAGATGTTATTAGCATTCGTACGTGAAACTTGCGCAGATGTTATTAGCATTCGTACGTGAAACTTGCGCAGATGTTATTAGCATTCGTACGTGAAACTTGCGCAGATGTTATTAGCACTCGTACGTGAAACTTGCGCAGATGTTATTAGCATTCGTACGTGAAACTTGCGCAGATGTTATTAGCATTCGTACGTGAAACTTGCGCAGATGTTATTAGCATTCGTACGTGAAACTTGCGCAGATGTTATTAGCATTCGTACGTGAAACTTGCGCAGATGTTATTAGCATTCGTACGTGAAACTTGCGCAGATGTTATTAGCATTCGTACGTGAAACTTGCGCAGATGTTATTAGCATTCGTACGTGAAACTTGCGCAGATTTGATGAAAGTTCAGTTTGTCTTCATAACGTTTCTTGAGTTTACCTGGCTTTGGGTTGTTGTAGTTGTAAGGTTGTTTATTATTCTCACTATCTATACAATTACTGCTGTAGTAAGGGTTTTAGGGGTAACTTACACAGGGACTCCAGAAGCTGTTTTGGGGGGGGGGATAAATATGTTAAGCAGGGTGTCAAGCTCACAATTCCAGAAAAATGCTCATCATCTACAAATACTGTAGGTGGTGACTTTTCGAAGAAGTACACTCACCTGTCCCTTGGATGGTGCAGCTACAATCTCTGATCTTGCAATCATGAAATTAATCTTTGCGGCTTCACTTCCCGGGTCACTATTGGGCATGCGCCAGTTGCGCAATGCAATAGGACTGGTCCGCGCGAGCTCGGGGACCCCTGTGTGTCCCAGCAGACAGCACGGTGGGACGGGATGTGGCGTATACTTCTGTGGGAGTCTAGGGCCGGATGTGTGTGCAAATACCTGCCTTACACAGGTATCTGCAACCCCTCCCCCCTAAAAGGTTCCAAATAAGACACCACAGGGGTGCAGGGATACAATGAGCGGAGGTTCAAATTTAGGGTTGAAGGGCGGTTTAAGTATTGGAGTTTCATTAGATAGACATTTCAATTCTGTCTTCAAGTAGGATCTTCTAACAAACTGCTAATAATTGGACAACACTTTTAAACAATGTTTAATAATCCTATTTTGGCACTCAAATATCAGTGTGATTAAAAGTGTACCTTTTTGTGTTCCATTACCATAGGGGGCAAAAGACTCAGACGTCAGTCCGAACCTACGAGGACCTCCCGGCCTCACCAGACTAATTGGGCAGTTAGCCCAAGCCCACGCGTGGATGTGGCGGAACAGGTGGTTGAAGTGGATCAAATATGCACCCCACCAAGTGAGTGTCTCAGAACACAGATTGAGCTAATAAATTAAGGTCTGCATGTTTTTGACACTTTTTTTCTTGTGTTTTATCTACCCAACTTTTAGGTGATGCTGATCTGTTTGTGGAAGGACAAACTGCGGAGCCATTTTCAACAGACAGTGCCCACAGGCTTATTGGCCAGATCATGGCCTGGAATCTGCAGCTGGAAAATATGCAGAAGGAGATGGCCACCATGCAGCAGGGAATGAAGGACATGATTGATGTTTTGGGGAGAATCTAAAGACCCCTTTTCCATTTCTTAACATCAATCATGTCCTTCATTCCCCTTTTGATGCGCTATGTTTTACAAATTTTAGAGGCCAAATTTTTAATATGCACACGGTGTGTCAACATGTGCTATGTGCCATCAGGGGATCTCAATGGACGCATTTTGTGTTTGCAACCCCTAATGCTAGTAGGTGAGAGGGAAGGGGTTTCACACACAAAACACGTCCATTGATTCCCCATGATGGAACATAGCACATGTTGACATTACCCATTTTCCTGTTAAATTAGTGTGCATATTCTAAATTTGGCTTCTACTGTTCATGGGTTACCTGTTGAACTTTGTAAGTTCTGTACTTTTACATTGTGTAAATATTTTCAAATCCTAACCCTAAATTTTTTACCATTTTAAAACATGTTTTTATGTTTGTTTAAAAAAATCAATCACAAAAAAAAAAAAAAAATATGTTGTGAGAAAAAGACCAACAAAATTTAAAAAATATAACATAAAAAAAAAAAAAAAAAAAATGTTGTTAAAAAAAAAAAAAAAAATTAACCAAAAATACCAAAAATAACAAAAAAAAACAAATAAAAAAAAAAAAACAACATAAAAAAGGTTTGGATGTGCACTAGAATAAAAAAAAAAAATGTTTGCACAAATTAAACAATGTGTGGCTTCTTCTTTTTAAATACTACCAGTTTGACCAAAACATGTTGTGGTTCATTGACAAAGGGGCTTATTTACTAAACGCAAAACAAGTTTGCCACTATTAAGATGTGCACTAGGACAACATATAAAACAGGCAAAATTCAAAGCTAAACAATACGAAAATACCAATATTTCAAACATAAATAACTGTATTTATTCTTTGTAAAACAAAAAGATGGTTTAAGGGTCTGCTGCCATTGCAATGGCCCCCCTACCATTAAAATAATGTAAATAACGGTCCCGCACTTGCTGGGCTGATTGTGGGGCCAAACCAAGACGGCGATTATCCAGCCCGGTCATGTCGCCTTCCACTCCGGCCTCAGGCCCGATTGGTAATGAGTAGGTTCCCGAATGTTTGCGTAAATAATTGTGCATGACACAGCATGCAAGAATAATAGTATTCAGTTTGTACTCTGCCAGATGTATGGATGTAAGGAGCAATCTGAAACGGTTGGCCATAATACCAAAGGCATTTTCCACAACCCTTCTTGCTCTGGCCAACCGATAATTAAAAATCCTCCTCTCAGGGGTGAGGGATTGTTGGGGAAATGGCCTCATCAGGTGGTCACCCAGACCGAACGCCTCGTCGGCAATGAAAACGAACGGGAGTCCCTCCACATTATCTTCATCTGGTGGCAGCTCCAGGCCACCAGTCTGGAGACGATGACCGAACTCCGTGTGGTTGAAGACTCCTCCGTCCGACATCCGGCCGTTTTTCCCCACATCCACATAAAGAAAGTCATATTGTGCCGACACCACCGCCATCAACACTATACTATGGAACCCCTTATAATTCCAAAGTAAGACCCCGAATGGGGTGGGGGCACAATTCGCACATGTTTCCCGTCAATCGCCCCTCCGCAGTTGGGAAAGTCCCAACGGGAAGCAAACTGGGAAGCCACAGTCTGCCATTCCTGTGGCGTGGAAGGACACTGTGAAGTCAAACAGAAATATACAAATCAAATTAAAAACCAGGCAAAACACCTAACTAAATGCAACAAATTAACAAACAATTTGGAAGAACATATGTATTTATTTTGTAAGTCCTTGAAATAAAGCCAAAAGATTAAGGATAAGGGACAAATCTCTGATTGATGACCCCTCTGATGGCCCAGAGAAGATAATAATGGGGATGTGGGTGTGGAGTAATGAATTGTAAGGTCACACAATATACACATGCAATTAATTAAAGGGGTGTGTGTGGGGGGTGGGTTAATTACAAGCTGACCAAAACCACATGCAATTAACGGGGTGTGTGGGGGGGGGGTGGGTTAATTACAAGCTGACCAAAACCACATGCAATTAATTAACGGGGTGTGTGGGGGGGGGGTGGGTTAATTACAAGCTGACCAAAACCACATGCAATTAATTAACGGGGTGTGTGGGGGGGGGGGGGTGGGGGTTAATTACAAGCTGACCAAAACCACATGCAATTAATTAATGGGGTGTGTGGGGGGGGGGTGGGTTAATTACAAGCTGACCAAAACCACATGCAATTAATTAACGGGGTGTGTGGGGGGGGTGGGTTAATTACAAGCTGACCAAAACCACATGCAATTAATTAACGGGGTGTGTGGGGGGGGGGTGGGTTAATTACAAGCTGAACAAAACCACATGCAATTAATTAACGGGGTGTGTGGGGGGGGGGTGGGTTAATTACAAGCTGACCAAAACCACATGCAATTAATTAACGGGGTGTGTGGGGGGGGGTGGGTTAATTACAAGCTGACCAAAACCACATGCAATTAATTAACGGGGTGTGTGGGGGGGGGTGGGTTAATTACAAGCTGACCAAAACCACATGCAATTAATTAACGGGGTGTGTGGGGGGGGTGGGTTAATTACAAGCTGACCAAAACCACATGCAATTAATTAACGGGGTGTGTGGGGGGGGGGTGGGTTAATTACAAGCTGACCAAATCCACATGCAATAAATTTAAAAATGAGGGTCAAGGGGGGTGAAAGGGGTGAGGGTCAAGGGGGGTGAAAGGGGGGGGGGGGTGAGTAAAGCAGTACAATGGAGCTGGTAATATACATTTTTAACCAAAGAAAGTGACTAGGCTAGGGGTGTTTAGGGGGCCAAGATTCCATGCTGGGGAGGTTGGTGCAAGGAAATATGCATGTGACCCACTAAATAATACATTCTTAAAGCTATTTTGATAAGTCAACCATAAAATACTAGACAAAAAACAAATAAAAAAAAAATAAAAGGAATAGGGGACATTCATAGAATAGTCCTATCATGGTAATTAGCTAATGATGACATTGATGCACTACATTAGCAAACTTACAAGACATAAGTAATTTTAAAAGACAAGACTTACCTTAATGTATTCCTCCTGCAGGACGTGGATAATGGCAGAACAGGTCTCTGGAATAATGAGCCCCAGAGCCTGGGGGGAGATGCCTGTCGTGAACTTGAGGTCCTGCAAGCTTCTCCCCGTCGCCAAGTAACGCAACGTGGCGACTAGCCTCTGCTCCGCACTGATGGCTTGCCGCATGCAGGTATTCTGCCTGGTAATATAAGGGGACAGCGAAGCCAACAGACGGTGAAAAATGGGGTCCGTCATCCAGAGATAATTCCTGAAATCATCAGGATTATTCTCACGGATCTCACGGAGCAAAGGCATATGTGAGAATTGGTCACACTGGCGCAACCAATTCTTGGTCCATGAACTCCTCCTCACCCTGTTCATGGACTGGGCTCGTGCCAAGGTGTTAACCGCAACACCGAGCCCCTGCACAGCACGAACTCGTTCCCGAGTACGTCCACACTCCATGGCTTCAAAACGGTCGGCTGATCAAACAAACAACTTAACAGAACGCACTGAAGAACAGCAAGGCCTATGAAGAACGACCTGAAAAACAGGAACGAGCGGACCAGAACGGCCTGAGAACAGGTAGGAACTGATCCACACGCACTGAAAGCCAGATACAAACCTCACAAGCACAAACTGAACGGCAGAAGCGAACGAATTAAGCAGAAGTCTGAGAAGCGCGAATCGTCTCTAACCAAACGTCAACTAACACGCGATACACACGAGATCAGCTGACGGTGCCCAAAGGGTGTCGTTTGGGATCTCGAGCTTCCTTTTTCTAGTCCCGTCGTACGTGCTGTACGTCATCGCGTGAACCGCCGGACTTTTTGCGTGATCGTGTGTGGTCAAGTCCGTTCGCTTTTTAGTCCAGCGTACCCAGCTGGAGAGTCCAGCGGATTGTCCGCTGGACTTAGGTCCGCCGGGAAAAGTCCCTTCGTGTGTACGCGGCATATTTCTCACTTCAGCAATGTTAAGGGTCAATGTATTCCAAGCTTTAGCGATTGTTTGCTTAGCATCTGTAATTAGTTGTAGAAGAAGGCGCAGTTGGGATCTGGTGTATTTTCGGGGTATAAGGTTTAACAGAGCAATAGAAGGGTCAGGGTCTAAGTTTTCTCAAAGAAGCTCAAAGGCTATCTGGAATATTGTATGTTTATGAATATTTAAGCTCTAAACAACAGAAAATGTGTGTTTTTACACGTGGTCATTCTAAAACACATAAATGTGGGTAAAACAACGTTTTCAGAGAAAAAACTATTGATTAAGATTGTGGAAAGAACTGTATGAAATTGAGATAATGGAAAACAACATGGTGTTTAGTGTTTTACAAAAATCCTACAGATTTGGTTGCAGGAAATAATAAGTTAAGGATTGAACAGTTTTTACAAAAAAAAAAAATTCCGAACTTGGATTTGGTTATTAAATTAAAAGTAGTAGATTGTTCTAATTTACTTAAGGCTACCTAGAGAAAATATTAAAATATGAAAGTTTTGTTCAATCTAAAAAAAAAATAATAAAAAAAAAAACTATTGTTAAAAGTCTTTGTAAATTAGTATTTCTGTTAAAATTAAGGACTTTGGTTGGGGGAGGAGTTTTTCTCGGGGAAATGGCCAATCACAGTTCAAGAGCAGGACCCAATCTGTAAGTTTCACGAGATTGTCCTCTAAACTATTTTTTGTCATTACTATAATCAGGAAAATCATATAACGTAGTGTACATGATTTTTGGCAGATGTACAAACAAAATATGTTTAAAAAGTGGTAAATAGGTTAAACATTATAAAAATGATTAACACGATTGTTACCCAATTGTACAGTGAATGGTATACAAAGCATGGTAGCTAAGACTGACAGTAACAGATCATTCTCTGAATAGTTTGTGACATGTAAAGAAATGTATTACCAACAGAGAAATGCAGATCCAGTTATACAGACTGGTCAGTCATTCCATGACAGTTTTCACTTCTGTGGACAAAGCACAACAAATTGTTGTGTTATATCTTCCAGATACCTGGAAGAGAGTTCATGGATGAGAAAAAAATAAATATTTAAAAAGGTATTACTTACTAAAGAAATTGTTTTGGGCCTTACTAACTTTTCTTGAGAGTTCATTGAGATTTTTGCAGACAAAGTATCTGTCTGAGTACAGTTTAATGAATTGTATAGGCTTACTGTAGGGCAAATATTTTTTTTAATAACAAAAGATAACTTATATACAATCATTTGAAGATCTAAAGAAAGCCCTTATTAATTTAGTATTTTTGTTTAATATAGAGATCTCTCTCAGCCATTTTACATTCAAGTGTATGTGGGTGATGAGACAATTTCATTGGTGTTTATAAAAAATGTGTGCATTGTTCAATGCCACGGGTCAGATACATTGTGGGTTTTGCACCATTTGTTTTGAAAACATCTTATGTTACACTAAAGGTGTTATTACAAGGAAAACAGGAGGTGTCAATACACACAGCTTTGTCTAGTGGCAATTGGATGTTAAAAAAAAGGAAGGTCAGTTGAAGTTGGATATAAATACATGGTGATTAAATTGAGGCAGTGTGAAATAGCCAAAGTTGCGTAAATTAATCATGAAAAAGTCACTTTTTCAACTTTTAGTGGACATTTATCAGGAAAGAGTTTTCTGTGCTTATATAGATAGCGCTAAATATTGGTACAATGGAATAATATAAACTTTCTGTTTATGTGTCTGCATTGAAAGCTGAACTTAAGACTGCCATGTGTTTGTTTAGCAGTCAGAGTGACAGAGCATGTGTGGTTCATTCAATCATACTGTATGAGAGACATGTTTGGTTTTGAACAGGAATCTACTTCAACATGATCAAATTTTTTTCAGAAATAGAATATTTTGGAAAGCCCAACCTAAATTAGTGTTCTTTTACAAAATTAAAACAATTGTCAATGTAAAGAAAAAATACAATAATCTGGTAAGATTATTCTTTTACAAGATTTAATTTAGTCACAGCAGGATAAAGAGGGGGACTATGACATTTTGTCTTAGCTAGAATCAGTACAGACTGATAAAGGAGATAAAATGTATTGTAAAAATAATTGATTCCAGTTATTTTTAAATGAAAATATTTATTTTTGCATATCCAGGTAGCTGACTGACAGACTGACTGATATTTTTGTTTAAGCTAATGAAAGAAATTCTGAACTACTCATTTTAGAACACTTTGTCATCAAACTTCTGAATATTGTTTTATTTGTTTATAGAACAATCCAAAAGGAAAGAGTAACCTGATACTACAACGTATTGAGGGATTTGGCAAATCTATATAGATTGATTATATTTGTTTTTTTCATCTGCTAAAGGAGGATACAAGGATTTTTTTTTTTTTTTTTTTTTTTTTTAGTTAATGTTTGTTTTTGATAAATTAATTGAGATAATTCTAGAAAAAAATATATTTTTAACAAAAGCTAAGTTGTTGTGAACTTATGTCATATTCCATTGGGGTTGTATTTCAAAACATGGAATCAGATAATGATTTCAAATGTTATAGGACAGGTAATGTAGGACATGTATGCAATTTTAGGTATTTAGTAAAGTTTTTGTTTCTTAGCATCTTAAGTACTCAGGTATTGTAGAATGTATGAATAGTATTATAAAGTCTAAATAGGCTAAGATGATTCAAGAATAAGGTAAAGATTGGGTGAATTCTTTACCTGCTATAGTTTTAGTTTAAAAACTTTATTATTTTCTAAACATAGGGTTTGTTACCTTATTGAGTTAATGACAGGATGTCTTTTGAGATTAGCATACTTAGTTATTTATATAATCTGTTGTATAGAAAGAAGTGTGGTTGCAAACATTGCAAAAAAACTGGTACAGGTATTTCAGAAGTTTGTTCACAAAACATGGCTAGGCCTTTGCTAAATTTAAATAGAAATGATGTCTTGAATGAGATTTCTACTTCTAATGAGTATGTTTAGTAATTTATTCCAGTAGCTAAAGTTATGGTTAAAAAATATAGATCTGAAGGTACCAGGGATGCCAACTGGGAAGATTATTTTGTTATTTTTAAGGTACATTGGAATTATAGTTTTTTGTTTCTAAAGAATTGGTATAAATATTTGGTAAAAATAAGAATAAAATTGGTAAACACAGAAAGGATTATCAGTCTAGAATGGTTTATATTGATTAAGGAAAATTACTTCGGAAAACATAATTTTTTTATAAGAATTTGATACCTGTTTTCCTTTTCTTTTATAGATATGTCTTTTATTTCTAAATTATTCTATTCTTTTCTGTACTTTTTATTTTATTTTTTTAATTCTTCCATGACAATGCAACAAGTACAACTAAACTTTTATTTGTTACTACTTCTTATTTTTTCAAAAATTATTTTTTTGATTTGTTATCAAGGACTTTAATTTTTAGGTGAACTTCAATGATTTTTTTGGGATGTTTTGGATGTGATTCTCATATAGGAATTTTTTATGAATTGTCTGAATAATGATGATAGTGATAAGATAAAAGTAAAGACAAAAAGGTATAGTTAGAGTATATGAAGAAAAGGATTTAATGCGTCTAAACAGAGTTATTGTTGAAATAAATAATATGGGATGTTATAAAAAAAAAAAAAGGAAATAGAAATAGTTGCTTGCTGGTCATGGATAGATAGATAGATAAACAATTAGGAAAATAAATAGAAAGATAGATACAATATATAAAAATATGACAATCAAATAATGGGAAAGTTATGTTTTTTATGTATCTACAGACGAGTAGATTACTTTTTATGTTTATAATTGTTCAGTGTCAAGGATAATGTATAAAAACTTACATTGTAGAAGTTATTTAGTTATTGAAATTTCCAGGAATGGAAGAAATGTTATTTATTAATTAATAATTTATATTACAAAGCAATATAATTTGATATTTCAAAGATAGTTATTTCTTCTTTATATTAAAATAGTTAAATGATATGGTTGACGTTATAAGAGTTTCACAAGAAGTTAAATAAATGTATGAAGTTAAAGGAATAAAATCTTTAATATTACATGATTTAGATGGAGAATTAATTAAAATGAATAAATAATATAATAATTTATATTTTATCAATGGAATGAAATAGTTCAATATTTTTCATAGGAATATCTCAGAGTTTTGGAAAATGCTTATGTACAATATCTGACACACTAAATTGTATTAATGTTTATTGTATTGTTTGTATTGAAAAAAAAGAGGATCAGAGACATTTATTATTTAAGGTGAATGCACTTATTTTGTTTGTTGATTATAGTGCATTGAAGGGGAATTGTTAGAGATTTTGAGTTTATTATTATTTTAAGTGATAAAAGTTTCTGAAAAATATATGCAACACATGAATGTTATAATGTAATTATAAATGTTAGTTTCTGAAGGTTACAGGTCAGAGGACAGAGATAAGTAATTTTGTTGTGTAGGTACTTCTATTCTGAGTTACTATGTCAGGACAATGGGTGGAGCTATGCAACTTATCTATAGACTAAAAGCCATATAAAGCATATATGCAAAAATGGGTGTTACTCTAGGATATGCTGACATAACATTATGAAACAGTATAAGAAATGAGTAGGGTTGAAGAATAGGAGGAAGATAGGTGGAAGAGAGGGAAGAATGTACGATCTGATATCTCTTCCTCCTTCTGAAGCCATCACCATACCATATGTTACCAGATGTCATTATGTAAGTCTTGTCTTTGCTTATCTTTCTGAACAATAAAACAACTCTTCTTGAAGTATTGAACGAACTAAGGATTCTACAATTTCTAATATGAAACGAATTCCTAAAAGTAAGGTGGAGATGCGGCCTTGGATAAAGACAAACACACTTCTCCTTTACACACCCTCTAGGAGAGAGGACACTGACATATTTACACAAAGACTTTGCTATTCATCCAGAAACACCCCTGAGATACAAGAATAGTAGATATTAATAATATTCTTCACATACCCTCCACATTCCTCTCCTGTACATACTGCCCAATGTCATACCCTCCACACTCCTCTCCTGTACAGAGTGCCCACTGTTATACCCTCCACATTCCTCTCCTGTAAATACTGCCCCCATCATATTCTCCACACTCCTCTCCTGTACATGCTGCCCACTGGCATACCGTCCACACTCCTCTCCTGTACATACTGCCCATTGTCAACCCTCCACACTCCTTTGCTTTGCATACTGCCCACTGTCATACCCTCCAAACTTGTCTCCTGTACATACTGCTCAGTTTTCATATCATCCACACTCCTATCCTGTACATACTGCCCACTTTCATAAAATCCTCTATTGTACATAGTGCTGGTTGTCATACCCTCCACAATCCTCTCCTGTACATACTGCCAACTGTCATACCCTCCATACTCCTCTCCTGTACATACTGCCCACTGTCATATCCTCCACACGCCTCTCCTGTACATACTGCCAACTGTTTTTCTCTCCACACTCCTCTCCTGTACATACTGCTCCCATAATACCTTCCTCACTCTTCTCTTGTACATACTGCCCACTGGCAACCCTCCACACTCCTCTGCTGTGAATACTGCCCACTGTCATACCCCCCACACTCCTCTCCTGTACATAGTGCCTGCTGCCATACCTCTGCACTCCTCTCCTGTACATAGTGCCCACTGTTATAACCTCCAAATTCCTCTCCTGTACATACTGCCCACTGTTATACCCTCCACATTCCTATCCCTCACCTGCACATACTTCCCACTTTTATATCATCCATACTCCTCCCCTATGTCCACAGTTCGTCAACATTTTACTGAATATCCTCAATGTTACCAGCTCTAGAATAAGCACACTTTTGTTAGTTCAACTAAAGGAAATCTTCTCAGTCCTCATATTTGTTCTGCCCATTACTAGTATTCGTTTAATTTTGTGATTACTATTGTGATGTATAGAGGAACATAGGGGATGTCAGCTACTCTAAATATACCACTGGTAAAAAAAGTGTCCCTGAAAATATTTTTTACATAGGGGAACAAGACAGGGCTGCCCAATGTCACCGCAATTATTTGCCTTGGCAATTGAGGCACTGGCAAATAGATTTAGGCAATCAGATAAATACAAAGGGATTAAAGTAGGGGAAAAAAACGAACATATAGGCTTATATGCCGACGATATCATATTATATATGGGAGATGCGCAAGCATCTTTGATGGAAGCAATGAGAATAATAGAAATACATGGAATGTTCTCAGGGTTAAAAATAAACTGGCAGAAATCCGCGCTGATGCTGCTAGGTACAGGTAATAAAAGGAGAGCCCAGACTCCATTAAAAATTGTTAAAGTGTTCAAATACTTAGGAGTAAATATTACTTTGAAATCTGAAGAAAACATGGAAGCCAATATACTCCCATTAATAGAGCATGTTAAGAGAAAACTGGAAATATGGATAAAGCTACCAATATCAATGGCAGGTAGAATTCAACTGATAAAATCTATTGTACTACCCAAGTGTCTATATGTATTTGCACACTCCCCAGTAAAAATACCAAAACATATATTTAAAAAACTAAATTCACAGATGACTCGGTTCATCTGGGCATATGGAAGATGTAAACTAAAATTTTATAAATTACAAAGACCAACGACAGAAGCTGGCTTGGCTCTCCCGGACCTATATTAATACTATTTGGCAGGGCAACTGAAACACTTAAGATCATGGGTAGGACAGGAAAAACTAACAAGGATAGAGGAATATCTACTGAGCAAAATGCAAATAGATGATTTAATGATGGGACTAGAAATAAAAGACCTGAGGAGGGTGGGAGAAAAAAATCCCCCTCTTGAAAGTGGGAAGGACAGTATGGAGGGAAGCTAAGAAGCTGACGGGATTTACTGGTATCCCAACAGAAACCGCCCTGTGGAATAACCCAAAATTTGAACACCTGGAAACATTTGAAGACAGTAAATTCTGGAAGCAGAATGAGATATTAACTATTGGCCAGCTTTATGATAAAAATGTAATATTGACTTATGAAAACCTGTGTTAACAATATAGTAAACAGGTACAGTTCAGAAGGGAGGAATTAAAAACATCTAAATATCCTTTTATAGGTATCCTGAGATCACAGGGACTAAAGGGATTAATATCCAAAATCTATACACATTTGCTACAGAACAAAATAGAAGGCGAACCACTGAAAATAAGGGATAAATGCCAGGCCGCTATCCCAGACATGAGCGATCATCATGGGAAGTCTGCACCTCTCACTTGAAAGTATCCCCTGCAATGAACAACAGGATAATACAGATAAATATAATACATCAGACATACTTGGTTCCAAATAGATTGTATAAAATGGGGAGGATGGCTGAACCAAGATGTACTAGATGTGGGCAGGGGGGAGCAGACTCTGCTTATTCTCCATGTAATGTGGTACTGTGGTAAAATAGGGAAATACTGGCAACAGGTAGCTAGAAGAATAGGGAAAGTTCTGAATAAACCTTTTTTGGCTACGATGGAACTGTGTTTGCTGGAAGGAAGAGAGAGGCAACAGAGATAATAAGACCTTCTTGTAGGAGGTACTATTTTTGTCAAGAAAACAAATAATAGAATAATGGATTCAGCCACATCGTCCAACAGTAATTCAATGGGTGAGAGCATTAAACCAGGTCCTACCTTATGAAAAAATAATGTATGAACAAAGGGGAAATGGGCAGAGATATGAAGACATATGGGCAAAGTGGAATAGATCATGGTTAACAGTGGACATAGGAATATCTGAAATCGTAGTATAAGGTGACCATAGATGGTGAGAGTGGAATGATTGAGAGGAGAAAATGTAAATGTAATTAGTATTATATAAAGAATTTTAAAAGGATATAAAATGTACTATGTAAATTATTATGTAAGGAAAAATATTTTGTAATAAAGAGTGTTGAGAAAAAAAAATATATATATATATTTTTGAAATGTTGGCAAATATGCACTTAGGCACTGCCCAAGGGCCACCAGGTCAGGAGGGGGCCCCATGAGAGGCTCCTGGGATCCTGTGATATTAACACGGTAGTAAACTTTGCTAACATTACTACTTTTTAGAGGCCCTGAGGTAGGTTATGCCATAATGTACAAGAATGCAGATTAGCACATTAGGGTACACTTACCTGTCAGACTGAGCCCTCCAGCACTGCACTGTGATCAATCCGGCGGGTCCTGGGTGCTTCCATCTTCACTCAGTCTTCCTTCTGGATCACTTGTGCCTACATTGATGTCACTCCCATACATGCTCATGCACATCCTCTCTCTCTCTCTCTCTCTCTCTCTCTCTCTCGCTCTCTCATCCTCCTTCCCTCACCCCTCACCCCTCTCTCATCCCCTTTGTGTCTCTCTCTCTCTCTCTCTCTCTCTCATCCTCCCTCTCTCTATTTCATTTAATTTTTTATAACAAAAAATTATGTAGCGCAGGGGTTGTGACCAAGTTATCATGCTAAATAATGTGATGTTCTTTAAGTAAGAGTTTGGCTCCCTTTAGTGTCCTTTTTAAGGCTATTAAGACTTTTGTTTTAGTTTCTGTGAGGCAAAGAGTTATGCATTATGGGATTAGTAGTTTAATGAGGAAATTACTCATGTGCTTAACTCAGTCTGGGAACTACTGACCCACAATGCCCATTTCACAGACCCACAATGCCAAGTCACAGAACAGCCTGCTGGGTAAGCAGATAATAGGACAGAGCTGTCATTTTTTCGGCCTCTTTGGATGCCATTCAGCAGCCAGCAAGGAGGTCTGTGTTGTGTGACCAAGAGATTGCGGCCTGCATGGCGCGGAGCGGGATTGCCAGCCTCTGAGGGATTCCAGGGTACAGCCCTGACAATTTAGCTGTGGATCGTGTGCAGTTCCTGCAACCTTTAAGTTATCACATTGTTCCTTGTGTTAAATTTCCATTTCAGTAAACTTTCTAATTGATATTCTGTGTGAGTCTTTATCTATTACTACAGCTGGTGAAGTGACGGGTCCCAAGGTTACGGTAAATATATTGTATAGTGTATCATTACTGTGTTTCTCTATACTTCTGGGTCCCACCCTAATATTACCATACAGGTGTGCCAGAGGGATCGAGACAGTTCTTGGGGTTGAGAGGCAGGGTGCAGAATCAAACATTCATCAGCAGCTCCTCCGAGGGTAGTGCTACAATTGTTTGCATTTTTATTTATTTATTTTATAAAAAGCCCCACCCAATTTCTCAGCACCAGGCCCATGATGCTCTTAATCCGGCCCTGGTGAATGTTTAGTTGATTTTATTGCTAATTATTAACACTTCTAGATTTTCCTAATGTGTGATTCATCTGTATGGCATTAGATATTAGTTAAAAAAAATTCCACAGTGCTGACATTGGCAGTCAGAATAATGAAAACTTTTACCAGGTAACAGAACAAAATCCAGTATTACCCGTTGCTACCTGTAGCTTCACTGAGCTCTGTAACATCTGCTTGTGTTTTGATATTTTTCTTTGCTCACTGTGCAGACAGTTGGAGATCTATAAATATAACATGAGTACAACAGACTTTTGTCTATGTGCATGTATATCTCAGAATAGCAGGTTCTCAGAATGCGTATTGGTACCAACAACCTTCATAACACTATCCCAATTATAGCAAAACACTTATCTATTACAACGTACAGGATTCTACTAAACTAAAAAAAACTAATAAGCACGAGGAGAGTCTGAAACTGCATATAGTAACTTTCTTACCTGTACACTTGTTTTATTGTTAACATATTTAATGAAAACGTAACAGAACCAACTTACCATACACACGGTACATTGTTAAGGCTAAGGATTGTTTTTAGAGAATAATTAATTGACTTCAGTACAACCAGCCTGTCAGGCTTTTATCGTCCAATCACTGCCGGCAGAAGATTGTTGTCTTCTGCCAGTGGGGAAGTCTCCCCGTGCTACCCTCCAGCAGAACACAATAGCATTCAACTTGACTCCACTCTGCAGCTCATCTCTGTGCTGAAATGCAGCTATGCAATAATTGGAGATTACAAACATAAAAGCACATACCAAATAAGTTTAATCTGGAAAGTGACACGTGAAAGGAATAAAACAAACTTAGTGGAATCTTTTATGCTTTCTTGTTTTCTTCCTTGGTGCTCTCTACACTGCTAAACTCATGCAGTGGTTTCCAGCAGGGCCAGATCTAGCCACTTTGATGTGGGGGTGCAGTAAAAAAATGTCAGGGTGGCACAGGAAGTGAGGTCAGTAACACAGTGTATTATAGGAGGCAGTAGGGCAGTGTACAAGGAATAATCAGGGCAGAGGATAGGGTCAGCAGCTTTTAGGGCAGTGTACAGAGGCCATTAGTTTGTAGAGCAGTGTACAGTGGGTTTTTCAGGGCATTGTGCAGGGGATTAGCAGGGCAGATAACAGAGAGTCAGGAAGAGAGTGTGCAGTGGGTCAGCAGGCCAGTGTACATAGGGTCAGCAGGGCAGGGTATAAGAGATCAGCAGGGGAGTGTACAAGAGTCAGTAGAGCAGTGTACAGGGGGTCATTAGGGCAGAGGATATGGGTCAGCAGGGCAGGGGACAGGGTTCAGCAGAGAAAATAAAAGGGGTCAGCTGTGTGGAGAACAGAAGTTAACAGGGCAGAAGACAGGGGTCAGTAGGGCAGTGTAAAGGGGTCAGCAGGACGGAGGACAGAGGACACATGGGCAGAGAACAGGGATCAGCAGGGCAGATGATAAGGATCTGAAGGGCACTGTAAAGTGGTCAGCAGGACATTGCTCAGCAGTGCAAAGAATGGATTTAGTATGGCAAAGAAGAGATATCACAAGGAAAGAGGAAATGGGGCCAGCAGTGCAATGGACAGTGGTCAGCAGGATGGAGGACATGGGTCAGCAAAACAGAGAACAGGGATCAGCAGGGCATAGGATAAGGATCTGCAGGGCCGTGTATAGGGGTCAGCAGGATGGAGGACATTGTTGTGCAGGGGATGGGGTTAGTATGGCAAAGAAGAGGGGTTACATTTGTATTTACTTAAATGTTAAATTAAAGGTCCATGCATCTATAATGCAGCATGCAGTATTTTCCCAATAAATTTTCCCACAAATACATTTTGGAAAAAAAAAAAAATTGGCATTCATGCATTTTACTTACTGTAAAAAATGTCATGCATTTTACTTACTGTAAAAAATGCATGATAACAAATTTGTAAGAAGGAGACTTTTTTGATGAATACTGTACATAAAGGCACATTTTTTACTAATTCATTACTAATTTTATAATAATAATATGTCCATTTTCTTTATTATAGGAAGAAATTGAGCTTACTGCTGTCATTAGTAGTTACAGCAGGTATTAGTTCAGCAGGAAATACATAAGAGGAATTACATGAGAAGTTGTATCAGTAGCCAGAACATCAGCCATGTGTCCAGTGTTCCTTGTCGTAACACACAAGCCTCGGACATTAATTGTCTGTAAATTACCACACTGAGGGTTCTCTGTGTAGGTTGGTTGTTACAAAATTTTTAGTAATTTAGGATTCTACAGTGAATGTGCTTTCCTCCCCGGTTTACTTTTAGTAATTCATAACTGTTTGGTATTTTTTTATTTATGGATACATATAATATATGCAGTTGTGTATGTATTAAATGTATTGTTTTACAATATAAATAATGATGAGTGATGGCAATGCTGTATATGTGAACCTTACAGTGACCTTGTGAGAAGAAAAAAACAATATACAGTATATACAGCATGCACTTTTTACTTGCTTGCAGCTTTCATTTTTTAAATAAAGGGAAAGATCAAGGGCTTAGCTATACAGGTGATTTTAGGCCTCTTGCACATGGAAGCCAAAAAAAAAAATCATGTTTTTTATACAATCAGACTTTTTTTTAATGGTCAAAATGCAGCTTATTTTTTTAATTGGCCTGTACACACAGGTGCATAAACGTAAAAATCTGTGTTGCTGGTCAGTATTTTCACATGCATGCACACATATACTGTACATGCAATTACACATGTTCGCCACATTCCCATGATTAAAAAAAGCTAGAAGAATTTTTATGTGTGCTTACGCCCAAATACACTCATGTGCTATACAGCCCATCCTTTTTTTTACCAGGAATATCTTATATTCATATTGGAGCATCCTGTGCAAGTACCCTAAAACCCCATACACACAGTCGGATTTCCCGATGGATTCTGTCCTATCGGACAATGTTGTCGGAAATTCCGACCGTGTGTAGGCACCATCGGACATTTTCCATCGGATTGTCCGATGGACGAAGTTGTATCTCCTGCTCTAAAAATTTTCCGACAACAAAGTCCGATCACACCAATTCCGATCGTGTGTAGCGAATTCCGACGGACAAAGTGCCACGCATGCTCAGATCACATTACAAGACCAAAGCTATTGGCTACTAGCCTCTACGTAGTCCTGTCGTAGGCAACAAACGTCACCACGTTCAGAATGATCGGATTTTCCGACAACATTGTCCGACCGTGTGTATGCAACACCAGTGTCGGACTAAATCTGTCGGACCAAATCCTATGGATTTGGTGGTCGGATTTTCCGACCGTGTGTATGGGGCTTTAAACTTTTACTAGCTTGAAATGTAACCATTTGCCAGTAGTCACCTACAGGAAAAAGGGTAGAATTATATAAAAAATTGTTATCTGCAAGAGATTAATGGCTACTAAGCAAACGATTGTTAAACAAATTACATAAATTGCTTCCTATAAAGTAAGCTACACAATAGCGTGTAATAACAATCAATCTTGCATAATGCAATGCCCCATTTGAGTGCGAATGATTACTACAAGATCTTACTAAGTGATACTTGTGTGGTTTACTTAGTTAATAGGATGCCATTTGTTTCATTTGTTTTTCAGCCATTTGCTACTTATAGTCATTATTCACAGGCAATGTTAGTAGCAGGAGCGAGCTGCAAAATATGTTCTGTAAAGCTAAAACCTATTCATGTAACTGTCAGCAAGTGGTTTAGCAAGAGAATCACCCAATGGCAGACTGAAAAAGACACCCTTGTTTTCAGAGGAAACCCCTACTGGCTTTATTGTTTTTTTGATGGCAAAAGCTATTGTTTCCCTGAGATAAGACTTGTGTCTGCACAGAGTATAGATGTGAACACAAGAGATAAAACCATACATGTTTATGCATCGGATGATAAAGAACTATCATTCCACAGCTAGATCAAGCAGGGTATCAAGCAGGGTATGTATGCTCCCTATTTACTTGCCATGACCAATTGACCCACAAGAAATCTATTAAGGTTACATTTTATCGTTCCCATCACTTTATGCACCAGCAAGGTAAGGAATATAATGGTAACAATGAAGAGATTTAGTGGCACATGATATCATCTCCTTGTTACTTACCACCTTGTTGACTTGAGAAACATTGCAATCCTTGCTTCACATCTCACCTTTCACATGTCATTAAACTCACACCCTTCCTGTGACTTTGTAAATCTGCCTGACTTTTTCAGATTACCAATACAGAGGGGAAAAAATAAAGGCTTATAATTTATTTCCCAGCCGCCATTGCAAATGAAAGGTTTGCTTCTTTACAGGACTGGCAGGTTCTATTGGCAAATAATGAAAGCAATGCACACCATTCAAAATGTTGCTGGTAAGAAATTCTTGGTGACCTTGTTTTGACATTCAGCACGTCACTTGCAATTATTTTGAATACATAGCAGTAGAACAATATTACATATTAATAGTTTTCTGGAGAATCAGCCCTTTGTATAGCATGTTCTGCTTAGCATACTAACAATTTAAACCCACAAAATATTGCATTTATGTACTGCCTAAGGAACAAAAGCTGAGAGAATTAATGTAATTTCTGGTAAATAGATTCTATATCTCAGTTTAATGTACATGACACAACTATTTTCCTTTAAAGTGGAACAAATAACAGCTTTTCTTTCACTTGTTCACCAAGTAGATTACACAGTAACAGGCTCATACAACTCCACTCAAAATTGATATTTTCAATGTTTGGAAACTGCAGCTACAATTTATTAATATTTTAAGATATATTATAATATTTTGAGTCTATTTTTTTTTATTGTTTTGAAAATGTATATATTTTCAAACATAGATTTTGATATCTATTTTTTTACTAAGTATACAATTTTTTTTTTTTTTAAATAAACATGTAATGCATGGTAAAGGCTTCCCAGAGTGTGTTATCTAAAGGGACAGCATAGCAGAAGTTTTCTGTCTTTTTACTCACCATGAATGGACTGAATTTAGTATTCTGACTTCATCTGTATGTGTAAATTTCTTTTTTTTTTTCAACAGAACAACTGAGCAGAATATGTGAAGCATTTGAAAAATGAGATAAGCTACACTAGACTAAAAAAAAAAAAAAACTATTTAAAGATTTGCAATATGGCAAGTGGCTAATTGGTTAGCACTTCTGATAGCAGCACTAGAGTCATTTGTTTAAATCCCAACCACGGCACTACCTACACAGAGTTTGCATCTCCTCCCACAAGGAGGTAGTGGTGGGTTAATTGGCTCCTGTTTAAATTGGACTTAGTATGTGTATGTATAAATGTGAGTTAAGGACCTTAGATTGTAAGTTCCTTTAAGGCAGGGATTGATGTGAATGTATAATATATATGTACCAGTAATAAATAAATTACCTGACCTTTTTTAAAAAAAAATGTATTTGATGATATAAAATCACAGATTATATAACTTTCCTACTGCATACAAACTTGTAAATTTTCTTTGCAAGCACCTCATTGGTTTCTAAATAGAAATCATATGCCATTTCAGTCCACTGCAGTATGATGCAAGCTCCATGTTGGATATACCTCAACCCTTTCTTTTTCCAAACAGTTGGATAGGCCCATTGCTTGCATCAGATTGAGGTGTCCGTTTAATATATTGAGAAATTTCAGATCTCAGGAGTTCTCGGCATTTCTCTGAGATATCTGTTCCCCCCCTTGTGGCAGCTTAATATACGTTGTAGATCGCTTCTCTCACTGAGAATAGAAGTGATCTACAAATGCTTTGAGAATCCCAAACGGCTTCTGTTTCTGTAATCTCACGATAGCTCAGGAGATTTCAGTATCAGAACCCCAAAGTAAAACACGAAGCACTCCACATACACTGCACATATTAACTTAATAATAAAGATATATTCCCCCTACCCAATAAACAGACACCCCATATCACTAAAACATTATAATGATTAATACATAAGCATAACACATGTGCATATTTATCTGTAGCCACAACACTG
>CM053026.1:214273558-214360546 GCA_028564925.1 Lithobates sylvaticus | reverse complement strand
CGGAAAAATGTGAATTTGAGAAGCTTACATCCAGTCCTTGGGTCTCACTATCTCCGCAGATGGGATTTCCATGGGCCCACAGAAGGTTGCTGCAGTACTTGATTGGCCGGCCCCTACTGCCAAAAAATCTGTGCAGTGGTTTGTGAAGTTCTCCAACTTTTACAGGAAATTCATTAAGAACTTTTCTGGTATCATATCCCCTATCACGCAATTAACAAGATTACGCACAACCTTCACATGGACTTTAGAAGCTCAAGCTGCATTTGAAAGATTGAAGGGTCTTTTTACATCCGCACCCATTCTGAAACATCCAGACCCTACCTTGCCTTATGTTCTCGAGGTTGAAGCCTCTGAAATTGCCGTGGGAGCCATACTGTCTTAACGACAGGGAACGAAATCCCTACTTCACCCTGTCGCCTTCTTCTCCAGAAAACTAAGTGCCCCATAAAGAAACTATGACGTTGGTGATCGTGAGTTGCTTGCTATCAAGTCTGCTTTGGAAGAATGGCGCTATCTTCTTGAAGGGGCAGCACATCCTATTCTTGTATTCACCGATCACAAGAATCTTGAATATTTAAGAGCAGCCAAAAGATTAAGACCCAACCAAGCCAGATGGGCCCTCTTTTTTGCAAGATTCTGCTTTCATATTACTTACCGGCCTGGATCCAAGAACGGGAAGCCCGATGCCCTTTACCGTATGTTCCAAGACACTGAGGGTCCCCCTGAACCTAATACCTTTTTACCCAGTAAAAATTTTCTTTTGTTACAGACTGATCTCATCTCCCAAATCAAGTCAGCAGTTCAGGATCATCCTCCATCTCAGGAACTCCACCTTCAGTTGAAAGAGGGTCTCTATTTTCACGGTGAGCAGATCTTTGTTCCTGAGCACTTACGGACAGGAGTTCTTTACATATGCCATGACCACCCCTTGGCAGGACATTTCGGAGCTCATAAAACTTCAAATCTGGTCCTCCACTCTTTCTGGTGGCCAGACTTGGTACAAGATTGCAGGGACTATATCAAGTCCCGCACAACTTGTCTTCGAAATAAGGATAGAGACAAGAATTGGGGTCTGTTGGAACCCCTTCCTGTTCCTGATAAATTATGGACCATGATCTCTATGGATTTTATTGTCGAATTACCCCCATCTGAAGGATTCACCACCATTTTTGTAATTGTGGATCGGTTTTCCAAGATGGCCCACTTTGTGCCCCTAAAAGGTACCCCTTCCGCTGCGGAGACTGCCTCTTCTTTTATCGAGGAAGTTGTATGTCTGCACAGTATCCCTTCGAACATCACCTTGGGGTACAATTCACGTCCAGATTTTGGAAATCTTTATGTGACGTCTTGGGCATTAAACACTGTTTGTTTTCTGCTTACCACCCTCAGACTAATGGTCAAACGAAGAGGAAAAAACAGACCCTGGAGCAGTATCTGCGTTGTTTATCCTCGTTTGCACAAGACGACTGGGCCTCTCTTTTGCCGTTAGCGGAATTCGCTTATAATAACTCAATACATTATGCAATCAAACAAACCCTGTTTTTTGGAAAATTATGAGTTTCACCCATCCTTCTTGCCAGATGTCCCCCAGGAATCTTCAGTCCCGGCAGTACAGGATCGTCTGGAGTTCTGGAGGTCTAACAAGCAGGAAAACAATAAGAGGTTCTATGATAGGAGGAGAAGGGGTAACCTAGACCTTAAACCTGCGGATAAGGTAAGTTGGGTGGGATTTGTGGGGTGGGACAGTCTATGAGCCATGACACTTGATATATGTTTGTATGTATTTTTCCTGGTACTATTGTATTTTTTGTCACATTTTTTCTATTTTCCCGACTTTGTAATAATTAATTATGTAGGTGAATTTGTGTAAAAAAATCTAAAATTAAAAAGACTTATAACAAATAGTGGCGCTGTAATATATATCACACTTCTATACACACAATATTCCAGTGAAAAAATGTAAATATAATAAACTCAACATATATGTGTATAATAACTCAACACACCAAAAAAGTGCCCAGTGCTATATATAACCATACACAATAAGACATATACAAAAAAATAAATATATATATATATAAGATGATTGGCACCGGCCAATCAAACTCAAGCAGTAATTAAAGTTCAAATAACCGCTGGTGGTTGGTGCAAAAGTTCCATAAATAAATACTTGAAGTGAAATAAATCGATCAAATAAAATCTTCTGTGCTCTTCCACCACACCACAGTGACTTGTGCCTCCTCCCCAAAAGAAACGCACTCACCACAAAAGTATGCCCACACTTTCGTGAAGGGCCACTGCGCATAAAGGTCACTCCAAGGGGGGTCAATCGAATTCCCACAGATCAAATGATATGATTGGTTAATTGGTTGGCTGGTTAGGCTCCACATAAGGAATAAAAGAGGAAGCTTTCCATAGTGTGAATCAGTAAAACAATTTTAATGCAAAATATTAAAAAGCACTTCAAAAGTTCCACTCACGTTTATCACATTAAAACCAGCAAAGAAAGTAACACACAGCACCGCACTGCACTGCAAATCCAAATCCAATTCCAAACACTCTCTGTTATGTGGTCACGGCGGACCCAAGGTGTATCAGGCTCAGCCTGTATATCTCTCACCCCCGTCTCTTTGGCCGGACCTCCAAATCAGAAAAACTCCACTCCTTCCTGGGCTCCCTGCGCTATGGTATCTCTCTTGTTAGTTGCCGCTTAGCCACGCCCCCCCCCCCCCCAATTAATTATGTGCTTATTTTTATCAGAGCCACTGTTGAACACTGAGAATCACATAATCCCTGAAGAAGCAATTGTTTGGCGAAACATGTAGGGACTTGACATGCATCAGTCACCATTTCAAGCACATGGATACTTTGGCCAGTATTACTCTCTGTATATTACTCTGCTTATATTTTATGTTTGTTGTCTTCTGTACATCTATTTAATAAAATAAATTTTTTTGTAAGTAAAATACTGTAATTTTCCATATATTAGGCACCGCTAAAATCCCTATCCAATTCCCCTATTTTGTACTTTACCAATATAAGGGATAAGGTGTCGGATCGTATGAGGTCACTCAACCCACACCCCTCACAGCGATAGCTAACAATTCTTTGTCCCCAATCTCATAATTGCATTCTGCAGGAGACAATTTCTTAGAAAGTAGCCACAAGGATGCATAATGCTCTCAGAGGTAGGACGTTGAGACAGAAGGGCACCCACTCCAGTTTCGGATGCATCAACCTCAAGAATGAAGGATAGTATAGGATCAGGATGTGCCAGCACAGGAGCTGAAACAAAGGCAGCGAGAGACTCAAAGTCTTTAATATAATCCGGAGACCAATTCTGTGGGTTACCGTCCTTTCTGGTCATATCAGTCAGGGGTTTGACCAGAGAAGAGAAGTTACGAATACATTTCAGATAATAATTGGCAAAACCAAGAAAACTTTGTAACGGACGCAGACCTACGGGTTGACGCCACTGTAGAACTGCAGATAATTTCTCTGGGTCCATCAAAAAACCGGCAGTAGAAATGTCATAACCCAGAAATTTAACTTGTTCATGATAGAACTCGCACACTTCTCTAACTTACGATACAGGTTATTACTGTATCTCTCAGCCTCTGTAACACATGAGAGACATCTGTGTGGTGGCTCTGTAGGGATTTAGAATATATGAGAATATCATCGAGATAAGCTACCACACATTGCTGCAGCATATCTCAGAGCACATCATTGATGAACTCCAGAAAAACTACAGGAGCATTGCAGACAAAGGGTAAACATGACCACGGGGAGGCATAGCACCAGGTTGAAGGTCAATTGCACAATCATACGAGCAGTGTGGAGGCAAACTACCAGCTTAACCCTTGTCAAAGACATTGCTAAATTTGGTGTACTCCTCTGGCAAGGAGGAGAGAGAAGAGGTGCACAAGACCTTAGCCACTTTCCAAAAACATGTCTTACTGCATTGTGGCTACCAGGAAATAACCTCAGCACAAAGCCAATAAAAAGAGGGGTTGCTCCTCTGTAACATGGATAGCCAAGGATAGCCAATAATCACCGGATAATGAGGAGAGGAAATTACTTGAAATTGGATTATCTCATGGTGAAGAGCCCCTATGGCCATGGTCAATGGTGCAGTCTCATGAGTCACATGGGCAGGCAGTAGAGGTCTCCTATCAATAGGCTCAATAGCAAGTGGAGTGGCACGAAGCTGCAGCGGGATCAAGTGCTTAGACACAAAGGCACTGTCTAGGAACAGGCCTGAAGCTATAGAGTCCATTAGAGCCTGTGTATCGATGGACGACTCAGACCACGAAACGGTAACTGAAACTAGAGGCTTATCCTTCAAGGTTACTGGGAATGTAACAACGCCACCTATGGCCTAACTGGCCACAATAAAGGCACAATCTCTCCCTCCTCTTAAAGGCCCTCTCATCCACAGAGAGACGTGTGAAGCCTAAGTGCATGGATTCTAATTTACTGGCAGACTCAGTAGCAGGAGGAATGGGAGATGAAGGAGGCAAGGGCGCGGTCATACAACACTGTACCCAAACTACATTTTTATAATTTTCTTCCCACAAATAGAGATTTCTTTTGGTGGTATTTGATCACCTCTGGGGTTTTTATTTTTTGCTAAACAATCTAAAAAAGACAGAAATTTTAGAAAAAATGATTTTCTTTGTTTCTGTTATAAAACATTTTTTTTCCTTCACTGATGGGCACTGATGAGGCTGCACTGAGGAGTTGGCACTGATAAGGTGGCACTGATGAGGAGCGCACCGGCATGTTATCCTGAAAGACGCCATCCAGTCAGGATAACAAAACCACTTCCCGACCGTCAATCTATCATAGGCCAGGAGGGCAGTGGTTAAAGGAAGGCCTCTCTCGGAGTCAATGAGCATGGCAAATGTGATCAACTTCTCCAGATCCGTATGTCTCGGGCAGCTATCTCATCTTTGATGTTATCTGAGAGACCATGAGAAAACGCAGCCACGAGGGCCTCTTTGTTCCAGGCAACCTCTGCTGCCAGAGTATGGAATTCAATGGCATAATCGGCAACAGTTCTCGTACTCTGTTTGATGGACATGAGGCTCTTGGCAGCAGAAATGGAGCGTCAAATACCCATTTAACCTCCTTAACGGTATTCCCGAGTGTGGCTCAGCGGGGGAATTTTCAGTACCAAAAGCGGTAACCTGGAGCCACACTCAGGATCGCATGGCAGGATCCAGGCAAAGTTACTTACCTGCGATGTCCTCCCGCTGTGTCCTCCAACGGTTTTAGACCAGCTAGAAAACAGCGATAATAAATTAGAATCACTTGCAGAATTGAGCAATAGTGATTTGTGTGGAAATTCGTCATCAAACACTGAAAGTAATGACAGCGACAATTCTGCAACTGAGCAAATTTCAGTGTTTTTGATTTGATTACATTATTGAATAGATTTTATTATTATTATTTGTTATAATTATTTATAGTTATTTATTATATTATAATTTATGATTTCGTGTTTCAAACGTTATCATACCTGGGCTGTCTATTAGACTCTTGTTTGGACAGATTTAAGTGTGTTATTCCTAAGAATTACAGGCCTACAATATAAAATGCCAAATTTCCATGCAAGACATTGTACCATTTTGAGCGTCACAAAACGGGCATAATAATACCGCCAGGGAGGTTAAAGGAAGCTACTACAAACTCTGGGTAACTCAGGACAATGGGTTTTTGCGTTTCCCATAGAGGGTTTACCAAGGCCAAGGTTCTATCAGAAAGCAAAGAAATAATGAAGCCTACTTTGCTTCTGTTCCGTGAGGAACGCCTGGGGCAGCATCTTAAACAATATCCCAATAGACATGTGCACACTGAAATATTTTGTTTCGGAATTTCGTTTTCGTCCGAAAAATAAATTTATTTAGTTACTCACAAAATTCGTTTCTATTTATTTAGTTTTTCGTTAAAAATTGCATTCGTCCGAAAATCCAAATGAATTAAGGTCGAATCTGTCATTGAAGGCTTATGGTGTCTGTCGAATGTTCAAAGAAGATACGACGAAGCAGCTAAACTGTATGACTCTGTATAGTTTAGCTGCAATTCCACCCAATTCCAGCAGCAATCTTTTCTCTCTACGTCGAATCTTTCCTCTCTACATCGAATATTTCCTCTCTACGTCGAATCTTTCCTCTCTACGACAAATCTTTCCTCTCCACGACAAATCTTTCCTCTCCACGACAAATCTTTTCTCTCTATGTCAAATCTTTTCTCTCTATATAGAATAATATATAAGCACATTCGACCACAGGTTCAATGGACACAGATTGTTATTGTCAGCGTTGAATCTCCTATCTATATCGAACTGTTGTCAACGAAAATAAAGCATTTGTTTATGTCGGATCTTTCGTTTTTTTAATTCTGCACTTTCGTTATCGTTTGTTAAAACGATAACGAAAATACCTGAAATTTGGACGAAAATGCCTTTGGACGAAAACGAATGCACATGTCTATATCCCATCCTGGTTGAGAAACCCTCTGCATTGAACTGGATCGCCCCCAAATTGCTGGGGAAGTGAAGCGGAACCAGACATACCTCTTACAGAGGTAATATTCGAGGCGGGTGCCTGCACATAGACTGGAGCAGCAGCAGGGACGGCCTGCAACACAGGTTGTACCTGAACAGCAACAGTGGGAGGACCCAGGTGTGCAGTGTGAATCAGGAGCGTCTGAAACGCTATGGCAAACGGTGATCCTGCTCATTCAACCTGGAAAAATTATTACCACTAGGTGGATTGCCTATATCTTCTGGATTCATGACAGAAAATGCAGTAAAAAAAATCACACCTTTTAATAAAATGGTAAAAATGGTACAACTGTTAAATGTAGTCAAAACATAGCCAGGGTTCAGTAGCCAAATTAGGTAGTCAGAACAAGCCAGGAAATCAGAAAGCCAGAGATCAGCGTAGTCAGAGGCAGCAGACAGGATCGGGAACCAGAAAGGACGTCAGCCAGGCAAGTCTTCAACAGGAATACAGCAGAGAATCTCTAGATATGTTTACCAGGTGAAGACATTTGAAGAAATGAACCAGGCAGTTTAAATAGCCAGAAGGGGCTAGCTGTGGGCTTGACTGACGAGCAGGAGATGATCCACAGGTAAGCCACTGTGGAACGATGAGTACTGGCAATTAACCGACAGCTGAGCAACCTGAACATAAAGCAGGATGGGCTGAGAGCCCAGCCCTAATACAACCGAATCATTCTCTTCATTCCTCCCATGGCCTCCTGCTTTCTAGCTCCCTTGTCACCTTCTCCCATGCTCACCTCCAGGACTTTTCCAGAGCCTCTCCCATCCTATTGAACTCCTTACCCTAATCTGTCCGATTATCTCCTACTCTGCTTGCTTTTAGACAATCCCTGAAAACCCTCCTCTTTAGAGAAACCTATCCTGCCCACACCTAACAACTGTATTTTCATTTTGTTCATCAGCTCATCCCCCACAGGCATTACCTTTTGTATCACCTGACCTTCCCTTCTGGATTGTAAGCTCTAATGAGCAGGGCCCTCTGATTCCTCCTGTATTGAATTGTATTGTAACCGTACTGTCTGCCCTCATGTTGTAAAGTGCTGCACAAACAGTTGGTGCTATATAAATACTGTAGAATAATAATAAAAATAAAGAAAATATGTACAAAATCATTATACATTCCATCTATCTGAAATCGGAAATAGTATTAACACCAAACCGACTGTGCGGTCTGGAAGATTGTGTAAATTTTAGGAGAGCCTAAAAAAAAATTATAAAACCTTTAGGAACTAAAACAACCTATACTGTACGTTTACATTTAGCTGTTGGCCAGGAGTTCATCTTAGTTTCATCTAGTAAATGAACTCTAGTAAGCTAAGGGGCATACTCAATGGATAACTTGGTCTTTTTCTGCTTGTTTTTTGTCTTGAATGTTTTCTGCAGTCACTTTTCTATGTTTCCTTGTTCTATGTAACTATTAAAATAATAATGTGTCATAAAATAACATTTTATTTTAAAGTGCATGAAACTGTGCGGTCACAAGTGGAGTTTTAAACACAGACATACTAACCAGTACTGTAATTAAACAGTCTTTTTATAGGATCTTCTAACAGAGTCGCAGCGTGTGATGGTTTACAAGATGTACGCCGACAAGGTCAACTCAACTCAACTGCATGGTAATGGGAGCTGCAATGTTTAAAGTGCTGCTCATATAGGAAATCTTTACCTTGGCATGATACAGATTAATAGACTAAGCAACAAAGATGACCATATCCCATGTCACTAACCCTTTCCCCACATTTACACATCACAACAAAGTACAAAAAAATCATGCAAAAAAAATTAAAAAATTAAAAAAATATGTTGTCTCTGTTATTGAATTATTACCAAAAACAAAAAGGGGAATGGCTAAGGATATCAAAAGAAACACTATAATTGTGCTAAAAAAAAAAGGTCCCAAAGGTACTTTTCATTGTTGATTATGTGATGCTATGTCATCCTTACCACTCTATTGTACTTACATTGGTACATTTACATGCAATTTGAGTACAAATGTATTTTAAGTAGAAATACGGTATACTCTTCTGAATAAACTGTATACCGTAGAATACATTTACTGATTTTCTTGGGCATTCAGTAAACTTCTATATCAATTTAAAAAAATAAGAATTCTCTTACAGCCCAACTCCAGGAAATTATAAAATTCTCCCTTGCGTTAAACTGTAAACTGTTATGCCCTGTACACAAGATCGTATTTTCCAACAACAAAACCGTGGATTTTTTTCCGAAGGCTGTTGGCTCAAACTTGTCTCACATACACACGGTCACACATGTGTTGTCCCAAAATTCCGAACGTGGGAACGCGGTGACGTACAGCACGTACGATGAGCCGAGAAAATAACCAGTGTGGCTCCTTCTGCTTGATTCAGAGCATGCGTGAACTTTTGTGCGACACACTTGTGTACACATGATCGGACTTTCCGACAACAAGTTTTGTTGTCGAAAAATTTGAGAACCTGCTCTCAAACATTTGTGTTCGGAAATTCCGACAGAAAATGTTCGATGGAGCATACACACGGTCAGACTTTCCGACAACAAACTCACATGGAACATTTCCCATCGGAAAGTCCGACCGTGTGTACGCAACATTTCTGTTTACTTAGGGTTCATTCTAAGCATTGTAAAGTGTGTGTGTGTTTGTGGGTGGAAGCGTGTGTGCTTGGATAAAGGCGCGCAGAGTGGTACTATTCTTGGTAATGTACTTGTAACTCCTACATGTGTCTGTTAGAAATACATTCAATACCACCAAATGTTCAAGAAGCTCCAACTTCAACAATTACATTCGGACAGGGTGTAGGGGGACTACAAAGGTCACTACAAAAACTTCCTGCCCTAAAGCCATAGAAAAAAAACAACATTCAAGGCACATTTGGAAGTCCTGCAAAGGTTTATTTTCAATTCAATGTCTGATAGCAAGCATGCTTACTCCTGTGACAGCAGTTATGCCATTTTAGTAATGGTGTAAAAGATAAAAGTGACAATGAGAACATAGGAGATATTATAATGAGAGAGATAGTAAGAGACAGAGAGACGAGAAGATGAGAGAAAGATGAGAGAGAGAGAGAGAGAGAGAGAGAGAGAGAGGGAACAGAGGAGAGAGTGAGAGAGAACAGGGGAGAGAGAAGAGAGAAATGAGAGAGAGAGAGATACAGACAGACAGAGAGAGAGAGAGAGAGAGAGAGACGAGAAGATGAGAGAAAAGAAGAGAAAATTGATGAGAGGGAGGGAGAGAGAGAGAGAGAGAGAGAAGAGAAAGAAAGAAAGATGAAAGATGCAGAAGAGAAAAGAGAGAGATATGAGAGAGAGAGAAGAGAAGAGAAGAGAAGAGAAGAGAAGAAAAGAGAATAGACAGAGAGGGGGAAGAGTGAGAGAGAGAGAGAGAGAGAAAGGGAGAGAGAGAGCGCAAAGAGAAGAGAAGAAAAGAGAATAGAGAGAGAGGGAGAAGAGAGAGAGAGAGAGAAAGGAAGATAGAGTGAGAGAGAAAAGATAGACCAGAGAGAGAAGAGAAGAGAGAGAGAGAAAGAGAGATGTCAAAAACACATCCATATTCTTCAATAAAACATAAATTCTAATTCATCCATCCACTGTCAGTTGCATCACTGAGAATTTAGCTATTCATATTTGTCCCCGGCCTGCTGTAACCCTGTCCTGGGCCACCCTAGGAAAAGCATGCTTTTTCTTTATTCTTGCCATTAGAACCAGCTGCTTTTACATGTGCTGATACTCTGTTCTTTGAAAATCATATTTCAGTTAATCATAAGGTTTCGCGTTACTGAAGCCCTGAATAAAACACGGAGAGGGCTGCATAGCGGGGCTGTAATGAAATATTCATTTTTTTTACATACACTTTCATGATACATGCCAAATCATTCATAACAAAATAAACTCTTGTACCGGAGAAAATAAACATTCGGATAAGCTTTACTTAGGTTACCATCATTTCTATACAATGTTTTACCTTTCATTGTAAAAGATACACATTTTGGAAAGTATCATTTATGATTGCATAAAGAGGTATATACTCCATATATACAGTATTATATTAAAAGAAATATAATTGATGGTTTGCCTTAGTATAATAACAACATTAATAAAGATCCCAGGTCACCATAGCCCCCTGCACTCACAATTCAATGATGCAGAGAACAGCACTGAGGTAATCATGTCAGAATAGCTCCCAACAGTTGCAGATTTTGCAGGACACCTGGATTTCGTGTCCCACTGCTGACCGAATGCTGGAATGCTCGTTGTTGTACCTGCCTTCTTCTCTGTGGGGAGTAGTGATCAGTATAAGCCAGTATAAGCATTAAAGTTCTAGTAGTGGGAGGCAGTGGTGTGGGATGAAGAGCGTGGACTGGTAAGTAATCCACAGAACATCAATGATCCCCAATGAACACCAATGAGCCCAACCCTAACATTACCAAGCACCAGTGCCTCCACAGAGCATTAGTGTCTTCTCTCCCTCCTAGAGTACCAGTGTCCTCCTTCTCTGCCAGCAAAGCATCAGAGCCCTCCTCCTTCTGCAGTCCACCAGTTCCTCCACAGAGCACTAGTGCCCCCCCCTGCTCCCTAGACAGAGTACTAGTGCTTCCTCTCCCTCCTCACAGCATAAGATCCTCACCCCCTCCTTCCACAGAGCACCAGTACTCCCCCCTGCATAGAGCATTAGTGCCCCCCTCTCTCTCTCCACAGAGCAACAGTGCCCCCTTCTTCCACGAGTACCAGTGCCCATACTCTACCCCCAGTGCCCCTGCTCTACCCAGACAGAGTACCAGGACCCCCCTTTCCCCCTACAGAGCACAAATGTCCCACTTCTCCCCCCACTGAGCACCAATACCCTCCACCTCTCCTCCAATGAATGCTGGTGTCCCATTTTCCACCCACTGGGTATTTTGTTTCTTCCATTGACCACCACACTGAGCATTTTCTTTACCAACTTTAAGCATTTTTTTTTTCTGTTTTATTTTTGTTGATTTTTATAGATTTTTTTTTTTGTTTTCTCTATCTGACCACCAGCACTGAGAACTTTTTCCTCCCCCCTGCTGCCAGACATTTTCCTTCCCCTAACCATCAATACTGAAATTGTTATTCTCCCACTGACCACTGACACTGGCCATTTTTTCCTCCTGTTAGTCAAAGACAATGACTATCTTTTTCACCTGCTTACCAACAATATAAGGGGCACTTTGACACATACTGCTAACTGCTTGCCTCTATACATTGTCTTATATATAATAAAGTGTTACTCCTGATGAAAGAATATATTGTCCCAGCAGTTGCTGGTTGCTAAGTAGATTCCAACTATTTAAAGACTTCTTCGTGAAAGTAGGATCAGACAAAATGTTAGCCCTTTGTCCATATTCTGATTTATTTTAAAAAAAATGGTCCTTTAGGTTTATGTGTCTCTGTAAAACTCACTTGTGATATTTCAGTTGAGGATTATTTTGTAGGCACAAGGACTGGGGCATGTGTGCACTGTGTACTGCAAGTAGGCTTAGACTATATGTAACTATGTTCCTTTAGGCTCTGGCCAATATGGACAAGCGCAATTTAACTACATCCACTTTTCGCTATGATGCACTCCACGGGCCACGTTTTTTCCTTTCTAGGTTGTCTATCTTTCTGCTGATGCTGTGAGGTATGCATCAGCGACAATCTCTGCATCCTTGAGAACCACCCAACACATTAGAAAAAGTGAAGGAAGACCCTGTGTATGACGTGACTGGCCAGAAAAATTCTGAAAAAAGTATGCATAAAAAAAATCAACAGATATATGCGAGGTGGCAGGTGAAGCCTCTGGAAGGGTCCATTCGACCAATTTTTCCAATGTACTTATACTACCACTGTGAGAATCAAATATTCACCTGGCAGAGTTAATAAAAGGGTCCACATCACTAAATCACCTAAATACATTAATTTATCATCTTTACCAGAAAGCTTCTAGACTTTGGATATACAGTGCATGTGCACATTTCCCCAGATAATAAGATGCATGCTTACCTGGGTGACCCTGAGATTTGGTGTAATTTCCATGAGCCTGTATAGAGAAAGAGATTTGTATTACAAAAGAGAATGTGGACCTCAAAAGGATTACAATTAATGAATGTTTCGGTAACTTATTAATGCATACAGCTATGTGTGACAGATGAGAACAATTGACTCAATATACCTCCTTTAAATTTATAAAGAATTACATAGTTGCAGCCAGGCAAAACTATTAGTACCCCTCCAAACTTAGAGAAACTTAAACTGAACCTATTGCCAGGCTAAAGGCACTGAAGCGTTTTATAATTCTTAACAAGCATAAATGAGTTTTAAAATAAACCCTTACTGATTTCTGTAGCTGCAAGTATTGGGGAACAAATCATTTAGTTCCCTGCAGATAATTCATATTCATATTCACAAATCAGCTCACACTGCTCTCCCCTCCCCGAGAGCCCACTCTAAGTTTAAATTAGAGATTAGAATGCTAATAAGTCAATGCTGGGAGGGAGAGATAATAAAACACTACAGATATACTGTATGTGCTTAGGTCAAATTTAATAAATCCGGTTTAGATCCACTTTAAGCTCGCCATACATGTTTCATTTGGCTGAACAAATAAAACTGATCCAATTCCCCCATACACACATTCAAGGTGGATGGAGGAATCCTCTCTATTGCCTTCTGACAGCAGGGAGACTGCCATGCTGTCAGAATACACTGATTGAAAACATCCAAAGTCCAAATGCAGAGAAACAGGAATATATTGTAATTGAAGTTCAGCAATACACAACAAGCCTGACTGGAAGGGTAGGCAACCCAACCGGGAGCACTTACAGATGCACCATCAAAGAGTCAGTAGCAGAAGATCACAGGCCTACCAACAGTGTCTGTCTCGAGGAGCGGAATGGGACCTGGCTGGTCCATACCCAAGTGGGGAGGCTTGCAGGTAGGACAGCGTGTCCCTGCACTCTCCCTAGTCCTCATGAACCTCTCCCTGATGCTAAGCCCTGTCCCTAACAGACGGGTGACCTGTCCCTACACTAGGTATTGCCAATATTACCATCACTCACATTCCTGCAAATGAGCGGATCAGTATGGGGTGCTGCAGCAACTACCAGCTAGAAGCTGGACTCATCACAGATCAATGCATATATTCACCAGCACACCACGGATCGTCAAATATCATCCAAAGTTTTTATTGCAGAAAGATCACATGACAAATGATCAAGTGCAACATTTCGAAGCCATGCAGGACCTCTTTGTCAGGCATGTGACAATATTTAAATTGCTATCCACCAATTAAAACATAATAAAAAAGGGTAATCTTTGATGTGACCTTTGTGCAATAAAATTATATGCTGACGATTATATGCATTGATCTGTCCCTACTCTAGTCACATGTAAAATGCACACCAAGCCTAGGAACCAGGGTCTTAAATAAACTCTTTCTGACCCAAGATGGCCTCCAGAGTCAAATAGGAAGCCAACATCGAATCGGATAGCTGCTCCAATTACCCAGGAAACCATAGAGGAACTAGGTTTCCCTTGATTTCCTCTCCCTCTGCAATGGCACTGTGGTTGAGCGCCACCTGCATTGAAGGAAATAGACTGTACCTGCCTACAAGCAGGCTTCATCCAACAGGGTGGTAGACCGAGATTTGATAAACTACAGTGGCTACACATTGATCAAAAGTCGGCTGTTCCCTGCTAACCCGGCTGCATTTCGATCCAAATATGGCCACATTTAGTCTGCCCCGAGTGATATTTGGTAATGTGACCAGCTGCATGCTTAACACACATCAGTAACTCAATAAGGGTCTCCTTACCTGCTACAATCAGGCCATACAATATTAGTACAAGAAACTTTATATTTACCAAATCTATGTAATATATGGACCTACCCAAACTATTCAATCAATTTTGATCCAGTTAGGCAGGCCTTTGTACTACATCAGATGTGTTCAACCTGTGGCCCTAGGGGCCACATGTGGCCAAAGACAGCTATGAATGCAGCCCAACACAAAATCACGAACTTACTTAAAAATTTTACAATATCTCTTTACTAGACTTTTATACGTTTTATCTTTTAAGATAAAAATCTCCCACTCTTTACAATCACGTCTGATTCATGTCATCAGTTTTCGGCAGCACCTATATTTGTGAACAACTATTTTCAAGGATGAAACACACAAGGGGCAAAATTAGAACCAAAATATCTGATGAGCACCTTGAGAATTAATTGAGAATTTCTCCACCATCCATCCAACCAGATATTGATGCGTTCAATTGCCAAAACCGCATCAAACATCACTCTAATTCTATGTTGCCTTCTTTTACTTTTATAAAAAAAAAAAAAATTGTAAAGAAAATGAAGTTTTTTTCCTCAGATAGGTACATTATCTATATCATTGATTGTAAAATTGTGATCTGCTCGACTGTTTCTGCTCATCATCTGTCCTTATTCTTAGTGTATTTTATGTGCGGCCCAAAACAATTGCTCTTCTTCTAATGTGGCGCAGGAAGGTCAAAAGGTTGGACACCCCTGTACTACACATAGTTGTTGATAGATCCAAAGGGGATTGTAAAATCAGTTTAACATGTGTGGTAAACTTAAGGTAGTCAGGGAAATAGTATTTTCAGAAAGAGACCAGCACTCACTTTCTCTTTATTTTTTTCTGTAAAAGTTTCCTTTAAAGGTTTTAATGGAAAAACATTCAGGACTTTGCTTGTAAAAATGGTATACACCAGAGCCCAGCGACCACTTTTAAACTTCCTCTGGCTCCTTCACTGACAATTAATCACTAAAACGCTCAGTTTCGTTGTTTTACTGTGAAGTGTCTGTAGGGAACCAGGTTTCCACATCCTTGAACAATCTACAGACAAAAAAAGCTAGAAATCCGCCGGCTGGATCGGCTCCCATAAGTCTTGTAGAGAACAGTTGCAAACAAACAATATTTTATGAACATTCATACTGGACACAAGGAAGCTAATTTTACGGAGACTGTGATGGATCTGGCCTTTACACTGCTAACATAATTGGAACTTAAGGGATGTTAATAAGTACTGTCTAATGCAGAAAAAGTCTGTGCTCACTTGATGGCTGGGGAATCAGTGGGTAAAAAAACAAAAAAAAAAACAAAAGAAGATACTTTTATTCTAAAATATTTTAAACCAGTAAAATGGGAAATCATGTTGTACCTGCCAAATTCTTGGCCGTTTGTGGTTGTTGAATTTTTAAAGTGCCCTGTAGCTAAAAGAAGAATTATAAACAAATGTTTCCTATGCTGGATATTAAAAAAAAAAAAAAAAAAAAAAATAAAAGTGTTTTGTTGTGAAGAAAAATAAAATATTTTTCATTGATCCATCACGTAGATCTTGCATCATGCCAGATAGGAAGTATATAGAAGTCACAGGGCGCCGTTTTTTTTTTTTTTGTCCATAAAGTTTTATAAAAGGCTTTATACATATACAGTGGTGTGAAAAAGTGTTTGCCCCCTTCCTCATTTCCTGTTCCCATGTTTGTCACACTTAAGTGTTTCGGAACATCAAACCAATTTAAACAATAGTCAAGGACAACACAAGTAAACACAAAATGCAATTTGTAAATGAAGGTGTTTATTATTAAAGGTGAAAAAAAATCCAAACCATCATGGCCCTGTGTGAAAAAGTGATTGCCCCCCTTGTTAAAACATACTATAACTGTGGTTGTCCACACCTGAGTTCAATTTCTCTAGCCACACCCAGGCCTGATTATTGCCACACCTGTTCACAATCAAGGCATCATCACTTAAATAGGAGCTGCTTGACACAGTAAGGTCCACCAGAAGATCCTTAAAAGCTACACATCATGTCGAGACCCAAAGAAATTCAGGAACAATTGAGAAAGAAAGTAATTGAGATCTATCAGTCTGGAAAGGGTTATAAAGCCATTTCCAAAGCTTTGGGAATCCAGCGAACCACAGTGAGAGCCATTATCCACAAATGGCGAAGACATGGAACAGTGGTGAACCTTCCCAGGAGTGGCCGGCTGCCCAAAATTACCCCAAGAGCGCAGCGACGACTCATCCAAGAGGTCACAAAAGACCCCACAACAACGTCCAAGGAACTGCAGGCCTCACGTGCCTCAGTTAAGGTCAGCGTTCATGCCTCCACCATCAGGAAAAGACTGGGCAAAATGGCCTGCATGGCAGAGTTCCAAGGAGAAAACCACTGCTGAGCAAAAAGAACATCAAAGCTCGTCTCAATTTCTCCACAACACATCTTGATGATCCCCAAGACTTTTGGGACAACATTCTGTGGACCGATGAGACAAAAGTGGAACTCTTTGGAAGGTGTGTGTCCAAGTATATCTGGCGTAGAAGGAACACTGCATTTCAGAAAAAGAACATTATACCAACAGTAAAATATGGTGGTGGTAGTGTGATGGTCTGGGGCTGTTTTGCTGCTTCAGGACCTGGAAGACTTGCCGTGATAAAAGGAACTATGAATTCTGCTGTCTACCAAGAGATCCTGAAGGAGAATGTCCGACCATCTGTTCGTGTACTCAAGCTGAAACGAACTTGGGTTCTGCAGCAGGACAATGATCCTAAACACACCAGCAAGTCCACCACCGAATGGCTGAAGAAAAACAAAATGAAGACTTTGGAGTGGCCTAGCCAAAGTCCTGACCTGAATCCTATTGAGATGTTGTGGTATGACCTTAAAAAGGCCGTTCATGCTCGAAAACCCTCTAATGTAACTGAAATAGGACAATTCTGCAAAGATGAGTGGGCCAAAATTCCTCCAGGACGCTGTAAAAGCCTCATTGCACGTTATCGCAAACGCTTGGTTGCAGTTGTTGCTGCTAAGGGTGGCCCAACCAGTTATTAGGTTTAGGGGGCAATCACTTTTTCACACAGGGCCATGATGGTTTGGATTTTTTTTCACCTTTAATAATAAACACCTTCATTTACAAATTGCATTTTGTGTTTACTTGTGTTGTCCTTGACTATTGTTTAAATTGGTTTGATGTTCCGAAACACTTAAGTGTGACAAACATGCAAAGGAACAGGAAATGAGGAAGGGGGCAAACACTTTTTCACACCACTGTAAAATAATAATGGAAAGACAGCAGAACACATCGAGATATAGCCATCGTTACAAAGAGCGTAGAAATATCTTACAGACCAAGCAATGCAAGGTGGTCGCAGCTTCTGGCTAATCCAGGCCAGGATGGGGAACCTAAACCAAAACCAAACACTGTTGCCATAAAGGTGCACAATAGCTTGAATTGTGACAAGTGAGAATATAGTTGTCCAAGAAGGTTCCTCCAAGCCAAAGAGATGTTGTCTACCGCCTCTCCATTACTGGAAAATTGAGCGGAAAAAGGGAAAAAAAAAAGGGGGGGGGGGGGACAAGGAAAAAAGGGGATGGGGAAAAGCATGAGAAAGAACTAGGGGATGATAAGAAGAGGAATGAAAACTGTAGAGAACAAAGAATGCACGCCTGTTTTCAGGGGATAGCTGAAGGAAAGATTAAGGCAAGTTTTCCACGGGATTACATGGTAAGCCATGGCTTTAGCGGTGAATGTCAGCATCTCCACTGAGCAGCCATACAGGTTAATTGCGGCTACTTACAATTGTCTTTAGTGGTGTATTTATAATGTAACCAACAAGCCTAGGTCTTGGTGAAGTGCATGATTCTGTCATTAGCTATGGTAAGTAGCCCCTCCATCTCTTCTATTTTCACAGGGCGACATTTTTACCTTCTTACTATCCTGATGCTTGTTCAATACTGTATTACTTTACTACATATCATTTTACATGCCACGAGAAAGACAATATCATTTTTCATAGTATGGAACCATTTTTGTCTTAATGGTGGTTAAGAGGGCTTGTATAAATAGTCTGGGAACTTTAAAAACTGGACATGCCTTGCCCATTTAGTGCAAAGTGATTGTGTCTCTGGAAAAGGCCAATCAACCCCCCCTTTACCCCCCTTTACTCTCCTTACCTGCGCTTAGCGCTCCCTAGCAGCTCCTCTGGGGATAACCAAAAATTCCAGGTATGAAGGAGTTTGTGCCAAACTTGATGCTTGTATTGTGCCTAACAGCCAATTGCCACACCAAATCACTGTCGCATGACCAGGAGGCTGAAACCACCGCTCCCCTGGATTGCTGACATGGCCAATCTCAGTGAATCATAATACAGGAAAAGTAAGCAAAAGGGGTCATGGGATGTCCTTTACAGAGACACTGTCACCTAGCCCTACATAGCAAATGAATCAAGTGCTAAAATTATTATGATACTTTAGGGCAGGATTTATCAACCAGGGTGCCATGGAACTCTAGGGTTCCTTCAAAGGTTGCTTAGGGTTCCTTGAGCAATGAACAATTTCTGCCTCCCAAATAAGTTTCCATTGGCACCATTGATCTGTTTAACTATCTGTAAGGGGATAATTCTTCCCAATGACCACAAGTGTAAGGAACATTTCTCCCACTGAACATCACACTAATGTATTATGAGTTGTAGATATAGTCATTTTTAGCAGGGGTTCCTGAGACCGTAAAGGTATTTTAAGGGTTCCTCTGCATTTAAAAGGTTGAGAAAGGCTGCTTTAGGGCAACTGACAAACATTTCCCCCATACCAGCTATCTAGAAGTGCACAAACTGAACCAGACTTGTTACTAGTTTGCAGTGAGCCATGAAAGAACATTATGATCTTAATATAACATTTTGTTACCTAAGCATAATGAACTGTGCTTGTAACTGTATGTGAATAACCTTAGCTTTATCCAATTTTGGCTGAATTAACAGGCACAAACATTCAGTTAATATTTGTCCATATACAGATAGATTTTAAAGTGACCCTGTCATGGAATACTGAAAAATCTACCATTACAGCAGTTTCTGTCATAGATGGCATTCTTGTATGTCAGCTGTAAATTTGTTCCTCCTCTTTTTTTGCATGAAATGACAAAGAAAAGTCATCTACAGCTCTGTAATGCAGCCGTTGATGTTGCATTCCAAAGCCCCAGAAACCCAGGAATGCTGGGATAGAAAGAAGTGTCTCTCATTTCAATGCGTAATAAATTGACATAATTTAGTAAAAATGTGGTCCCACTAATAACATAGTAGTCACTAACATACCAGTGTCTTTTTTTTCCCCTAACAATGAATGATTTTAATTTCTTTTAACAGGTACAGTACATGAGCCTTAAAACATGGCTTAAAGCATACGTTCACCTTCAGCAACATTTTCTAAAAGTTCCCCTATGCAATTCCATATCTTCTGACTAGAACCGGGATATGCAATCAGCGGACCTCCAGCTGTTGCAGAACTACAATTCCCATGAGGCATAGCAAGACTCAAGCATGACACCCAGAGGCAGAGGCATGATGGGACTTGTAGTTTTGCAACAGCTGGAGGTCCGCTAATTGCATATCCCTGGACTAGAACATACAAGTGCTCCTCCTGTTTTAAATGCTGCGCCTTCTCCCATTACACAGGCATCTGTGGGGGGGAAGCCTTTCTGCAAAAAATGCTGGCACCTCGATCTGCCTCCATCCTGCTATTTGTTGGACAGGATGGATACTACAATTATGTATTTGTGCAGTTTGAGCGGCCCGGAACAGGCGCTACTGAGATTAACAAGAGAAGAGAGTGTTTGCATGCATTTTCAAAGGCCTGGAGCACACATTTGTAGTGTCCAGTCTGTCCTGCTGTTTGCAGGTTATCAGTTTGTGGTCCTATAATTGCTGCTCTCACTCCAAGGCTCGTTGAGATACATCATATGTGTGGCACAATCGCAAACCATCTATGTAATAGCATGGGAAGATAAACAGGTTCTGTTTATGAAGACATTGGGGGTTGATTTACGAAAGACAAACAGGATGTTCACTTTTCCACATCCAATCATCCAATCGAATCATGTGCAAGCAAAAGTGCAGATTTTTTTTTTGTCTTGCATGTAATTGGGTATTTTTTGAAAAGTAAAACTTTACCATATACACAACGTTTATTCCCTTGTAAATTGCAACTTTCCTTGCAAAAAAAGCAGCCTTTTTCCCTTCAGTAAATCAACCCGCAGTGGTCTATTCGATCTCCAATGTCTTCTCTGTCCGCCACTTTAAATAATTAAGGACAGATTGTGCTTGATTAGTTGCTTCTCTGTCTACATTAGCCAGGGGATGACAGCTCTGAAACTGGAAGTGATAAAATGCTCATTGGATCTGGATTCATTACTTGCAGAGATGATTCATGAATGGACGGCCTCTTCTTGATCTCACTGTTTGACCAGTTCACCTCTGTCCTGGGCTCCCCAGTGGAGGAACAGAAGATTCTATGAACCACCATGGGTGGCGGCCAGTAGGGGCCCTTCTGATTACAGTATCTATATCTGCCCGAATCACTTCTACTGAACAGCTGATAATGACCGCTGATACCAAGCCATGAGCTTGTTTTAATCACTTAAAGTCCACTTGAAGTCCTGGAGTTTTAAAACAGTATTTCTGATAACCTGCTGAAGTTCCTGATAACATGACAATTTGTCTAATGGCAGGACAATCTATCTGATACCATGTGTAGCACCCTCTACCTTAGGTAGGTGCTAGAGTTCGATTTTTGGCCAGTGCAGGCAAATTTAGGCAGCCCTAGCTGAAAGCTAGGCCTGTTTGTTTTGATCTGTGGGGCTGGGAGTGTTTTAGAGCAGCAGCAGGTGACTGACATGTAACTTAATTTCTCTGGCACCTCCCTCTGGTTTTCTAGAAGGTTCTAGAAAATGAGGCGGGGAAGAGGGATGGAGTGACATGGGGTGTCTCAGGGAGCCCTGACCAATCCCCAAATAGGATTGGCAGAGGGCAGGCCTCCTTGATATACCCAGGGTCAGCCTGCTGGGGAGGAGTTGTTGTTCGGGTGGATGAACTGAGAGATGGAGTGTTAGGCTGCTGTCTGGGGGGGGTGACCTTGGGCCGGGGCTCGGAGCTGTAAGGGAACCCCTCCATACAACTCAAATGAGGGGTGTCCTAAACAGGAGCAGGAGAGGACAGCAGGAAACACTGCCGGGCAAATCTTTAGGAAGGATTCACCTGTTGTTCGGTGAGTGACAGGCACATTCAGGAGATCTGGGAAAGGCATGCCAGGAGTGGATGTAGAGCCAGAGGATGAGACTGTGATATTACCGGTGTTGAAGTCAGGCTGCTGCAGCCAGGAGGGCTGGCAGAGTTCGCACAGGACTGACTGGAACCAGTAGTTCACCTAGATACAGCAAGCACAAAAAGGACCTCTTTCCTCTGATGTTCATTTATGCAGGATAAACAGTTGTTCTATTCTAACCCACCTCTCTTTTACTGCTTGTCCCGTCCAGCGCCTCTATCTTAAATTGGGACCTGGCTGTCTCTTTCTGATTTGCACAGCTGGTCCCTTGATGACGCTCCCTTGATCCCACGCATGAACAGACGTGCCACAGGTCCTGAGTATGACTCAGGCTGCAAACAATGCAATACTTAGGCTCCTCAGCCTTCTGGGAAGTGGCCCGTATATATCCTAGTAGGTTGTGGGCAGCTGAAATAAGTCCTCTCTGCCTAGGTGCAGAATTCAGAAAAACTAAAAGAAAAAAAAAATGATCTCCAACTGTGAAAATGGTAGGTTGTGGGGAGCAGAGGAGAGGAAGTTGACTTTATGAGTGAAGGACCACTTGTCACAGGCTCAAAGCTTTATACAGTACTAAGATTTAATTTTATTTCTGCAAGGACCACATGCCTAATGCCTATGAGTCAAGCTGGGCCACATATAATCCACACCCCATATATATAAACCACGCTTTTTTATTTTCATGTGCTCGTTTAAGAATTTCTCACTCTTGCTTGAAAGCAAACGTTGGCATATATGATATCAATATAACTGACTTGATATTTTATAGTAGGCCTATAAACTAACAGCTGTGTATACAGTTTAAATACATGTGCACTGTTTTATCTGGCAAAATATGTGTAACTCTATTCAGCAAGTCTTGTGATTTACACACCTTCGTCATATTGTAAAACTTTTTTCCTGGTTTAGCTATGCAACTTCCAAAGTATCCTAGTCAACTTTTGGCTGCCTGTTTGCCAAAGAATAAAAAATGTTTTCTCTGTCCTGGGGTTGATATAGGAAATAGCACAGTGATCTTCTTGGCTATACAATTTTCAAAGGTGTGTGAATAACAACACTGACTGAACTGAATTAAAAATACTTTGTAAGGTAAAACAGTTACCATACAGTATATGTTTTTCAGCTGTGTATTTGGTATCCCACTTTAAAAGTAAATTCCTGGCATACTGTTAAATACACAAATAAAATGCATATTTAAATTTTTTTTACGTACCAAAAGAACTGGTTTTATCTATTCCAGATGTAGCACCCCCCAAAGGGACTGCAGATGTCCTGTCCTTGTAAATGGCTCTTCCCAGCCGCCACTCTTGACAAATGTCTAGGAACCGGGTCCAAGCCTGTTCGTTATTTGATCCCTGCAATGGTTTGGGGATGTGCATGTAGTCCCACACCATGTCATCCTCCCACTGTGCACGAGAGTCCTCGATAATGTCCATGATGTTCTGGGGGACATAGGGGTAGTGGGAAACCCACTCCAGTGCTATCCTCCCATGCACCTCCCTCTGGAACATTGAAAATCTTGGCAGTTCCCGAGGCTTACCTTTCCCAGGGAGGACACAGGGCTTGGGTGATTTCACTACCCATTGCCTGTACTCAGCACCTCTGGTCTGGGTTGTGGATGTCTGTTCTGGAATTTGAACCTCACACACAGATCCTTCAGTTCTTTCAGCTGAGTCTGGCACATCTTTCACCTCGGAAAGCACCTCCAAATTTTGCTGGGAGTCTTCCCACTCCCACTTCTTCTCCAAGATGCTAGGGGATGTCCACTACTCATGTTCTGCATCCAAGGGCCCAAATTCTGCTTGCAGTGTGGGTGAGCCCCAGTTTATGCCCCCACCACTGCTCACTCCTCACTGGGACACCTGAAGAAGAGTCCTGCAATGGCTCCTTCCAGGTGGGGTTGACAGGATGCATGGCCTTCCAGAGACATCTTCTGGCTCCTGCTGGGCAGCACTAGCAGGCATCAGCTTCCCAACCGGGCTGCAGACCGAGATTTCCAGCTTTCTCCCCTGATGTCACTTGTCTTCGCAGGGTAGTCACCATCCTCAGACTCAACCCCGCCTTTGGCAGTCACTTCCCGGCCTTCCGCCTCCACTCTGAGCAAAGACCTGAGTGCAGGTCAACGCTGTAGGTGAGTGGCTCCTGCTGACTCAGCTTGGTAAGCGGCTCGGCGCTGTACCCACACCAGATCCATGCACTGACCAATACGATGGGTCTCCTGCAGCCAGTACATAGCAGATGCAGCCTCTCCATCCCCTTGATCAGCCCAAGGGTGAATCCCCCTCAATGCTCCAGCCGCACACCGGTGTCCACCAGTGTCACTTCCTGCATTTCAGGCAACCAAATTAACGCTGGGTACTCACATACCAATAGCAGTAAACGTTCACTGTGGTTGCCATGAGCAACAGAAAAGTCTGTAACACACGCCACACCATTTTTAGCAGGGTCAGGACAGTCCTTAGCATCAGCCGTGGTTGAAGAACTGATAGACCCCCTCCTACAGGCACCCACTGGCTTACCCCGATCACCATGAGCAACAGCAGACATTTCCTTGCACATTTTACTGTTCTCAGCAGAACATTGCAGCTTAGTCACTATTCCCAGCTTTATGCAAACCGCTTGGCATTTTGCAATCCATGAGCGTGATCGCTCGCTGTGGTTGCCACAGGTGACAGCACACAACACAGTTCTCACTGAATAGCAGGTTTTTAGCACAAGTGTTCGTCCCAGCCCCATTTGGGGCAACTGAGTATGTGGCACAATACTGACTCGGCAGCAACTCTCATCAGTTGTTATGGACAATGGCACTTGACTCAGGCAACAGTCACAGTTTGGCAGGGCACATAACTCAATTTTCCCATTTTAACCCCCTAATGCACACGGTCGGAAATTCCGACCACAAAATCCGTCTGATTTTTTCCGACGGATTTTGTCCGACACTGGTGTTGCATACACACGGTCGGACAAAGTTGTCGGAAAATCAGATCATTCTGAACGTGGTGACATTCGTTGCGTACAACGGGACTACGTAGAGGCTAGTAGCCAATAGCTTTGGTCTTGTAATGTGATCTGAGCATGCGTGGCACTTTGTCCGTCAGAATTCGCTACACGCGATCAAAAAAGTTGTCGGAAAATTTGAGAGCAAGATCTCAAACTTTTTCCGTCAGAAATTCCGACGGAAAAAGTCCGATGGAGCCCACACACGGTTGGAATTTCCGACAACATGGTCCAATAGGACATTTTCCGTCGGAAAATCCGACTGTATGTACGGGGCATTAGTGTTCTTGGTAGCAAAATGCAGTTCTCTCCCTCGATTAATTCCTGTTGCTAGGAGCAACAGCCATGCAGGTTACCTCGGGCAATATCCCAGACAAGCACCCCAAATGTAGCACCCCCCCGTGGGACTGCTGATAAACTTCCCTCACTTCTGCACAGCCAGGCACACCAAATTTTCACAAGCACCCAGAGTCAGAGAACAGTCTGTGACGTTGTTTTTTTATTTATTGAGGATTAATAACTTTTATAGGGATGGGATGTTATGGGATGCCGACTTGACTTCAGCAAAACTCCAGGGACACTTTCCTATATACAGTCTTTATACAGTCTCCTTCACTTTCCTCCTGCACAGCACTTGCTTGCTCCAGCTGAATCACTGATTTATCTGACAGGCTCCCAGTCAGATTAGCAATGGCAGGATCCTTCCAGCAAGTGATCCCCGGCCCAAGGCAGGACACCCCACCAGACTAGGGGGCACGGGCACCGACAGCCTCCTCAACACTGATCCCCTGTACACTGCCCTGCTCCTATTCTCTGCCTCCCCCTGACAACTTGTACTGCACCCCTACATTGGACAGGCTACAACAAGCCCTGGCAGAAGACCATGATTTAATTTCCCTACTGCAGTTAGGTAACATTTACAGGCCTTTTCCCTCCCCCAGCCTTTGACTGGACAGTGAAAGATTAAGCAGCAGTGTTATGAGCTCATTTCTGTCACTCTGCTCTCTCCTCCTTTCAGAATGCTAGTACAAGGATGTTGCAGCAGAACTGATTGTCTCATTTTGTTGCTTCCCTCTACCCCAGTGTGAGTTCTGCTATAGAAGGACCGCAGGAGGCTGGTGCCAGACAGGGGCGTAACTAGAAATCACAGGGCCCCATAGCAAAATGTTGTATGGGGCCGCCCCTGTAAACAGTCCCCCCCCACAAAAAAAAGATGACAGTCTGTCTCCCACTCCCTTCCTACCTTGTCTAGACTTCAGAGCCTCCTCATGTGCCGAAAACGATGTCCCTTCACAGGCGCGCTCAAGTGTTCTGCCCCGCCCACTCTGCTCTTGCGTGTGTCGGGACACGGCCGGACTCGAGGGGCCCGGGAGGCTTATCAGTGAACTTACATTCCTCATCCTCACCTGGACAATTTTTTTGTCGGTGGGCGGAGTCTTATTAAAATTAGGGGGTGGACATTTGTTTGTAGGTGTGGCCTAGTGGGGAAAGAAAAATGCGGCCTGCAAAGCGCTCAACGGCAAAGTATGGGCTTGGTTTAATCGTACTATTGGGTGTGGCTTAAAGGGGCGTGACTCAAAGGGGTGTGGTTAGAGTCTGAGATGAACGAGGGATGGAGGGAGAAACAAACAAAGAAAGAAAGAAAGAGAGAGGAAGGAAAAAAGAGGAATGAAGGGACAGCAGGCCCAGATCCTACACCACAATAGAAATATGTGTATTCTAGTGTAAGTGTATGTAAGCTTAGCAATCGGCAGATAAAGATATTCCAAACACCTGGTGTTAACGCTTCAATCATCCCGGCACCATGGTTGTTATGGTGTCAGGGTGATTGAAGCGCATTATTTCTATTATTACATTGTAATATAAAATGAAATCATTCAACTCACCATAATGCAGAATCAGAATCAGTGGGAGCCCTGAGTGTGTCACTTGCCACGTCGCCTGCCACCAGATGCCCGCAGGTGTCCCCAGCGGAGTGCTTCCTTACATCTCAGGTGTCCCCAGCGGAGTGCTTCCTTACATCTCAGGTGTCCCCAGCGGAGTGCTTCCTTACATCTCAGGTGTCCCCAGCAGAGTGCTTCCTTACATCTCAGGTGTCACTGTCCCCAGCCAGCGGAGTGCTTCCTTACATCTCAGGTGTCACTGTCCCCAGCCAGCGGAGTGCCTCCTTACATCTCAGGTGTCCCCAGCCAGCGGAGTGCTTCCTTACACCTCAGGTGTCACTGTCCCCAGCCAGCGGAGTGCCTCTTTACATCTCAGGTGTCACTGTCCCCAGCCAGCGGAGTGCTTCCTTACTTCTCAGGTGTCCCCAGCAGAGTGCTTCCTTACATCTCAGGTGTCACTGTCCCCAGCCAGCGGAGTGCCTCCTTACATCTCAGGTGTCACTGTCCCCAGCCAGCGGAGTGCCTCCTTACATCTCATGTGTCACTGTCCCCAGCCAGCGGAGTGCCTCCTTACATCTCAGGTGTCACTGTCCCCAGCCAGCGGAGTGCCTCCTTACATCTCAGGTGTCCCCAGCCAGCGGAGTGCTTCCTTACACCTCAGGTGTCACTGTCCCCAGCCAGCGGAGTGCTTCCTTACTTCTCAGGTGTCACTGTCCCCAGCCAGCGGAGTGCTTCCTTACTCCTCAGGTGTCACTGTCCCCAGCCAGCGGAGTGCTTCCTTACTTCTCAGGTGTCACTGTCCCCAGCTAGCGGAGTGCTTCCTTACATCTCAGGTGTCACTGTCCCCAGCCAGCGGAGTGCCTCCTTACTTCTCAGGTGTCACTGTCCCCAGCCAACGGAGTGCCTCCTTACATCTCAGGTGTCACTTCCCCAGCCAGCGGAGTGCCTCCTTACATCTCAGGTGTCACTGTCCCCAGCCAGTGGAGTGCCTCCTTACATCTCAGGTGTCACTGTCCCCAGCCAGCGGAGTGCCTCCTTACATCTCAGGTGTCACTGTCCCCAGCCAGCGGAGTGCCTCCTTACATCTCAGGTGTCACTGTCCCCAGCCAGCGGAGTGCCTCCTTACATCTCAGGTGTCACTGTCCCCAGCCAGCGGAGTGCCTCCTTACATCTCAAGTGTCACTGTCCCCAGCCAGCGGAGTGCCTCCTTACATCTCAGGTGTCACTGTCCCCAGCCAGCGGAGTGCCTCCTTACATCTCAGGTTTCCCCCCCCCCCTTCCAATTGGAGCCCTCCTATATCTAATATATATATATATATATATATATATATAAAATCTATAACAGCAGTGTCTCTGCGGCCATTACTGAAGGCCAGGGGGGGAACAAAATAGAGGCGGAGCCGGCCGGCTACAATCGAAATTTAGCTGCAGCACCGCCCACCCCTTTCCACAGCAGGTTACAGATGACAGACAGACTGGGCGGGGTGTGGGCGGAGCCACAGCTCTATTTCTATTGTAGCCACTCGGCAGGCTCCCCTCTAGTCTCTTAACTCTGGTCTTCAGGAAAATGGCGGCTGGCGGAGACAATATCTCCGCCGGCCGCGGACCTCTAGCGGCGGTGGCGGCGGGCAGGGAAAAAGAGAAATTTTAAAGGCAACTAGGACCGGACCGCACTTGGCTGCGGGCCCTACTAGGCTGCGGGCCCCATAGCGAACGCATGTGTCGCTATGGCGGTAGTTCCGCCACTGGTGCCAGGTCAAATTCTGGCACTTACACTGTATGCTTTAAAAATCTATTTACAGTGCCTTGAAAAAGTATTCATATCCCTTGAAATTTTCCACATTTTGTCATGTTACAACCAAAATCGTAAATGTATTTTATTGGGATTTTATGTGATAGAGTGACATTTTTGCCCATTCTTCTTTGTAAAATAGCTCAAGCTCTGTCAAATTGGATGGAGAGCGTCTGTGAACAGCAATTTTCAAGTCTTGCCACAGATCCTCAATTGGATTTAGGTCTGGACTTTGACTGGGCCATTCTAACACATGAATATGCTTTTATCTAAACCATTCCATTGTAGCTCTGGCTGTATGTTTAGGGTCGTTGTCCTGCTGGAAGGTGAACCTCCTCCCCAGTCTCAAGTCTTTTGCAGACTCTAACGGGTTTTCTTTTAAGATTTCCCTGTGTTTGGCTCCATCTATCTTCCCATCAACTCTGACCAGCTTCCCTGTCCCTGCTGAAGAACAACATCCTCACAACATGATGCTGCCACCACCATGTTTCACGGTGGGGTGGGGTTCAGGGTGATGTGCAGTGTTAGTTTTCCACCACACATAGCGTTTTGTTTTAAGGCCAAAAAGTAAAATTTTGGTGTGATCTGACCAGAGCACCTTCTTCCACATGTTTTCTGTGTCCCCCACATGGCTTCTCGCAAACTGCAAACAAGACTTCTTATTGCTTTCTTTCAACAATGGTTTTCTTCTTGCCACTCTTCTATAAAGGCCAAATTTTTGGAGTACTTGACTAATAGTTTGCCCTGTGGACAGATTCTCCCATCTGAGCTGTGGATCTCTGCAGCTCCTCCAGAATTACTATGGGCATCTTGGCTACATCTTTGATTAATGCTCTCCTTGCCCAGACTGAAGCAAAAAAAGAGGGTTTTCCCCAGATTGATGGACTTAAAAATTGGCACTACTACACTTTCCCAAAAGACAAAAAAGGTTTCTGAGTATAATAAAGTAACAAAATTTATTGGAAAAGTATGTTATATAAAATATGTATGATACAAGTAAAAAACAGCATCAATCATAGGTATATTCTATTACATGACATCTAACCAGACGCGTTTCGGAGTGAGACAGTGTCCTCCTTCTTCAGTGGTTATTTTGTCGAATATAGGAAATAATTCTGAATGTAGAAAAGATAACATACATTTATATACACTTTCAAAGATGATACAGTACGTATGAGGAGAGAGTTATTCAGGGAGTTGGCATGGGGAGACAGAGATATCGAAAAATAAACAGGTATATCAGAGAGAGAAACATCCAATAGTATTGCATTAAATGAAGGAGACCAAAATGTACACTCTCGTGTATGATGATGCGTTGGTGGTTTGATTGTTCCACCGTATTAAAAACAGTGTATCGCATAGACGTAGCATAGGATGTTTTTTGTCCTTGCCCGGACTGTCCGTTTAGGTGGAAGGCCATGTCTTGGTAGGTTTGCAGTTGTGCCATACTCTTTCCATTTTCAGATGATGAATTGAACAGTGCTCTGTGAGATGTTCAATTAAACTTCTCCACAACTTTATCTCTGACCCGTCTGTGTTCCTTGGCCTTCATGATGCTGTTTGTTCACCAAGGTTCTCTAACAAATTTCTGAGGGCTTCACAGAACAGCTGTATTTATACTGAGATTAACTTACACACAGGTGGACTCTATTTACTAATTAGGTGACTTCTAAAGGCAAATGGTTCCACTAGATTTTAGATAGGGGTATTGGCGTAAAAGGGGCTGAATACAAATGCACGCCACACTTTTCACATATTTATTTGTAAAAAAGTTTGAAAACCATTTATCATTTTCCTTCCACTTCACAAATATGTGCCACTTAGTGTTGGTCTATCACATAAAATCCCAATAAAATACATTTACCTTTTTGGTTGTAACATGATAAAATGTGGAACATTTCAAGGGGTATGAATACTTTTTTAAGGCACTGTAAGTTATGTATTAATGAACATAAAGCTGGATTAATTCATGTCTTTTTAAACCGACAGGAGTTCATCTTTAAAGCGGAGCTCCACCCTAAAGTGGAACTTCCGCTCATCGGAACCCCCCCCCCCCCGTGCCACAATTGGCACCTTTCAGGGGGAGGGGGGTACAGATACCTGTATAATACACTTCCGGGCGTAGATACCCGCAGAATCTGCGGGTATTTACGCAACTTCCTGTCATCCCCCGCTGTCTGCTGGGAAACACACGGATCCCAGAGACAGCAGGGAGCGTCCTTATTGCGCAGCGCGATTCGCGCATGCGCAGTAGGGAACCTGGAAGTGAAGCCGCAAGGCTTCACTTCCTGATTCCCATACCAGAGATGGCGGCGGCAGCACCCAAGAGACGATCAACCGATCGGCTTTCGGGTTCCGACATCGCGGGCGCGCTGGACGGGTAAGTGTCCATATTTTAAAAGCCAGCAGCTGCAGTATTTGTAGCTGCTGACTTTTAAAAAAAAAAATGTATGGCCGGACTCCCTCTTTAAGGCATTATTCAGATGCCATGAGACTGCTTAGTGTCCCCCCCCATCATGTTGCGAAGAGTACTGCCACCAAAAGTGATCAATTGAAGTCTATACAGCCAAGCCACAACCCCAAACCAAGAGCACCAAATGCCAGTTTCAGAGTTGTAGTTACATATAAAATCCCCGTTTGGCTGTCAAAAAAGGGGCATTCAAGGGGTAGCGGTATCATCTGGCAGTTGCGGCTCTACCACCACCCTCTGAAAAGAGGTCTACCATTGATTGCAATTTAGAGGCATGGTAAGGGCTGCTCCCAATGTAACCAAGTCCTAAGTAAACAGAAAAAGAAGTATACTGAAAAAGGTAGTTAAGGGTATACCGGGGATATAGTGAAATAAGCCGGATAAATATTTGAGAAATTCCTGTTTACTGAACAGAAATATAACTACACAACAACCGCTGCCTTAATTGATAAATATGAACACATTTATCTTCAGCCGCCTTAGACATGACTGTATGTTATAATGTGGAGTGAGCTAGCTAAGATCCATCCTAGCATATGGATACATTACATCCGCTATACATAAAAACAAGAAACAAAAAAGATGAATGTGGCTAGAAAATGGAAAAACTCCCACACCTTACTCCACGCAGACAAAAACGCTAGATCTCCTTTCATGTGTGCATTGCACAAAGTAGAAATGGCATAAACTTCCCACAGCCATCCAAACTGAATACAAAAGATTAATACCATGAAACAAAGACTACAAAAAAATGCACGATGATTAAAAGCAAAGGCAGACATGACCACTTTGCTGGCCAAATAAAATAACACCCCTTCACTACCCTGATCCAAGGATTCCAGAGTCATTGGATAAAAAAACTACGGATTGATTGGCTAACCAACAAGCAATAAAGCGTGACACAAAGAAATTCTTTTAGACCTAGCTACAGGAATTTTTCCTACACTTGCATAATTGTAATATTGCCCAGAAAAGAAAAAAAAAGAGCTTGGTCATTGAAAGGAAAAATTCTTCTTTTTTTTTTTTGTTACTTTGTGGATTTTATTTTATTTCTGTGCTTTAAGATACTGTGCTAAAAATAAATTGCATGTGTTATATCAGCAGAGGGGACGGAAGCAGATCACATAGGTAGATAGCAAGCAATCTGTTTTAATATACTGTAATGTGAGTATGGAGTGCAATAAGCAACATTGAGTTAATGAAGGCGCTGTGACATTAATAGGGTTCATCATAAGGTTGTTTCTAGGAACTGAAATCAAAGTGAGGGGAAGCACATGTCCTCTAATCAGGAACTATTACCTTACAAGGAACAATGCTTTTGAACTGTAAAGAGAACATAGAATCTAGGCTTTAGCCACAGACAAGTCTGCAGAGTGGCATGTAAGGAAAGGATTTCAGTCCACAAACTGACAGTCTGGGGGCACGAGCCAATTAAGTGGCATAAGATGTACTGCACTGAGAGTTGTCTGCTATGCTTCTCCTCAATACCCTAAAGCCCAGCTCCTGCCATTCAAAATACAACTCTACAAGTGCTAAATGCTTGTTCTGTCCAAGAACAGACAGGATTACCATCCTATTCCCCACTCTGGCTGGATCTGTCCTCAAAGCTCCGGTCCATGTGTGGTCCCTCAGCACCATAGGGTTCAATGCAGAGCTATTAACCCTGCATTATCTGTGGTGGGGGTAAGGGTGCAACTGCGGCTTAGAAAATAGGCACCATTGGAGGGACCCTTCTAGAGGGTAGAATAAGGTCAGTATTACTTCTTATCCCCCCTCCCTAGACCTAGCAAGCATTTAACCCTTGCAGTACAGGGGGTACCACTGCAAGGGTAGATTATTATTTTTTTAATCCCTAGAGTTGGGCTTTAAAGGGTTAGATATGATGTTTGATGCCCGATGTATCCTTAAATAGGAAATACTTAAAGTGGTTGTAAACGATCACCTTGTAAAACAACCCATTCAGTTCGAAATAGAAATGGAAGGCAAAACATTTGTGTATAGATTAAATACATTTTTTTTATAATATTATTATTATAAATATTAAGTCAAGTACCCCAAACTCGCTCATCCATGTCTTTAACCCCTTCACTACCCGCCCATAGTCATATGACGCCCACAAGGTGGATCTCCCATCCTGGGTGGGCGTCATATGACGTCCTCCCATTCCCGGCCGCCTAGGGGGCGCGCGCTCCGGGACCCGGTGCGCGTGCCCGGCGGCCGCGACGGCCGCCGGACACCCGCGATTGGCCGTTAAAACAGCGGGACCGTGGAGCTGTGTGTGTAAACGTCCACGTTCTGTCAGTGGTGAGGAGACCGATCATGTGTTCCCAGTACGGAGGAACACCGATCGGTCTCCTCCCCTTGTGAGTCCCCTCCCCCCACAGTTAGAATCACTACCTTAGGGAACATATTAACCCTGCAGCGCCCCCTAGTCTTAATCCCTTCCCTGCCAGTCACATTTACACAGTAATCACTGCAATTTTATAGCAACGATCGCTGTGTAAATGTGAATGGTCCCAAAAATGTGTCAAAAGTGTCCGAAGTGTCCGCCGCAATGTCGCAGTCACGAAAAAAAAAAATCGCAGATCGCCGCCATTACTAGTAAAAAATAAAATAAAAAATGCAATAAATCTCTCCCCTATTTTGTAGACGCCATAACTTTTGCGCAAACCGATCAATATACGCTTATTGCGATTTTTTTTACCAAAAATATGTAGACAATACGTATCGGCCTAAACTGAGGGAAAACTTTTTTTTTTTTTTTTTTTAAATGGGATATTTATTATAGCAAAAAGTAAAAAATATTGTGTTTTTTTTTCAAAATTGTCGCTTCTTCTTTTGTTTATAGCGCAAAAAATAAAAACCACCAAAAGAAAGCTCTATTTGTGGGAAAAAAAGGACGTCAATTTTGTTTGGGTGTAACGTCGCACGACCGCGCAATTGTTAGTTAAAGCGACGCAGTGCCGAATCACAAAAAGTGCTCTGGTAAGGAAGGGGGTAAAAATCGCCCCGTGCTGAAGCGGTTAAAGAGGGAGTGCACCTAAAAAAAAAAAAATTAAAAGCCAGCAGCTACAAACTACTGCAGCTGCTGACTTTTAATAAATGGACACTTACCTGCCCCAGGGTCCAGCGATGTCGGCAGCCGAAGCCGAGCAATCGCTCAGTTCTCGGCTGCCACCATTCTCGTTGAGGGAATCAGGAAGTGAAGCGTTGCGGCATTACTTCCAGGTTCCCTAGTGCGCATGCACGAGTCGCGCTGCGCGTCGTAAGTGGTCCCCGCTATCTCCTGGGACCTGTGTGTTTCCCAGGAGACAGCGGGGGGTGACACGAAGGGGCGTGAGTCCAGAGGGAGTCTATTTCCGGAAGGGGGTGCAGATACCTGTATTATACAGGTATCTGCACCCCCCTCCACCCTGAAAGGTGCCAACTGTGGCACCGAAGGGGGGGAGGGCTCCGATGAGCGGAAGTTCCACTTTAGGGTGGAATTCTGCTTTAAGGATCTTGTTTTTTGCACTGGTCTAAATCATTTGGTGGAGGGGGATTATGCTGTCTGTTACTGTGTCTTTTATGGAGAATCAATACATTTTGGAAATTTTAAAGAGCAAGCAAGGAGTTGTGGACCATCTTTTATCTTAATTGCTATTGCAGCTGTGCGACTGCCTTTCTGCACCCAGTTGGCTAATCTTATTGGGTAGTAGCACCCTACCTCTGCTCTCTCTCCTATTTTATGGATTATGATGTGGGGTTGTTTTTCAGGGGTGGACTTGGCCCCTTAGTTCCACTGAAGGGAACTCTTGAGGCATTAGCATACCAAGACATTTTGGACAATTTCATGCTCCCAACTTTGTGAAAACAGTTTGGGGATGGCCCCTTCTTATTCCAACATGACTGCCCACCAGCGCACAAAGCAAGGTCCATAAAGACATGGATGAGTAAGTTTGGGGTGGAGGAACTTGACTGGCCTGCACAAAGTCCTGACCTCAACCCAATAGGACACCTTTAGGACGAATTAGAGCAGAGACTGCGAGCCAGGCCTTCTTGTCCACATCAGTGCCTGACCTCACAATTGCAATTCTGGAAGAATGGTCAAACATCCCAATAGACACACTCCTAAACCTTGTGGACAGCCTTCCCAGAAGAGTTGAAGCTGTTATAGTGTCCCAATACTTTTGGTAATCTAGTGTATATGTGGGGTTAAGGAGTGATGAAAGGGTTTAAACTATTCATAACTATAATATCTGCTGCCACTGTTGCTATTACCACTGATCTGGACTTAATAAATGAGCAAAAATAACAATTGAAGTGCCCCGCCACTTACCAGTAGTCAATATACAATTTTATTCCAGTAAGGCATTCCAAAGGATAATCAAAGGACTTGCCCAGTGATCATATTACCTATACCAACATTATCAATATTACTGGATAGTAAACCCAGTGGGATAACCTTGCAGGTCTAAAGTGATATTTCCATAGTAATGAATAAATGAGTCTTTCATGAAAGTGTTACTAAACCCAGTAATATGAAAATAGTTCATCTGTTGTAGGTTTAGTAACACTTTAATTAGTTCCTCCGTTGTAAGAAGAAAGGGTGGGTACACCAATATAAACAGTACAATGTTTGGTCATCACAGTGATTTCATGGTACAGAGCCGCTCAGATTGGCTTTGTACATTGTGTCTGTGAAGTGAGCCATCCAAGGATAACCAAAGGACTTCTGCATTGCCATTTATAAACAGCACTGCAAAAATAAGCATCCACCACTTTGCTGTTCATAAATGTATGGTAGTAGATAGATGGTTAAAGTTCCCAACAGAGATACTGAAATCCTAGTTTCTGTCTTAATAATTTCTATTGCAACAGATTCTTGACAGCCTGTCAGCCCTAGAATCTTTGTTGAGATCTTTGAGAATAAATGACTTCACAGCACAAGCAGCTAAAGAGGTAAGGGATGGCTTGTCTTAAAATAGAAGTATGGGTTCACAAAAAAACAAACATACATGCTCACCTAGATGGCTACAACATTGACGCAATGCTGCAGCTGTCCCCCACCGGCTCTACACTGAGAACTGAGTGATCAAAGACCGCTGATTGCTCAGTTTGTGTTTTTTATTGAGTAGAGAGACAGTAACTGTCAGTGCTGCTTCCAGCACTCATTGGAACGCCGGGCTGTGGAGGGGGAGGGAGCAGGGAAGGGGAGAGGCTGAAAGGCTGAGCCAGCTGCCGGCCAGGGATGTGGGCAGATCCCAACATTATTGTCGGAAACCCTGCAGAGTCTGGAGAGGCTTGGTGACATCAGCAGGCTTTAGCCCATTGTTGGCTGAATCTGAAACACAGAAGTGCATAACTTAGTGCACTCATGTGATTCCTAGGAGAAGTATAGCCAAAAAAGCTTTGGCCAAATGTCTCTTTTAAGGCTCATTTACTATTCTTACCACTAAGAATATGTAAATATTTGAATATCCATAATCTAGGCACAAGTGTATTTTCAGATGTGTGTACTCGGCCCTTTCTCTTGCATTTCGGATCTGCATTACATCCTGATGCATTTCATCGTGACTCGTCTGCACATCAAACATGGGGTCACTGACATTATTAGTACTTACATAGGCCATTTACAGAAGAAAAAATATACAGTAGCCTTTACAGCTTTGATAACATTTACCGTATTTATCGGCGTATAAGACGCACTTTTTCCCCCTTTAAAATCGGGGGAAAGTCGTGGGTGCGTGTTATACGCCGATACCCCCACAAAAAAAAAAGTGACAAAAATGGCAAGCGCCACCGAAAAATAGCGAGCGCTGCCGAAAAAGACCGAATCGCGGGCGAATAAAAACGAAGCAGCGCCAGAATAGACCGAGCAGACTGTTCGGCTCTGCTCGTAGTCCCGCCTCCCTGCATTCGCTCCGGAAACAGCAGGGAGGCGGGACCGCGAGCGGAGCCGAACAGTCGGCTCGGCCTTTTCCGGGGGCGCTTCGGTCTTTTTCGGCCGCGCTTCGGTCTTTTTCGGCGGCGCACGCGACAGAGCGTCTTGGCGGCGGGAAATTTAAACCCGGACAAGACTGCAAATGATGCTGGCAAGCTACAATGACACTAGGCAAGCTACAATGACACTGGGCAAGGCTGCAAATGACGCTGGGCAAGGCTGCAAATGACGCTGGGCAAGGCTGCAAAGACGCTGGGCAAGCTAAAATGACACTGGGCAAGCTACAATGACACTGGGCAAGGCTGCAAATGACGCTGGGCAAGGCTGCAATGATGCTGGGCAAGGCTGCAATGACGCTGGGCAAGCTACAATGACACTGGGCAAGCTGCAATGACACTGGGCAAGGCTGCAAATGACACTGGGCAAGGCTGCAAATGACGCTGGGCAAGCTGCAAATGACGCTTAAATGTAAGTTTTTTTTTTCCCTAAACTTCCCTCCTAAAACTTTTTTTTCCTTAAAATGCCCTCCTAAACTTGGGGTGCGTGTTATACGCCGGTGCGTGTTATACGCTGGTGCGTGTTATACGCTGATAAATACGGTATTTATATTACCTCACTGTTTGATATGATTAAATTGTGGTATGTGTCAGCTACAGCAACAAGACATCTTAACTGGGAAAGGCCAAGGTGCATTTGTATAAATCACCCGTCCAGTGAGGGAAAGGAATTACTGCAGCAAAGAGCTCTATAGAGGAGGTCAGCATCACTGGCAGAACTTTTATTATTTCACCCACATTTGAACCAGAACTGAACTCTGGAAGCTGTGCCCAGAAAAGATAGGAAGAAGGCAAATAACTAGTCACCAGCATTGGCTGTGGTCTTTCAGCAGCTAATCTTTTATCCAAGACTAACTTACTGGGGTTTATTTATTAAAGGCACATGCACTCACCGGACACTTTATTAGGTACATTTGTCCAATTTCTTGGTAACACAAATTGCTTATCAGCCAATCACATGGCAGCAACTCAATGCATTTAGCCATCTAGACATGGTGAAGTCAACTTGCTGAAGTCCAAACCGAGCATCAGAATGGGAAAGAAAGGGGATTTAGGTGACTTTGAATGTGGCATGGTTGCTGGTGCGTATTTAAAAAACTGCTGATTTACTGGGATTTTCACGCACAACCATCTCTAGGGTTTACAGAGAATGGTCCGAAAAAGAAAAAATATCCAGTGAGCAGTGGTTGTGTGGACGAAAATGCCTTGTTGATATCAGAGGTCAGAGGAGAATGGGCAGACTGGTTTGAGATGATAAATAGGCAACAGTAACTCAAATAACCACTCGTTACAACCAAGGTATGCAGAATTCCATCTCTGAACTCACAACACATCGAGCCTTGAAGCAGATGGACTACAGCAGCAGAAGACCACACCGGGTGTCACTCCTGTCAGCTAAGAATAGGAAACTGAGGCTACATTTCGCACAGGCTCACCAAAATTGGACAACAGAAGATTGGAAAAACTTTGCCTGGTCTGATGAGTTTCGATTTCAGCGACATTCAGATGGTAGGGTCAGAATTTGGAGTAAACAACGTGAAAGCATGGATCCATCCTGCCTTGTATCAACTGTTCAGGCTGGTGGTGGTAATGTAATGGTGTGGGGTACATTTTCTTGGCACACTTTGGGCCCCTTAGTACCATCTGAGCATAATTTATATGCCACAGCCTACCTGAGTATTGTTGCTGACCATGTCCATCTCTACATGGCTACAGTGTACCCATCTTCTGATGGCTACTTCCAGCAGGATAATGCACCATGTCACAAAGCTCAAATCATCTCACCACTGGTTTCTTGAACATGACAATGAGGTCACTGTACTCTAATGGCCTCCACAGTCACCAGATCTCAATCCAATAGAGAACTTTGGGATGTGGTAGAAACGGGAGATTCTCATTATGAAGGTGCAGCCAACAAATCTGCAGTAACTGCGTGATGCTATCATGTCAATGTGGACAAAAATCTCTTAGGGCAGTTCTGAAGGCAAAAGGGGATCAAACCAGGTACTAGCAAGGTGTACGTAATAACATGGGCGTTGAGTGTAGACTGTTCACTTTGCAAGGGATGTTGCACTTTTCAAGGAAATTATCCCCAGAGCTTAGCGTATGAGGTGAAGCTATAGTGACTTCCATCATCTAATCATGTGCAAGCACAAATGCTTTTTTTGTTATATTCCTTGCACGCGATTGGGTATTCTTTGCAAACTGAAACTTCACCACATTCACTAAGCTCTGGAGCAAATTCCTTTGCAAGGTGCAACTTCCCTTGCAAAGTAAACCTTTAGTAAATTAACCCCACCATGTCTACAACCTCTGTGTGGGCATCTTGGTAGAGGCAATACTTTGCCTACTCATGTTAGAGCTGCCCCCTGATGACTGGTAATAATCTGACGACTAATAAAGAATAATCGAGCAGTAGCACTATAGCTTCAGAAAGTATAGATTCATAGAATGAATGAAGCAGAAGTAGGGAAATCCTTGCACTGCAACAAGCAGAACAATGAGCTTCTCAGTAGTGACATCTCCAAATCCACTGAGACTAGCAGTCAGAGGCAGAAGTTCCTTAGATCTCACACTTCAGATATACAGATATGAGAATGAAAGCATAGGGGTGCATTGGCAAAGGAACTACTGCTATTTTCAAGAGAAATTTCAGACAAAAGGTAGATTTTTCAAGGTATGAATAGGCATAATCAAAATCAACATTTCAAAATGTTCTCTATGAAGATCATCATACAGGTTACAATCTGCAATACAATGAACTTTAAATTTACCAAAATTATGTAATTTGGGATCTACCAAAACTATTCAATTCATTTTGTATCTAATCAGGCTGGCTCTTGCACTGCATAGTTATTGGTAGATTGTACAGTCAAATCTTAATGTGGTGAGCTTTTGGCCCTGTTCACATCTGGTGATTTGGGAACATGAGCAGAATTGCTGAGATTCTGCCCGCAATTCCAAATCACACTGCAATAGTGGCAAAACACACCATGCATGTTTGAGCACCATTCTTAAGTAATGGCACCTCAAACGATGGTTTGCCGCGATTGATCGTGTTTCGAGGGACCTTCCTCCTTCTCGGCTTCCTCGTTTCCAGTGTCAATGGCCGATGGGTGGTGATGTCCACCTGTTGTCCAGGGTCACAGGATGCGCTTTGAGGGACCTTCCTCTTCCTCAGCCCTCAGTCAGGACGGAGGAAAAGGAAGGTCCCTCGAAACGTGTCCTTTGACCCTGGACATCAGGTGGACATCACCACCCATCTGCCATTGACACCGGGAACAAGGAAGCTAAGGCACTTCATGTTAGCTGGGCAGTCTGAGCAATTTCTCATCCAGCAGCTACCAACACAGCGATCCAGACCCTGTGCCTGCAGCAGTCCATTCATCAATGCAGCTGCATTTGTTTGGGACTGTCTCCACTACAGGCTCATCCTCCCCCTGGTTCTTATCTATGTGTGTTTTTCATTCATTTTGTGAGTATTTACTTTTTAATCCATTTTAATTAAAACTGTGTTGGAACTTACTACACAAGAGTGGTTGCACTGTCCCGTCCCCCCTTTTTAATGCAGCAGAGTGTAAACTACTAGTCCCAGCAATTCTTCATGTTCTGGAGATGAACAAAGGCAGACATGTTTGATGTCCAGCCCGTGTGTTAACCATATCTCCCTCCATAGATAGGAGAAAAAAAAGTGTAAAAGTGAAGGTACGGGAAGTGTGTTGTTTACATGATTACTGAGTGAAACTAAAGAGAAAAAATCCTGAAAAATGAAAACTGCATCTCATCTAAGAACTAGTAAGCTGCAATATATAACATTTTTGGTTTTGGGGTTTAGATACACTTTAACCACTTCCCTACCCGCCCATAGTCATATGACGCCCACAAGGTGGATCTCCCATCCTGGGTGGGCGTCATATGACGTCCTCCCATTCCCGGCTGCCTGGGGGGCGCGCGCGCGCCGTGGCGTCGCTCGGGACCCGGTGCGAGTGCGCGATGTCCGCCGGGCACCCGCGATTGCCCGTTAAAACAACGGGGCCATGCAGGACCGTGGAGCTGTGTGTGTAAACACACAGCTCCACGTCCTGTCAGCGGAGAGGAGACCGATCATGTGATCCCAGTATGGAGGAACACATGATCGGTCTCCTCCCCTTGAGTTCCCTCCCCCCACAGTTAGAATCAATCCTATAGGGAATACATTAACCCCTGCAGCGCCCCCTAGTGTTAACCCCTTCCCTGCCAGTCACATTTACACAGTAATCAATGCAATTTTATAGCAACGATCGCTGTGTAAATGTGTATGGTTCCAAAAATGTGTCAAAAGTGTCCGAAGTGTCCGCCGCAATGTCGCAGTAACGAAAAAAAAAAATCGCAGATCGCCGCCATTACTAGTAAAAAAAAAATGCAATAAATCTAGCCCCTATTTTGTAGACGCTATAACTTTTGCGCAAACCAATCAATATACGCTTATTGCGATTTTTTTTACCAAAAATATGTAGAAGAATACGTATCGGCCTAAACTGAAAAAAAAAAAAGTTTTTAAAAAAAAAATGGGATATTTATTGTAGCAAAAAGTAAAAAAAATATTGTGTTTTTTTTCAAAATTGTCACTCTTCTTTTGTTTATAGCGCAAAAAATAAAAACCGCAGGGGCGATCAAATACCACCAAAAGAAAGCTCTATTTGTTGGAAAAAAGGACGTCAATTTTGTTTGGGTGTAACGTCGCACGATCGCGCAATTGTTAGTTAAAGCGACGCAGTGCCGAATCGCAAAAAGTGCTCTGGTAAGGAAGGGTGTAAAATGGCCCGGTGCTGAAGCGGTTAAACATGTCTGTGCTGATTCCAAATAACTGAAAAACAATGCAGTTCTTATATAATAAAAGTGGAACTAAAGTTGCCACATACAAAGTGGCCAGCAGGAAGTTTTTGTTGAAGCTGAACTCCAGACAGCTAATATATTATCCTGTTCCTGCACTGCCATGGTTAGCTGCTTGTTTTGATCTAGAAAAATAAAGAAAGAAGATTTGCTTACCAGATCACCTGCCCATCCTTGCAGCTAGACCAGTCCCCAAAGCATTCTCCCCTCCCCCCCCCCTACACACACTCCAGAGGTCTAGGGTCCTGACGTCATCAAGACCAAAGCAGAGTCCGTAGTTCTGCATTGGACTTGATGACGCCAAGAGACAGTCCACTGCTGCAGCGTGGGAGAGTGCCATCTGCTGGGGGAGTGGAAGATCGGATAAGGAAAATTGTCTCTCCTTTCTCTTATGCCTCATACACACGGTCGGAAATTCCGACCACAAAATCCATCAGATTTTTTCCGATGGATTTTGTCCGACACGGTCGGACAAAGTTGTCGGAAAATCCGATCATTCTGAATGTGGTGACGTTCGTTGCGTACGACGGAACTACGTAGAGGCTATTAGCCAATAGGTTTGGTCTCCTAATTTGATCTGAGCATGCGTGGCACTTTGTCCGTCGGAATTCTCTACACACGATCGGAAAAAGTCCGATCGGATTTTGTTGTCGGAAAAATTGGGAGCAGAATCTCAGAATTTACGACGGAAAAAGTCCAATGGAGCCCACACACGGTCGGATTCTCCGACAACATGGTCCTATCGGACATTTTCCGTCTGAATTTCCGACCGTGTGTACAGGGCATTAGAGAAAACAAGCTATTAACCCTTGCAGTGCAGGCACAAACCCACTGTAACGGATAATTTTACATTTACCCAGAGTTGAATTTTAAATGAACACTGACTGCAGCGCATGCACAGTGCAGTGTTCAAACCTGACATCCATAGCATTTGTAGTATGTAGATAATGGAGCTGGGTGGCAGGATAAAGTAACTCCAGCGTGCATGCCCAGGAGATATACCATCTGTGGTCACTCGATGCGCACTACAAAAACACACTGGACCAAAAATAAAAAGAACATGGCATCAACAGGTGCCAACAGAGTGGCAGCAGGGATTTTGCACCGTTTATCCCTGGAGGTGGGCACACCTAAAGCTATGTGTACCATAATGTGTTTGTTGTGCTTCCTTCCATATTGTGGGGAATGCTGCCCAGTCACCTCCCCAGTCTATAAATAAACAGGCTTTTCATCTAGTAGCTCTAGGAATGAAGTATAGTTTACTTGTTAAATCACATGTCAAAGATAAATACAACTTTGGCTAACTTATCACTTATTACTTAACTTATTACTGTATTTTGGACTAAAGTTAACTTTTAGAAAAACACAATAGAGAGATAAAAGAAAACTGGCATACGACAATCGGAATTTGGTTTTATCTGTGACGCATTAGTAATTAGAGAAATAAATTCCTATCATCCCACATCAAAACATCCAGTGACATTGTTAGCCAAGCTCAGTAGGATATATCATAAACCACCCCGCTAAAAGTGTGTTACTATCCGATAATTAATGCACACAAATAATGACAAGGCAATAAAAAAAGTTAATGCTTAATTTTCTGTTAGTGTTGTATGTTTGCGTTGCTTTGCATTGGATCCATAAAAATGCCATTTAGACTTCACCATGGTGCTATTATTGCCTATTCACACAGCTGACATTGTCATGTCCTAGTGATGAATGGATAGAGTATTACAGCAGGGTACGTAGCGTGCCTCTCATGGGAGATCCAAAGTACTCCTCGTGGGACATTCATAGTTGAATACTATCCTCATTTATATGAAAGTGTAATCATATTCAGCTTTTTGGAGGAAAAGATTTACTAAAAGCAAAAAAGTTTGTGCACTTTGCAAAGTGCAGTTGCTCCAGAGCTTAGTAAATGAGGCAAACCTTCATTTTTCAATGAATACCCAATCACATGCAAGGACATTTTTAAAAACATATTTTTTTGCTTGCACATGATTGGATGATGGAAGTCAGCGGAGCTTCTGCTCATCTACTAAGCTCTGGAGCAACTTTGCAAAGTGCATAGTCTATTTGCCTTTAGTAAATCCACCCCACAATGTGTGAAAGTGGTCCAATCAAAAATTGGTAATTAAAAATGTAAATACTTTCCTCGCCCCTGGTTAAAAAAAGCACAACAATTGAATACGTGGGATTTAAGCAGTTTCTTGCACATCTTACATGGCCGACCATTGTTAGACTGACCTGATGTTCTGCCACAAAATATGGCATTGCCACTCTGGAATTGTGAACAGAGACTGCACTGTCGCAAGTTGGGATTTAATTTGAAGTTTCCAATTTTGTAAGGCTGTATTTGTAATTGCTGTAGACCACAGGTGTCAAGCACAAGGCCCGTGGGCCAAATCCGGCCCTCCAGGCCATGTCATGTGGCCCTCGCACCTCTCCTGCATCTGCAGGAGAGCCCCAGCCCTCCTCTGGTCCTTCTCCAGACCCCTACTTTCTGCTTTCAAGCAATGCATCCAGCTTCTTCCCAGCAGCAGCATAAGGAAAGGGGGTGCACTGTGATGTTAGGGACAGTAGGGGACTCAGCTTCTGATGGTGGGGTGGCTCTTAGGATGCGCTGGACATCTAATCTTACAGATACAACCGACCCTTTTGAGGACAATCATAATGCTGATGCGGCCCGCGGTGAAATTGAGTTTGACACCCCTGCTGTAGACCCTTAAGCTGGATACACACTATGCAACTTTTGTTGTTCGATTTCCTTTATGTAGTGCTAAGGCCTGCCCGATTGCATACAAATTGAGAGCCTTTAGGTCTTCAAATAGAGAGTCTTTAGGTTCAACCTCATATTATATGGTTTTGGTAAATCTAAAGGGAAAAATCTACAGAAAATTATAGTGTGTATACAGCTTTACACATCTACCTGGTCTGTAGGTGGATGCTAAATGATATAACCACAAAAAAAAACCTTGACAATAAACAGTTTACACCAAGCATCTGTGCTGAATGCTGCGCATTGCGACTTGCTGTATATAATGCAACTCATGCCCTTTTATAGTTCAAATGGGATCACGTTTTAGGTTTATTTAATAAGGCAATGCAAAGGGCGATGCAGAAATGTGAACATACAGTAACCCATGGCAGCCACACTTTAGTTGACTGTAGTAAGACTATAAAAAGTTGAAGTCTTCTTGGTTGCTATAGGTTTCTACACTTTCTGCATGCTGAACGTACTAAAAATGTGCAAAAGCTGTAGTTTTAGACACTTCAATGTTGACAAGTTTGGCCTGATTTTAAATAAAAAGGCCACTGCTAAGGAGGGTGCATACTGATAAATAGGACCACGCTCAGTGCTCAAGGATGTAGCTTTGTGTTCAGTCTCTAGGATGTTGCTTGTTCTGGATGAGCAAATAAACTAATTAAGTTAAAAAAAATAATCCATTTAGAATAATTTTAAGTCTTTATAAAAATATATACTGATAAATAGGACCGCGCTCAGTGCTTAAGGATGTATCTTAGTGCTCAATCTCTAGGAAGTAAATTACACTGGGTGATTAAAAATAATTAAGTTAAAAAAACATTAATTTGGAATAATATTTAACACACGTCTTTATAAAAATGCAAAACAATGTTAAAAAAAAAAATCGTTTCTGTAAAATGTGTAAAGTATGGTAAAATATGAATAAATCCATAATAAACCCTTTGATTTACAATATTAAATAAGAGCATATTAGTTTAAATTGGCACATACTTTATTTATTTAATTGGCACACACTATGGGGTTGATTTAAGAAAACTGGAGAGTGCAAAATCATTGAAACATTGAAACCAATCAGCTTCCTTTTTTTTTTTTATTTAGTATTTATTTATTATCTATTTACTAGTATCTGCACCTTAAAAATTCCATAAATACTTCATTAATTCTTTTTCCTTTTATTTTTAAATTGGCATACACTATGGGGTTGATTTAGGAAAACTGTAGAGTGCAAAATCATTGAAACATTGAAACCAATCAGCTTCCTTTTTTTTATTTACTATTTATTAATTTTCTGCACCCTTAAAATCCTATAAATACTTCACTATGTCTTTTATCTTTTTTTTTTTTTTTTTTTATTGTCAAAGCTTAATTGAACAAGGTGAAGTTAGAAGCTGATTGGCTACCATGCACAGCTGCACCAGATTTTGTACTCTCCAGTTTTAGTAAATCAACCCCAATGTTTTGGTTGTTAATTTTGGTGGAGACCAAAGTTTTTAAAACCATGCATTTGGAAATACACATTCGCGCCCATTCTGCATTCAAGTACATTGGTAGGTTTTTTACGTAGGTTCAGCAAAGAAATATTTGCCAGATTGCAAGCTTGAAGGCATTTGCACATGCGCATTATGGTGTGCAACTGAGCGCACACAACCTCACATTGTCAACTGTGCTGTGACAAAATGTATTAACAAATACAGAATAATAATAATAATAATAATAAATAATAAATAATAAATAATAAATAAATAAATGTTGTCATTTTTAGTTCTACAACTGCTGGACATCCACACATTTTTTTACATACATATCTATATATGTAATTATTAAAAAAAAAAAAAAAAATCATAAGCACCATAGGTTTTAATTTTGCATAATGCTGTTTTCATGTGAACGCAAAAAGAACATTGTATAGTACGTAATGTATATACGTTTACCTGATTTCCACATGGCTGCAAGAACAGGAAGGCAATCCAAGGAAAGAATTGCAGCGAGTTCCCCATGAGTATCTCCTATATCCCACAACTGTATCAGCTCTTGAGATAGAATGTTAGACAGATGTAAAGCTGCTCTGTGCAATGGTCCTGGTGAACTGCACTGCTGCTGAAGTCATTGGATCCCACGTGATGGAGGGACTCCAGAGTGGCTCATCTCTTATCACAGATCCTCTAGTGATGTGCTTGTCCCTACAGTCTGATGTCCCTTTAAATCAGCATCTGCAGGGTCACAGATCTGTGCCTGGATGCAGGTAGAGGAAGAAAAACACGGCTCTTAAGTGCCAGTGCATCTGTTGCTCATATTGTCACCACTAAAGAATCTGACTTTAGATTCTGACAATGTGTACCTCCATCCCACTAAATCTAGGGTGGGGAAAAGGCTTGAGTGATGTCATTGCTCACTCCTCAAAGTTTGTCCTAGTCCACAACACTATTTATAACCTTTCATTACGAGAGCTCCTTTCTGGGTCCTAACACCAGCCTGCTAGAAACAATAGGGAGCTGTGAAGTCATCTGAACACGAAATTTGGGGCTGGGATCAGGGCTGCTTCGTGTGCCTAGGATGCTCTTGTTTGGAGAAGAAGTTTTACGTATTATAGCTTTATAGTCAGCCAAAAAAATGTCAAGGGTCTGGAGCCTGCACCCAACCGGCAACTCAACTAAGACACAACGAGCAAATCATATTTTAACTGTTTACTTGTACTGGGATATAGATACTTCCATTGCTTACAGGAGTATTGTTATTTTGTTTATTATTCCGGAGATATTCTCGCTCTTTGCTTAGCACTACTCTCTGGAAAGTTATTTCAATTAAAGAGAAATCATAATATTCGTAATATGATACAAAATAATAATAATAACAACAATAATAATAATCATATTAACTTACTAGTGCACAGGAATTTAGGTACCTAAAAATATTGTATAGTACGTAATGTATAACTATAAAAATAATATAAATATCAACAATAATAATAATAATCATATTAACTTACTAGTTGTGCACAGGAATTTAGGTACCTAAAAATATTGTATAGTACGTAATGTATAATTATAAAAATAATATAAATATCAACAATAATAATAATAATAATCATATTAACTTACTAGTTGTGCACAGGAATTTAGGTCCCTAAAAATATTGTATAGTACGTAATGTATAACTATAAAAATAATAATAATAACAATAATAATAATAATAATCATATTAACTTACTAGTTGTGCACAGGAATTTAGGTACCTAAAAATATTGTATAGTACGTAATGTATAACTATAAAAATAATAATGATAACAATAATAATAATAATAATATTAACTTACTAGTTGTGCACAGGAATTTAGGCACCTAAAAATATAGTATAGTACATAATGTATAACTATAAAAATAATAATAATAACAATAATAATAATCATATTAACTTACTAGTTGTGCACAGGAATTTAGGTACCTAAAAATATTGTATAGTACGTAATGTATAACTATAAAAATAATATAAATATCAACAATAATAATAATAATCATATTAACTTACTAGTTGTGCACAGGAATTTAGGTACCTAAAAATATTGTATAGTACGTAATGTATAATTATAAAATTAATATAAATATCAACAATAATAATAATAATAATAATCATATTAACTTACTAGTTGTGCACAGGAATTTAGGTCCCTAAAAATATTGTATAGTACGTAATGTATAACTATAAAAATAATAATAATAACAATAATAATAATAATAATCATATTAACTTACTAGTTGTGCACAGGAATTTAGGTACCTAAAAATATTGTATAGTACGTAATGTATAACTATAAAAATAATAATGATAACAATAATAATAATAATAATATTAACTTACTAGTTGTGCACAGGAATTTAGGCACCTAAAAATATAGTATAGTGCATAATGTATAACTATAAAAATAATAATAATAACAATAATAATAATCATATTAACTTACTAGTTGTGCACAGGAATTTAGGTACCTAAAAATATTGTATAGTACGTAATGTATAACTATAAAAATAATAATAATAACAACAATAATTAATGATAATCATATTGACTTACTAGTTGTTCACAGGAATTTAGGGACCTAAAAATACGTTTCAAACAAACATGAACTTTTTTTGCTTTAGTGTCGGTTCACACTGGGGTGACTTAGTCGTCTGACAATTCGCGCTCCATTCAGTGCAATGGAACCGCTCTAATTGGAGCAACTCTTAACGACTTAGAAAAAGGTCCCTGCACTATTCGGGGGTGACTTCGGAGCGGCTTGTCTTGACTTCTTTTAAAGAAGTCCTTTGCAAGCCGCACTGAAGTCGCACTGTATGGGAGTCCTCAGAGTCAGGCAACTTTGAGGCCGCCCCAGTGTGAACCAAGTCTTAAAGCCCTACTCCGGGAGAATTAAAAATGAACCCTTGCAGTGGTGCTGTGGTTGCACTGCAAGGGTTAATTGCTTGTTTAGTCTAGGGGAGAGCGAGCCCCCCCATTCAGGTCGGTGCCACTTGTCATGGGATTCGACAGGTCAATTCGCATGACAAGTCGCACCCTATTGTCGGCAATGGAACCGTTCAATTTGGTGTAACACTGACTTTGCGATGCTGCACTGATTTGAAAAAGTAGTTCCTGCACTACTTTTGACGATTTCAGATGCGACTTGCATTGACATCTGTGCATGAAGTCGCACAGATGTCAGCCAATTCGCACTTGACGTGCAAATTGCTTGTGGACACGAGGCTTTGAAATTGTGCGATTTCAAGTGAATTTGCACGATTTCAAGCCCCATTCAGTGTGAACCTAGCCTTATGTGAATTCTATATGGATCAGATGCAATCCAAAAAGCATATCGCATATCATGTAAAAAAGCATTATTTCCAATGAAGGCTGTTCACATATATGCAGTGCGAGTTTGATCCGGTTCAAAAAAGGGTCCTGTGTGAGTTTATTGCGGTGCTGTGTAGATTTCAGCTCCATAGACTTCTATGGGACTGGATTGAAATCGCAGGCCAGTGCTCACATCACTGCAAATTTTTTTTGCCTAGGCTTTATAGAAAATAAAATCGCAGATGTGACCACTTCCCTCACAAATTCGCTCTAAATTTGCATGGAAAAGGCACATGCTAAGCAGGATTTGCAATGCAAATTTTCACTGTGTATTACTTTAAATTTGCATCCAATTTGCAATGCATTGGTGTGAACCGGGGCTAAAAGCACTTTTACTCTTGGTCTCCCAGTAGGCAGCGCTGTGCCATGCTCCAGTAGTGGACTGTCCCTCTGCATCATCACGTCCAGTGCAGGGATATGATCCCTGCATTGGTCTTGATGTTATCGTAAAAATACAAAATAGTTATTTTGCGCTCAATGTGAAAGTGTGTAAACAGAGCTGCACCCACTAAACATATTGAATGTCAAAGTCTATATATACACATTCAATGAGTGTGCATCAACACATACAATGAAATCATCAGTGATGTGAGAATCTTCTGAGGTCTGTAAAGTCCTAAGACAAAGGGAAAGTTTTCACATCACTGATGTTTTCATTTTATGTTTGTGGACTTTTATTTGTGCTGATGCGCATTCATTATTATTATGTGTATATATTAGTCTTGATGATGTCAGGATCTTAGACCGCTGGAGGGGAGAAAACAGCTCGAAGGATCAGTTAGGCCCCTTTAACACGGGCGCTTCCGCTATGCGGAATCCGCTTGCTCAGTGAGGGATCAGTCCGCTGATCCTTCGCTGAGCAGGTAGATGAAAGGTCTGTGTCAGCTCCTCTATGCAGAGCGGACACAGACACAGTCCCGCTCTCCTCTATGGGGCAATCAGATGGAAACAGAGCCCGTCGATTTCCATCCAATGCCATCCTATCTGCCGGATGGATAAAAAATATGATTGTATGGCGGCAGTTGTCAGCGGACATGTGCCCACCGACATCCGTCACTCCATAGAGGACAATGCAGGATCCAATCACTTGATTGTACTCATTTAGTAATCATAGACAGTTATGGACTCTTATCACATCACGGAAATTGTGGTAATTTAATGTGGTTCTGGGGTGTTATACTATTTTTGGGATTATTATAACATTTGCACTTATTAATTTATTTATGATATAAGTGTTGTATACAATTTCATATAACACATACGCTAATGTAAGGGAGCACCGCATAATTAGCTTTAACTATTGTGTGTTTTAGCACGTTTTTGGTATGTATCGGAAATGCAGGCAAAAACATGCGTTTCTGCAAGCATTTCCGATACACTCAGGTATGTACAGGGCCTTAGCTGTACTTTAATTTTCAAGGTTCTCAACATAGGCACTAAAATAATCTTACATTTGTTTCCATGGAGAGTAGAATGTTGGCGGCCTGCCAGTCCTTTTATGTATATAACACCCTCCTAGATAGGTCCTAGGATTAGGTAAATTTAGTTCTGGCTCACTGTATCCAGTGGAGCTGCTGTTTTGTTGTTAGGCAAACTTAGTGCTGCTCACTGAAATCTGTAGCTGTGTTGATTATTCTGGTCTGTTCAGTGTTTCACCTGCTGCAGGTTTGATTGCTCTCTCTGCTTTCTGGAGAATTGTGGATCTCTCTAGAACATAGTTGTGGAGCAAGGCAAATGGGCAGCATGCATTTTTATACAGCCTTGGCCAATCCCTGGAAGGGTAGCCCAGATGGCCGCAGGGAGTATGTATAAATACTCAGAGAAACAGAGCTTATAGGTCTTTTCCTGTAGGAGAGGAACACAGCCTAAGGGGGGCTGGTTGCCCCTTTAGGCAACCCTGACATGTGCTTGCTCTTCTTGAGGCCTCAGAGCTTGCTTTGCTGGAAGCTACTGAAAGCTGACTGAGGGGCTATCACCTGAAGATCCAGTCTGGTATCACAGGGGAAAGGGTGTCGCATGGATGTTGGAGGAGGCAACCAACTTTCCAGGGACATTTTGTAAGTACAGACAGTGAGAGAGATCTTAGGGACTGTGGGCTGCTGCCACCCCTCTGATGCTATAGAGTCAGATGTCTGTGTGTAAAGGGGACATTGGTTGGTATACTGAAGAGCTTAGTCTATCTAATTGTCTGTGAAGGGACTCTGCTCTAATTGCTCCAAGAAGGAGCCAAAGAGTGACTGTGTGCCTGGCTACGAGGCATTTACTGGGAAAAAGAACCCGTGCATATTTCCCATGGCTCTCACTGGGGAAGCACAACATGTAAACAACAGAGGTGTTTCTAAGGCTAAGCTGTTAGAAATCAACTAAAGCCCAACTGTAGGCCTTGTTTACACTAGCTTCAAAATGTGGTATTTCACCCATGTGTTGAAGCACTCTGAATGTCAATCAAAGTGCAATTACTAGATAAAATGGTTACCATAGAATCCTGTACACATTGTTGAGTTTGCGCTGCTTTGCTTTGCCTTTAGAAAATATACAGATTGTCGCTTTTTTGGTGCTTCACCACATCTCCAAAGCCCCAGTAGATGTCTATCACCGAGCGAAAGAGAGAATATGGGAATTGAAAAGTGTGCTAGCCTGCCAACATCCTACATTACGTCATGTCTATCACAGTGCTTCCTAACCGCATGTCAGCAGTAGAGGGGCGTTTCAGAGTTAGCCTCCCTTTGTATTTCATGTATTGAAAAAAATAGTAAACCAACAGACATAGGACATTTGCCAAGCTTCATTAAAGCTTCAAAAAAACATTACAAAAGCCCACCCTGGCTTTCCCTTTTTAAAGTTCTTAATGCCCAAGGGGGCAGGAAAGTGTTGTGATCATGTGAACACTGTGATAGGCTGCCACAGTGGTCACATCATCGGAAGCCGGTCCCACCAGCTACTTGGGGTGTTCTTGGGAGCGACAGCCATTTTTGACAGCTCAGTCTTTGTGCTAGGAGCACACACGGTCTACACGTAAACAATGCCCACCCAACAACGCATATGTGCGGCATGTTGGTGTAAAAGCCCGGCTTTTTGCAGCTGCACATAAGGGTTACTGTGGTATAAAGTGGTTAAAGCTGTAGGCACTTTATTGTGTGTTTCTAATCAACGCAAATTTAAAATCTTTGTTGTGATCTTTGAGGATCTTTAAGAATAAATAACTTCACATTAAGACTGTATTCGCACCTCAGTAGATCGATTTTCTGTCATTTTCAGTTGTTTTTATTTGAGCGTTTTTGCATATAAGTGTTGTAGAAGCATATTTCAAGAGTTTTGCATGTGTATTTAAAGTGTTTGTAAAGGCAGAAAGTTTAATGTATTCTATGCATTAACACACAAAACCTTCTGGGTGTAGCAGCCCCCTCAGCCCCCCTAATACTTACCTGAGCCCCATCACTATCCAGCGATGTGCACAAGTGCCTTGCATGTCCGGGACTCTCCCTCCCGATTGGCTGAGACACAGAAGTGGTGCCATTGACTCCCACTGCTGTCAATCAAAATCAGTTAGCCAATCAGGAGTGAGAGGGGACAGGGCCGAACCTTGACTTAGTGTCAGAATAAACACACGGAGAAGTGCCGCCTCATCAGTGCAGCCTCGACAGTGCCCATTAGTACAGCCTCATCAGCGCACATCAGTGAAGAAGAAAAATTACTTATTTGCAAAATGTTATCACAGAAACTAAGAAAAGCCTTTTCATTTCCAAATTTTTGGTATTTTTTCATTTGTTTAGCAAAAAAATAAGAAACCCAGTGGTGATTAAAGCGGAGTTCCACCCCTCCGGTGCCACAATTGGCACCTTTCAGGGGGGAGGGGGGTGCAGATACCTGTATAATACAGGTATCTGCACCCACTTCCGGATAGCTGCCCCACCCCTATCCGGAGCTGCCCCGTTGTGTCTTGGGAAACACAGTTCCCAGGACACAGCGGGGACCAATAGAGGCGCGCAGCGCGACTCGCGCATGCGCAATAGGGAACCGGGCAGTGAAGACGTTGCGTCTTCACTTCCTGATTCCCTGACAGAGGATGGCGGCGGGGCAGCGAGAGACGATCGGTCTCCCGTCACATTCTGCCTACACCGCTGGAACCAGGAACAGATAAGTGTCCATTTATTAAAAGTCAGCAGCTGCACTATCTGTAGCTGCTGACTTTTAATATTTTTTGTGCGGGTGCAGCTCCGCTTTAAATGCCACCAAAAAAATGATAAAAATGTTATTTGGGAACAGTGTTGCACAACTGTCCTGGGTAGGAAGGGGGTGAAAGTGCCCGGTATTGAAGTGGTTAAATAGGGTGCCAGGATCTGTGTGCGTGCGCGAATGCGCCATGGCCTGTGCGTGCTTATGCGCATGCACATTCATATCCTTGCATGTCTAGTTAGGCTTCTCACAACCCTGCACATGCACATGAAAATGAGCACTTGCCACACAGGAATTAGCACTTGCTGCACAAGATTCCTGAAAACCACACTACACACATAGCAGGTGTGTTGACATGTTTTGTTACAAAACACATTGCCACAACACAAAAGTGTGACTGAGTCCTTGGTGCACTGAAATGGGTGCAAGAAACACGCATTCCATGTTTTTCCCTCATTGCGTTCAAAACATATCTCTGATCTGCAGTGGGTGTCAGTATAAAGTTAACGACACCCCAAGGGCAGATAGCAAACTAAGTGTAATTGTGTGCACTAGATTGTATGGTACCAAAGATCCATGCGATCCGGTTGCAGTGCGTTTGTACAATTTTGGTGTGATACAGTGTGATATCATCCCATTCAAAAGAATGGGCTGATAACACACTGCACTCAAATCGCACAGGAGCATGTGCATGGGAGTGCAGTTTCTAGTTTTAGAGCAGCTGCAGTGTTTCCTGTTTAGCATTAGCAGTTTTCCGGAGCTAAAAGTCAAACCCAAACACTTTAACGGCGCACAGTAAGTTTTTTTGTTTTTTAGTATACACTATAGCAGGGATATGCAATTAGCGGACCTTCAACTGTTGCAAAACTACAAGTCCCATCATGCCTCTGCCTCTGGGTGTCATGCTTGTGGCTGTCAGAGTCTTGCTATGCCTCATGGGACTTGTAGTTCTGCAACAGCTGGAGGTCCGCTAATTGCACATCCCTGCACTATAGGATTGTAATTGGCAACAGACCTGGGGCACCTTTGGGCAATCCAAAGAGAATAGTAATGCGTGCATAGTGTCCCCTCACCCTCCGGTCAGGCCCTGTTCCAAGCCACATGCCTGTCTGAATAATGCTGGAAAGTCTGGGTTTTGAATCATGTGTCCGGGTTTCAATCCATGATTCAAAGCCTGGACTGTCCGGGTGAATCCCGAACAGGTGGCAACCCTACCTGAAAATATATGGAGGTTGCTATTACTGAATTCCTTAAGAAAATGTAAGTTGCCTGGTTGTGATGCTGTGTTTTTCTCTCGCCACGCATTTTCTTTTAAAGTAAACAATTTTAAACATTTTAAAATAAATGTTCTGCCAAATAACAGCAGTATATGTCTGCTATTACCTTTACTAGTCAGAAAACGTGTCTCTCCTTTCCCCTCTGAAACTAGTTTCACTCTGCTATTGGGGGATCTATACCTTTGACTTCAGGGCCAAGGCCCCCAACTGCTATTCTCTTGTCCAATGTAAGTGCCCTTGCTGGCTACTGAAGCAATCTTTTTGGACAGGGAATTGCCATATGCGGGGCTTAACCTTAAAGCTGAAGTTTAGGTATTCATTTTTTTGCATTGTTACATTGGTCCAGCTTGGAACAATGTAATAATGCATATCTCATACCTGCCCGGTCCCTATGAACGTTGTAATTCACTGTAGTAGTCGCCGCTAGTACAATGATAGCAGCAGTCTTCCAGGTCCAGTTACAATTCTGAATAGTACCACAAGGGGTCACTTGCACAGCACTGCCAATACCTTGTAATCACTAAAAGAAAAAAAACAAGGCTTCCTCTGAATGGAAACAGGCGACCCCATGTAGTTACTATGCAAATTGAACTTGTTTGGCATTGGACCCAGTAGACTGTTTTATCACTGTAGTAGCAACTACTACAATGATTTGCAGCTTACACAGAGATTAGTCAGTCATGAGATATACATGCTTACATTGGTCTTAACTGGATCAATGTAACTATGCAAGACAAAAAATCCTACCTAAACTTCAGCTTTAAAGTCAGGATCACGCCCCTAAAAGCTTAAATGTTTTAAACTTAAAACATTTTAATGTTTAAAATGGCTGACAGATTTCTGTATATGGATGATGGCACTGTAACTATTTTAACCACTTCAGCCCCAGAAGGTTTTACACTCTTAATGACCAGGCCATTTTTTTGCAATACGGCACTGCATTACTTTAAAGTGGATGTAAACCCTCACATATACCCAGTGAAGTGAACAGCCTCAGATGATACACAAGGATGAAACAAATCTCCCTACATACGTTTTACATGTACAGTATCTCACAAAAGTGAGTACACCCCTCACATTTTTGTAAATATTTTATTATATGTTTTCATGTGACAACACTGAAGAAATTACACTTTTCTACACTGTAAATTAGTGAGTGTACAGCTTGCAGTAAATTTGCTGTCCCCTCAAAATAACTCAACACACAGCCATTAATGTCTAAACCGCTGGCAACAAAATTGAGTACACCCCTAAGTGAAAATGTCCAAATTGGGCACAATTAGCCATTTTCCCTCCCCGGTGTCATGTGACTCGTTAGTGTTACAAGCTCTCAGGTGTGAATGGGGAGCAGGTGTGTTAAATTTGGTGTTATCGCTCTCACATACTGGTCACTGGAAGTTCAACATGGCACCTCATGGCAAAAAACTCTCTGAGGATCTGAAAAATAGAATTGTTGCTCTACATAAAGAGGGCCTAGGCTATAAAAAAGATTGCCAAGACCCTGAAACTGAGCTGCAGCACGGTGGCCAAGACCATACAGTGGTTTAACAGGACAGGTTCCACTCAGAACAGGCCTCGTCATAGATGACCAAAAAAGTTAAGTGCAAGTGCTCAACGTCATATCCAGAGGTTGTCTTTGGGAAATAGATGTTTGCGTGCTGCCAGCATTGCTGCAGATGATGAAGGGGTGGGGGGTCAGCCTGTCGTCCCAGAAGAAAGCCTCTTTGCTGAAGACAAGTAGTTTTGCTAAAGACAAGCAGACTAAGGATATGGATTACTGGAACCATGTCCTGTGGTCTGATAAACTTATTTGGTTCAGATGGTGTCAAGCGTGTGTGGCGGCAACCAGGTGAGGAGTACAAAGACAAGTGTGTCTTGCCTACAGCCAAACATGGTGGTGGGAGTGTCATGGTCTGGGGCTACATGAGTGCTGCTGGCACTGGGGAGCTACAGTTCATTGAGCGAACCATGAATGCCAACATGTACTAAGACATACTGAAGAAGAGCATGATCCCCTCCCTTCGGAGACTGGGTCCAGGGCAGTATTCCAACATGATAACAACCCCAAACACACCCCCAAGATGACCACTGCCTTGCTAAAGAAGCTGAGGGTAAAGGTGATGGACTGGCCAAGCATGTCTCCAAACCTAAACCCTATTAAACATCTGTGGGGCATCCGGAAGGCAGAGGAGCGCAAGATCTCTAAGGAGTTATCAGGCTGATAAAAGAAGAACAGAGCATGAGACAGCTACAAGACATAGTGCTTAGGAGAGACATAAGAAAACACTGCGGATGTATGTGCCCAGCTCAAATTTCATAAATCGGGTTTACATCCATTTTAACTGACAATTGCGCGTTTGTGCGACATCGTACCCAAACAAAATTGATATCCTTTTTTTCCCCACAATAGAGCTTTCTTTTGGTGGTATTTGATCACCTCTGCGGTTTTTATTCTTTGTGCTATAAACAAAAAAAGACTGACAATTTTGAAAAAAAAATAACAATATTTTTTACTTTCTGCTATAAAACATATCCAATAAAAATACGTAAAAAAACTAATTTCTGCATAGCATACTAGCTCATTATGAATAACTTACCTGAGAACGAAGCCCCCGAAGCGGTCCTCCTTCTTCATCTCTGCCATGTATCCCGGAGTGACTTCCGGGTCTCGCTGCTCCGGCGCTGTCATTGGCCGGAGCCGCGATGACGTCACTCCGGCGCATGCGCGTGGGAGCCGTCCTTGACGGCATGTTAGCCTTTACTTGCAGCGCTCCGAGTGCGCCTGCGCCATTGTCTACGGCGCACATTCGCCGTAGACAGCGGTGCCCATTTTGTGTGAAATATCTCCTTAACCGTGTAGGTTAATGAGATATTTCTTGGACCTACAGGTAAGCCTTAATCTAGGCTTACCTGTAGGTCAAAGTGGTCTGTAAGGGTTTACAACCACTTTAAAGCCTAACACAATTTTTACTCTTGATCAGGGATAAGCAACCATGGCACTCCTGCTATAGTGAAACTACAAGTTCCATCCTACCTCTGCCATTTGGAGTTATGCATTGTGGTTGTCAGTCTTGCAATACCACCAAAGCTGGATGCTGACCCCTGCTCTAGATGAATATACATGTAAATGTATTATACATGCAAATAATAGCCTTTATCAAAAACACACAGATTTCTATATTCACCCCACAATTTAATGTGATGTATATTGGTCTTGGTTTCAATAGATAGCTTCCTGTTAAAACAAGAGGATATAGCCTCCAGAGGCGTACCTTCCTAAATGTTTAACTACAGGCTACAAGTCAGGGAAAGAAAATGACAGGTAAAAGAAGCGAAATAACCTAAAATCCCCTATTCTGTAATACAAGTATAATGCCTCTGATAAACAGTTAGCCTTTCTTGATATCAGCAGTATGACCAAAAGCTAAAGCTAGCGGGAAACAGATGGATAACTGTTTGGCACAATAATATATACAATTAGATGTGATGAGAAACAGTGTTCTCTTTTTTGCTTTGTGAATGATTAACTCAAATTATTCTGAAAACCACGTTTCAACACACTTGTGGATAGCTATTGATCCTAATGTTTGTAAAATACACGATTTCTTTATTAAACAAGCCATAGCAATGTAGAACAGATTTAGAATATGGTATCAATTAAAATCCAGTTCATTTTTTGTTACATTTTTATGCATTGTCACAGTTTTTCACACTTTACAATTGTCTTGCTAACATTTATATAAGAATGTAAGTAAAGTTTGCAATATCTGCTAAGCTCAGATTTAAATATAGACAAAGTCAAATAGAGAATGACAGGTATGAAAGTCTGGTTTTGCAAAGTAAGATGTATTTGTTTATCGTACATCCCAGGACACAAGATATTTTCATTTCCATTACGACAGGGTTATGCTGTCACCTTCATGTGACTGGAGACTGGGGGAAAAAAGTCAGGAAATCCCCTCACAGGCATAACCCCTCCAAGCCAGGCTTAGCTTCACTTTTTTTTTCTAGTGTCTAAAGGTGATAGTCTTGTCCAGATGCAATTAATGTAACTTGTATTCAAGCAAAGAAAAACAGTTCAGAACAAGCCCAGTGGAAGGAGGCCCAACTGGAAACACTCACTGATGCCAACAGCATGTAGCGGAGCAGGTTTCAGCCAAACTGACAGCTCCCCTTGCACTATATACCCTGGGGATCAGTTCATTTTTTGTGGCTCTGATTTCATTCATCTCTGATCTTTCTACCAGTGGCGGCTAGTGCTCAGAAAACAAACAAACTGAAAATTTCTGGGAAAAAACCCATCAATCGCAGCCACTGTGCCCATCAAATGCAGCCACTGTGCCCATCAAACGCCGTAACTGTGCCCATCAAACGCAGCCACTGTGCCCATCAATTGCTGCCACTGTGCCATCAAACGAAGCCGCTGTGCCATATCAAATGTTTTCACTGTGCCATCAAATGCAGCCACTGTGCCATATCAAATGTTTCCACTGTGCCATCAAATGCTGCCACTGTACCATCAAATGCTGCCACTGTGCCCCATCAAATACAGCTATTGTGCCCATCAAATGGAGCCTCACTGTCCCATCAAATGCAGCCTCACTGTCCCATCAAATGCAGCCTCACTGTCCCATCAAATGCAGCCTGTGTCCCATCAAATGCAGCCTGTGTCCCATCAAATGCAGCCTGTGTCCCATCAAATGCAGCCTGTGCCCCATCAAATGCAGCCTGTGTCCCATCAAATGCAGCCTGTGCCCCATCAAATGCAGCCTGTGCCCCATCAAATGCAGCCTGTGCCCCATCAAATGCAGCATGTGTCCCATCAAATGCAGCATGTGTCCCATCAAATGCAGCCTAACTGTCCCATCAAATGAAGCCTCACTGTCCCATCAAATGCAGCCTGTTTACCATCAAATGCAGCCTGTGTCCCATCAAATGCAGCCTGTGTCCCATCAAATGCAGCCTGTGTCCCATCAAATGCAGCCTGTGCCCCATCAAATGCAGCCGTGTGCCCCCCATGGACGGGCCGCCACTGCTTTCTACTACCTCTGAGGTACCTTCCGCCATTTACTTTATTTTAAGAGAGAAATTCTCACCTGCTATTAGTGCTTTACAGCGCCAGCTTACCAGAATCCATTACGGATTAGACCATCCTGGTCACAAATTAGACATTGAGATGTGGAGAATCCCTCCTCAAAAGAATCTACTCTTGAGAAATTCCAGGGCCAGATTTTAGCCAAGACCCAAAAAAAGATTAGACCATCCTGGTCACAAATTAGACATTGAGATGTGGAGAATCCCTCCTCAAAAGAATCTACTCTTGAGAAATTCCAGGGCCAGATTTTAGCCAAGACCCAAAAGGTCTTTGTGGACTTGCATATGGAAGTAGTCTGGACCAACTTAAAACTATTGTTTCCGGAGTCTTCTATCCCAAAGTAACAGGACTGAGATTGTATCATCTGCTACAACATCCCCAATCCTTCCCTGTATATTCTAGTTTAAATATAGGGGTGAGCTCGATGTTCAGGTCAAACATAAGTTCAGCTCGAACATCGTGTGTTTGCCTGTTCGCATAACAGCGAACATTATGGGGCATTCGCGGGAAATTTGAGTGCCCGCGGAACGCCCCATAATGCACTGCGAGATCGCAGTGCATTGCTGTATGATGATTGGCCAAAGCATGCACCTGACCTGGGTGCCTTTGGCCAATCATGGCTCAGGGGGACTAAGTCCAAGCCCCACACTATATAAGGCTGCCTACATTTACATTTTTGGAAATATTTAATTATATCTTTTCATGTGACAACACTGAAGACATTACACTTTGCTACAATGTAAAGTAGTGAGTGTACAGCTTGTATAACAGTGTAACTTTGCTGTCCCCTCAAAATAACTCAACACACAGCCAATAATGTCTAAACTGCTTGCAACAAAAGTGAGTACACCCCTAAGTGAAAATGTCCAAGCTGGGCCCGATTAGCCATTTTCCCTTCCCAATGTCATGTGACTCGTTATTGTTAAGGTTTCAGGTATGAATGAGGAGCAGGCATGTTAAATTTGGTGTTATCGCTCTCACTCTCTCATACTGGTCACTGGATGTTCAACATGGCACCTCATGGCAAAGAAGTCGCTGAGGATCTGAAAAAAAGAACTGTTGCTCTACATAAAGATGGGCTGGGCTATAAGAAGATTGCCAAGACCCTGAAAATGAGCTGCAGCATGGTGGCCAAGACCATACAGGGGTTTAACAGGACAGGTTCCACTCAGAACAGGCCTCGCCATGGTTGATCCAAAGAAATTTAGTGCACATGCTCAGCGTCAAAATCCAGAGGCTGCCTTTGAGAAATAGATGTTTGAGTGCTGCCAGCATTGCTGCAGAGGTTGAAGGAGTGGGGGGTCAGCCTGACACTGCATCAAATTGGTCTGCATGGCTGTCGTCCCAGAATGAAGCCTCTTCTAAAGATGATGCACAAGAAAGCCCGCAAACAGTTTGCTGAAGACAAGCAGACTAAGGACATGGATTAAAAGAAACCATGTCCTGTGGTCTGATGAGACCAAGATAAACTTATTTGGTTCAGATGGTGTCAAGTGTGTGTGCTGGCAACCAGGTGAGGACTACAAAGACAAGTGTGTCTTGCCTAAAGTCAAGCATGGTGGTGGGAGTGTCATGGTTTGGGGCTGCATGAGTGCTGCTGGCACTGGGGAGCTACAGTTCATTGAGGGAACCATGAATGCCAACTGTGACATGATGTACTGAGACATACTAAAACAGAGCATGATCCCCTCCTTTCGGACACTGGGCTGCAGGGCTGAGGGTAAAGGTGATGGACTGGCCAAGCATGCCTCCAGACCTAAATCCTATTGAGCACCTGTGGGGCATCCTCAAACAGAAGGTGGAGGAGCGCAACGTCTCTAAAATCCACCAGCTCCGTGATGTCATCATGGAGGAGTGGAAGAGTACTCCAGTGGCAACCTCTGAAGCTCTGGTGAACTACATGCCCAAGAAGGTTAAGGCAGTGCTGGAAAAAAATGGTGGCCACACAAAATATTGACACTTTGGGCCCAATTTGGACATTTTCACTTAGTGGTGTACTCACTTTTGTTGCCAGCGGTTAAGATATTAATGGCTGTATGTTGAGTTACTTTGAGTGGACAGCAAATTTACACTTTTATACAAGCTGTACACTCACTACTTTACATTGTAGCAAAGTGCCATTTCTTCAGTGTTGTCACATGAAAAGATATAATAAAATATTTAGAAAAATATGAGGGGTGTACTCACTTTTGTGAGATACTGTATATATATATATATACTCTGCACTGTCTGCAGCATCCAGTCAGTGTAGCCTATATCTACAATGCATTCCGTGGTGTACTATTTCTTATCTACTTCAGGTGGTGTATTTGATATATATATATATATATATATATATATATATATATATATATATATATATATATATATACACAGACAGTCTAGTATATACTGTATATATATATATATATATATATATATATATATACGCTGCAGCATCCAGTGTAGCCTATATTTACATTCTGCAGTGCATTCTGTGGTGTACTATTTCTAATATACTTCAGGCAGTGTATTTGATATATATATATATATATATATATATATATATATATATATATATATATATATATATATACATACAGACAGTCTAATATATATATTAGGGCTGCAGAAACTAACGATTAATTCCTCGATTAATCGTTAATTTTTTTGTTCGATCAAAATTATTTTGATCGGTACTCACCTCTCTGTCTAATATATATATATATATAGTAGGGCTGCGGAAATTAACGATTAATTCCTCGATTAATCGTTAATTTTTTTGTTCGATCAAAATTATTTTGATCGGTACTCACCTCTCGAATGCCTCTGCAAACTTTCGCAGGCTTTGCAGGATCAGGGAGGTCATGCAGCGTAAGGACTTTAGGATTCGTGGTATCAAAGAGAGGGATCATTACTGGCTGGCAACCCTTCTTGATCCACGTTACAAGGGTAAGGTTGCAGAACTCATCCTGCCTTCGCAGAGGGAGCAGAGGATAAAACATATTCAGGAGGCCTTGAAGAAAGGTTTGTGCAATGCATTTCCAGACCCTGTGAGGTTACAATTTCCTGGTGCTGGACAACATGTTGCTGAGGCTTCGTTTAGTCAGAGGAAGAGCAGTGGGGAAGGTGGCCGGCCTACCGATGCCTTTAGACAATTTTTCAGTCCTCATCGCCAAGGTCTGACCGGTTCAAGCAACCATCGCCAGTGTCTGCATTACATGTTGCAGGAATATCTAGGGGCAAGAGCAGACTTGGAGACCTTTCCAACAGAGCATCCACTGGGTTACTGGGTCTTGAGGATGGACCACTGGCCAGAACTTGCTCTATATGCAATTGAGCTACTGGCCTGTCCTGCATCCAGGTTTCTTTCTGAACGCACATTCAGTGCTGCTGGAGGGTTTGTAACGGATCATAGAGTGTGCTCATATTCATAAAAAATGAATCAGTCTTGGATCAGAAGCAGTTATCAAGCACCTCATGCTGATGTAACTGATTGATTTTTCTATGGATGTGGGATCCCTTGAAGACTGCCTATACTGAGTGACTATCCTATTCCTCCTCAATCTTGATGATGCCAGCTTCCAACAATATTTTTGGTTTTAGGGCACCACCACCACTGCCTAAGGCCAAATGTTTCTGCCCCTGTTTAACAGGGGCATGTAATTACAATTTTTGATCAAATATTCTACAGTAGGGCCCGTTTCTGCGCCCAATAAGAGTACCTGTGAGGCCTTACAGTGTTGTGGCACCACCACCAAAGGCCCAATTTTTCTGCCCTGTTTAACAGGGGCATGTGATTACAATTCTTGATCTAATATTTCACAGCAGGGCCCGTCCCTGCGCCCACCAAGAGTAACTATGAGGGCTTACAGTGTTGTGGCACCACCACCACCAAAGGCCCAATTTTTCTGCTCCTGTTTAACAGGGGCATGTAATTACAATTCTTGATCTAATATTTCACAGCAGGGCCAGTTCCTGCGCCCACCAACAGTAACTGTGAGGGGTTACAGTGTTGTGGCACCACCACCCAAGGCCAATTTTTTTTGCCCCTGTTTAACAGGGGCATGTAATTAAAAATTTTAAAATAATATTTAACAGCAGGGCCTGTTCCTGCGCCCAACAAGAGTAACTGTGAGGGGTTACAGTGTTCTGGCACTACCAACACCTAAGGCCCAATTTTCTGCACAGTATATAGGGCAGGACATATAGTATATATACTTCTGTTCAGAGTATATAGTGCCTGGGCCCTCCCCCATGCCATTTTTTTTTTCAATTTGGGTGCGGGGTTCCCCTTAATATCCATACCAGACCCAAAGAGCCTGGTAATGGGCTGGGGGGGGGGGAAACCATGCCGTTTTTCTCAATGATTTTCATCTAAATTGCCGTGACCCGACAATACATTTAAGCCGCAAGCAGTGTTAAATTACTTTTTTCCTTTAGAAATTACATTTTGCTGTAGTATTGTTCTAAACACAGGAAAACTGTGCCACTTTACAGGCATACTGTAGACACACGCAGGCATGATATTTAAAGGAATATTAAATTTTTATTATTTAACTTTAAGCATTCTTAAAATCACTGCTCACGAAAAAAACGTCCGTTTTTAAAACCCTTTTTTGCATTGATACATGTCCCCTGGGGCAGGACCCGGGTCCCCAAACACTTTTTATGGGAATAACTTGCATATAAACTTTTAAAATTAGCACTGTTGATTTTTCACGTTCGTGTCCCATAGACTTTAACGGTGTTCACGTGTTCGAATAAACTTTTTGCATGTTTGCATGTTCTGCTGCGAACCGAACCAGGGGGTGTTCGGCTCATCCCTATTTAAAGGATATGTTATATGTGAGCTGGGCTCACCCTGAAAATGTCTTTATTTCACCAAAATGAAAAGTATGGAAAAGGAGACAATTCCTCTAATCGTCTCCAAAAAGAGGAAGGGAATCGACTATCTCGGTACCCTGAACTAATTTCACATAGAGTACGATTACATTTTTATTTATACAAAAAATATAAAAACAAGGTATCCAGATACAGATGGAAACATCAATTTCAAATTTACACACAAAGGGATAATAGTGTCTATACATGTGTTACACTGTCCTCGGTGAACAGAACTCCTCTACATGTTTCATGGAAATCTTCCGCTTCTTCAGGAGGAACAAATTCAAATAAAGTCAGAAATAAAGATATCGGAGTATACATAATATCACACAGATAAAAATAATGAGGCATGATATACAGAGATTTGTAGATGAGGGGAGGGGATGGTACTGACGCTTACCAATGTGGACCAACACACATGGAAAGGCCAAGACTTACCACTGTGGGCTGCCATATTGGCCTATATCATAGATTTAATCCCCAGATGGTCAAGTTCATGGTTCTCAAAGTTGTCCCCCAGGACTCAAGGGGTGGTAATTGGGATGTGCTGTTTTACAACGTGAGGTCCTGTGGATTGAGAGGCTCAATGCCACCACCCCACTGGGCCTCAATGATGTACTGTCCAAAAACCATTTCTGTAACTTGCAGCCATCTGAATTGTGTTTACATCTACTAATCCCTCTGAGTGATATGTTGATCTTTGCTGGCGCTAAAAATTGCCCAGATCTGCCCAGATCATGCATTTATTGCAGGATAGAGGGATTTGACATTGTACATGGTTGAATTGTGATTGAAATATAGCTTGAAAATGTATTATATATGTAGCAATATGTTGTCTACTCTGTGTCTAATGTATTAGCTCTTACTAAATAATAGAGGTACTGTCGCTTTAAGATGTATTCATACACTGTCCACATTGGTAAGCATCAGTACCATCCCCTCATCTACCAATCTCTGTATATGATGCCTTATTATTTTATCTGTGAAATATAATATGTATACTCCATTATCTTTATTTCAGACTATATTTGAATTTGTTCCTCCTGAAGAAGCGGTAGATTTCCGCAAAACATGTAAAGGAGTTCTGTTCACTGCGGACCCACTTTATCTTCTATATCCATCTTGGATCAGTGTAACACATGTATAGACACATTTTATCCCTTTGTGTGTATTTCCATCTGTATCTGGATACCTTGTTTTTATATTTTTTGTATAAATAAAAATGTAATCTTACTCTGTGTGTAATTCGTTCAGGGTACCAGGATAGTCCATTCCCTTCCTCTTTTTGGAGCCGTTTAGGGGAACTGTCTGCTTTTCCATAATTTTCTTCATTGTCATTTGGTTGATGGTACCCCCATATTGTTTATGATTTTAGTCTTACTGGAGGCGTTTTCTCAAATTTTATTTCACCAAAATTATTTGCTCAACACCACCCTTTGAATAGTGAGTTTTTGAAAAAGTATGCCTGACGTAGATTCGTCAATTTTCTATTTCAAAAGGACTCTGGGTGGAAGAGCTCCTGGTATTTATGGATGCTTCAGAAAAAATTTGAAGCCTTATTTAAGGCCTCTTCTGTTCTTGTAGGAGTAGCATTACAACCTGCAATTGTGGCTCTGGGGGTGTGTCAAAGCATTAAAGTCTGGACTGTGCCATTAGTTTCTTGGTGAATCAGACTCCATCCAACAGCTCTCCCTAGGTCGGACATCCTGGTGGTGACATGCACAGGATTTTATAACTGAAGTGTTGATCAGTGGAGTTACCTTATAAAGTGTTTACCCTTTCAAAGGGGATCGTTTATTTGGTCCTGCTCTTAATGACTACATCTAAAAGATAGGGAAGACCCTCACCACGCCAACATCCAAAATATATATGTAAGGATTGAGAAACTCAAAAAATTGGTGGATTTTGTGGGCACATAATGAGAGGAAAAATCATAAAAAAAGAATAAATTGTATTACAGCATAGTTAAAAAACATATAAACAACATACAAACAACACCCTGTATGGACACAGTTACCAGTTACCCAATAGTGAAGTTACAGAGGGCTGGATCAAGAGTACAGAGTACAGGGATTAACTTCCTCAGGACAAATACTGGGTAGGTGCTGGTATGTTTAAAAGCAAAACAATAAAGTTTATGTATAAGTATTTCATATCGTATATATCAATATAAGTATAACAGTAGTTATTGCAACATTTATCCAGGAGAAGTACATATAGACATAAAACATACAAACATAAACATGACAACATATATGCTTGCCTGGTAAACCTGTGTCTCAGGGTATGGGGACACCTCACAAAACTAGACAGACATCCAAAAAGACAAAGTTTCAAGTTTCATGTATATGTATGCAGCAACAAAGAACACACATGTCATGTGGTCTATAGTAGATACCACTAAATGGAACAAAAAAAAAAATATTCATGATAGAACACTATGCGTGGAGATAGAATCCATGTTAAAGAACAGGCTGTACTGGAATAACTCTCACCTGATGTATAACAGTCATAACCAACAGTACCAAGTATAGCCCAAAGACACAGTACCAATAAATTAAATGGATAAATACAGAGTTCCCCCGGTTATGAAGACCGATGCATATCCAGATATACCATCCATAAATTCTGCTTCACTGTGTATATCCTGTCTAAGGCTTGATTCACACCTATGCATTTTTTGTGCTTTTTGCATTTTGCAGATTTGCTCTACAACCAAAGGAAACCATGTTAAATAGGCTGTAGTGCAAATCTGCAAAATGCAAAAAGCACTAAAAATTCATAGGTGTGAATCAGGCCTTAAGGGCTAATGCCTAATTGTAGATACCGTTTATACTTTCAGATCCTTTGTTGAACCATTCCTGGGCTCCCACCTAACAAAGTAGTTTTACGGCCTGAGCCTTCCTTTTTACTTAAGGTGGTCTCTTTGTTCCATCTTAAACAGGACATTTTATTGTCTTCTTTCTGTCCAAAACCTCAGACACTGGAGGACAAGGCTCTTCATGTGATGGATGTGGTTCATGCAGTGAAGATTTACCTGAAGTCCACTGCTGCAATTTGTCAGTCTGATTGCCTCTTTTGACTCCTGAAGGCCCAAGGAAGGGTTTTGTAACTTTCAAATCTACCATTTCTCAATGGATAGGCCATCTTATCTATAAAAACCTTTCTTAATAACACAAGGAACAGTGTATAAAGTGCAAAAATCCATAGGTATAAATAACTGATTAAATAATTTATGATGTTTCATTTTAGTTATTGGAAATAAATAGGAGCTTTGAGACGTGGGCACATAGGGGGTTTGACTCTGTCATTTTTTCCTAAAATTATTAGACCTGTAATTCTGGAAAACCAACATGCTGTATGCGATTTAAAATTGTGCTGTGTTTTTATGCATATGACATAAAAAGTGAAATAGCATACAATCCTGAATCAGTAATATTTTTTTCATATTTTAAATCTTACCTGTTTGACCAGAGTTATCTAATAAATATGACGATGCAGCTACTGACAGCACTCATTAATCTCTATGTATATATGTGGATATTACTTAAGCTTAGTAGGAAAGAGTAATTATAACAAATTATAACAAATTAATTCTTTAGGGCCTGTTGTATCAAAGATAACGTTTTGCTGTATTCACACATAAATGGACACAATACTTGCATATTAATGGCAATGGTTTGATGCCCCCCGGTGTGTTCTCTTGGTCCTGCAAGTGTACCAATCCACCCAGTACTCCTATCTTGGTTCGAGGTTCCTTGTTGTTGTGAGACTGTCCATCAGAAGCCCTTACTATGGGATGAGCCTGATTTTAACTTTCACAGTGTAAGTTGCCATTTTTCTTTTCACCACAATAAATCTGTTAATATACTACACTCAGCTTGCACACTGCTGTTCTTCTTATCTGTTTACCTAGAGATACTTCAATCTCTTCAGAGTTGTTGCATCTGGTACATTAAGATCAGCAGAAGGTTACCCCGAACGCTCCAATTGGAATATATGAACTTTTTGCAGTTCTTCATAGACATTTATGTACACACAACACTTACTGGGCCATATACCCCCATTACTACGGCTGCACCAGGCTGCATGGATGGTGAAACTGTATCACCCACAGAAGTAAGTGCAACTGGGACCAGGTGGGTGAGGAATGTGTAGGAGGCTGTAGTTCAGCTCTTCGTGTTTTTCTGAAAAGGTGCACTTAAAGTTTAGCCTTATAAAAAGCTATGGAAATAGCGGGATTGATGGTGTGGTGTTTGGTGCACTTAACAATGTGCTGATTTGGTGCGCTAAACTATACCGCACTAGTATGCAGTGATGTACACACAAATGTGCAAGGAAATAGCAACTTTACCTGTACCAGAAACAAGCTGCTGACTCAGAAAAAAAACTAAAGACCCTAGAAAAATTATATTTCAATAAAATATACTTATCTCCGTAAAAATGAAACCTAAAACACTAACCCCCCACCATTAAACATTAAACCCCCAACCTTTAAACAATTGTTGCATCTTAAAAACATATTTAGACTTTTTCTGACACAGTATAATATAGTTTTATGGTCCTATAAATGTAGTCATATCATCCTAGCTAAACCTGTTAATACACAGAAGTGCCAGTAATATCAGAGTTTATTAATAATTGCTATCACATATGCTAATAATAAGGGTAGCTAGACAATGAATAAATACCTATCTACAGTATACCAGTGTTTCCATTTTTTTTTTTTCTGACATGTAAGCACTATAGCAATAAGACTTCTGCCAAGCAGTTACCTAGTGAATCTTTTCCTCTGCTTGCTTGTTGTCAGTACAAAGTTTATTGACTGGTGGCTTGGGTTATGCTGGTCGCAGTGCATTTAAAAAGAGCAAATTCAGGCAACAAGTGAAAGAAAATCAATGAGTTACTAAATTAAATTTCAGCACAAAGCAGCTGTGCTAAAATCAGAATGTTCACCTGTGTTATGTTCATCTGCAAACCAGTGAATCCACAGAACATTTTGAAGTTGATTTACTAAAACTAGAGAGTGCGAAATCTGTTGCAACTGGGTATGGTAGCCAATCAGCTTCTAACTTCAGCTTGTTCAATTAAGCTTTGACAAAAAATCCTGGAAGCTGATTGGTTTCTATGCAGAGCTGCACCAGATTTTGCACTCTCCAGTTTTAGTAAATCAACCCCACTGACTGCTTCCTGCATCATCAGTCATATTCAAACTTCCACGGCAGATTGGTGTTGATTGGTGGCTGTGAGGATTGCCTTTTTTTTTTTACATCCGACTTTCAGTATGTAAAAGGCAGCAAGAAGAGGGTTTCAACATCACCTTTAGGCTGCTTTCACACTGGGGCGGTGCGGGGCGGCGACGGTAAAGCAGCGCTATATTTAGCGCTGCTTTACCATCGTTTTACCCGCGGTATGCGGCCGCTAGCGGGGTGGTTTTAACCCCCGCTAGCAGCCGCAAAAGGGTTAAAAACCTCCGCAAAGCACCGCTGCAGCGGCGGTTTGCGGGCGGTATCCCCGCGGTTTCCCATTGATTTCAATGGGAAGGAGCGGTATAGGAGCGGTAAATACACCGCTCCTTCACCGCTCCAAAGATGCTGCTAGCATGACTTTTGTTGCGGTCCTGCTAGCGCACCGCTCCAGTGTGAAAGCCCGCCGGCTTTCACACTGGAGTGAATGGGGCCGGTTTTTTCAGGCGGTGTACAGGCGCTATTTTTAGCGCTGTACCGCCTGAAAACCGCCCCAGTGTGAAAGGGGCCTAAATGTAATCCAGGATCACTTCGTCACACAAAGGAGGGAGGGCTCATTCTGTACAACAACACCAGAAGGAAAAACAACTGAGCAACTAGGCTGTGCTCTCTGAATATATCTCCAGGATTCATTTAAAATTTTTAGGGGAGAGTATGTGAATGTGCATAGGCACTTCTGTTCCATTAGCCTCATAGCTGCATATCTGCAGTGTGAGATTATCAAAGACATACTATATCTCATCAACCTCTACCTCTGATGACTGCTATTCTCATTAGATTTGGTGATGTTAATTCTGTGCTGTTCATTGTTTTCCTTACTGGTGAGGAAGCAGTACCCAAGCACCTGCAGTGCAAGTTTCTTCCTGCTCCTACTTTATCTATTCCTAGCATGTGTTTCCTCCACTTCTCCTGCTGCTTCTGGGTCATCTGCTCTTAGTAGGGAAGACAGTCTTTTAAGTCTCTATGCCTAGCACAAATATACACCTCTGAAAGAGATCAGTTAGTAAACATTTTTTTTCTTTTATTAAAACGGATAGATGAGAACACAACTATAGTATGAATAAATACCATTCTTTCTTAAAATTGTGTGCAATACAAGATAAGATGTATAATGAACAAATACACATAACTCATATATTTAGAAAAAGATTACAATCCTGTTATAATAAATAAACCAGTCACTCTAAAATCTCATTTTAAAAAATGTACCAGAACTTGGTACAAACATATAAATATATAATGTTATGTGGATAAACCAAAGATAAAAGGGCCGCCCTCTTAGGTGTATCACTCTGCGCTCATGGATTTGAATATTTTAAAGTATAAAAATCAATAAATATCAATAAATATATATACGCATAAGGATAAATAAATATAGTATGGTATAAATATGATATAAATATGATAAGATGTGGATGGATAAAATTCATATATATTTACATATAATAATCAAGCAGCTGCTGTAAAATCAAACGTAAGCATGGTAATATGGCGATATCTGAAATGAGTCCCAACACCCTTATGGGTGCTTTCTCTATAAAATATCGCAGCAGCGCTATAAACTTAAAATGACAAGTTCATAAATAAATAAATAATTCTAATAATCATGAAAAACAGTCTGTACGAAGTGCTGTTCGAGTTCTCTCTGTGATAAGTGATGAGACTTCCACCGGTAGCAATTTCTATCACCTCGTGTGGGTAAAAAACTCCCCTTTGGGGATGCACTCACCAGAGCAAAGAAAGGTATAGGCGTATCAATCAGACAATTAATGACCCCTGCAACATCTTTGGCTCGTCTGCTTTTCTTACTCCTGCCTGTAATGTTCCCGTCCACCGGAAGCCGGCTGGAGCGCACGTTGGAACGCACACACGTCACTTCCTGTGAGGCCACGACCCTGACGCGTTTCGTCACGTCCGGAAGTGACGAAACGCGTCAGGGTCGTGGCCTCACAGGAAGTGACGTGTGTGCGTTCCAACGTGCGCTCCAGCCGGCTGAGACACCAGGAAGTGTATGAGGATTCTCTACACAGCGGTCTTTCGGCGTGGTTTCCGGTGGACGGGAACATTACAGGCAGAGTGCCGTTTTACTTTTATTCAAAGCTTATTGATTACTGTATTGTGGTACGCATATTTTACTTGGGGGGGATACGGGGAATTATAAATAAACACCCTTTTTCCAAACTGTACTGCGCTATCTGCTATATTTTTCTTCTATGCTGAAAACTGTGGGAGGAGATCCACTCTGATGTATGCAGGAGTAAGAAAAGCAGACGAGCCAAAGATGTTGCAGGGGTCATTAATTGTCTGATTGATACGCCTATACCTTTCTTTGCTCTGGTGAGTGCATCCCCAAAGGGGAGTTTTTTACCCACACGAGGTGATAGAAATTGCTACCGGTGGAAGTCTCATCACTTATCACAGAGAGAACTCGAACAGCACTTCGTACAGACTGTTTTTCATGATTATTAGAATTATTTATTTATTTATGAACTTGTCATTTTAAGTTTATAGCGCTGCTGCGATATTTTATAGAGAAAGCACCCATAAGGGTGTTGGGACTCATTTCAGATATCGCCATATTACCATATAAATATATAAATACAACACACAGATAAGAACAAAGGATTATATAAACTACATATATCAAAGTCACTGTTGAGAACGTTACCAAAGAGTCTGCAAACTGCTATTTATTTTTTAAGACATTCTACGAGAATTATTGACATCATGTTAAATGATCTGCTATTAACGCATTAAGCCATTATTGCCAATAAAGACAAAATGCTAAAGATACATAGTCATGCACAGATCTAATTGCACATCAGAATATGTACCTGATGACATTATTTAAAAACCACCATTTGCATTAAAAACTCAAACTTCTCTTTTTAACTTCTTGAAACAAATGGTTCCGCAATAAAGGTTTTAACATTATTTTTATACAACTGGCGTATCTTTAGTGCCACCATGTGTCTGTGCGAATAATGAAAGTTTTACATGATAGATAATTTGTTCAAATTAACATGAATATCAGTAGAGCATGTTGAAAAGCATATGTTCCCATATTATTATAGAGTGGATCCCTTCTTAGCTGTGTCAGAATCTGTGGTATTTAGTATAAGTATTCATCAATGGGCATATTTGAGATTCTAAATGGCAAACGTGCAAGTACGGCCCTCCTAGTTTGAGGACATAATGGGATCATCTTATTTTATTCTAGCCTAAACTCAAGAGCTACATTGTTTAATTAGTCCCAGTGGTGTCTGTGATCGACTCAGGAATGTGTGTCCACACCCCACCTCTCTGCTAGACAATTAACACTGAATTATGATACTCTAAATCTGTTGCACGATTTCTGTAATTTGCAATAATTTCTAACATTTCCCTAATATTAGGTGTTTACATGATAGTTGTACAGTCAAGCCATTGGGGCTGATCTACTAAATGAGTATAGAATGTTCACTAAGAATAGTAAATAAGGCTAATCTACACTTAGTTCCATCATCCAATCATGTGCAAGTAAAAATATGTTTTTGCTTTATTCCTTTATTTCTTTTTCACGTGATTGGTATTTAAAGTGAAAATAGTCACCCCTTTTTCACTAAATTTTCATCCCCTAACGTAATCATCCCCATTAATTCACTCCCAATAGGTAAGTTGTGTCCTTCTGATAAGGATTTGTTCCCCATCATGGCTAGACTTTGATATAAGGTATGTGTAGGCACTGTATCCAGCCTACTTCTTTATCTAGGTCTGTTTCCCTATATTAACCTACTTTATATGTACCGTATTTATTGGCGTATAACACGCACCGGTGTATAACACGCACCCCAAGTTTAGGAGGGCATTTTAAGAAAAAAAGTTTTAGGAGGGAAGTTTAGGGAAAAAAACACTTACATTTAAGCGCCATTTGCAGCTTGCCCAGTGTTATTTGCAGCTTGGCCAGTTTGATTTGCAGCTTGTCAGCGTCATTTGCAGCTTGCCCAGCGTGATTTTCAGCTTGCCCAGTGTGATTTTCAGCTTGCCCAGTGTAATTTGCAGCTTGTCAGTGTCATTTGCAGCTTGCCAGCGTCATTTTCAGCTTGCCCACATTTAAATTTGACGCCTTGAAAGACCGCGCCGCAGGAAAAGACCGAGCGCCGGCGAAAAAGCCCGAGCCGTCTGTTCGGCTCTGCTCGCAGTCCCGCCTCCCTGCTGTTTCGGAGGCGAGCGCAGGGAGGCGGGACTGCGAGCGGAGCCGGAAAATCCCGAGCCGTCTGTTTCGGCTCCGCTCGCAGTCCCGCCTCCCTGCTGTTTCGGAAGCGAGCGCAGGGAGGCGGGACTGCGAGCGCAGGGAGGCGGGACTGCGAGCGGAGCCGAACAGACAGATCGGTCTTTTTCGGCGGCGCTCGTTTTTTCGCCCGCGCTCGTTTTTTTTTTTCGGCGGCGGTCGCTGTTATTCGGCGCCGTTTAATTTTTTTTGCCACTTTTTTTTTGGGGGGATCGGCGTATAACACGCACCCACGACTTTCCCCCGATTTTTAGGGGGAAAAAAGTGCGTGTTATACGCCGATAAATACGGTATCTATTGTATTCGTCTACACCAACAGATATGGCTGTGTATTACTGAGACTCCCAATAAACCTTTTTGTAAAAGAAAGGCTTGCTGACTGGAACCTTCAAGTGTGAATACTGTGGGGCTTATTTACTAAAAGCAAATAGGCTGTTCACTTTGCAAGGGAGTTTTCCCCTAGCTAAAACTGATGACTGATTATGTAAGTGTAGAACCACAGTGGAGAGCATTCAGAAGGTGCTCCAGCGAAGAAGAGTGCCTAGGTCTAATGAAAGGTAAGCCCCAATCCCCATGTGGATGACGAGGAGAAATGTAGGCTTCAATTGCAGGTCAGGATTATCCATGGCAGGTCAGGATATTCCATGGCAGGTCAGGATATTCCATCTATTGGAGTTTGGACACTGAATCTTGTGGTAGAAAGGTACAGTACTGAGAACCATGAAAATCAAGGTAGCACCATGGAAATCAGTATGCGAGAAGACTGGTAGATGTTTTTAAGTGAAGATGAGAGACTCTCTTCTACTTTTATGAACAAGAGTGCTTCTTTTGTTGGGGTTTTCAGTAAAGGTTAAAATACTAAGGTAAAATGGCCTGTCAGCACAAGTTTATCAGTTAATGGGTTTTAGTTCCTCTTTTTTTCCCTGCAAAGTAAAAGCATAATGGGCTAGTATGCATCGCATACTAGACCATTATGTTGCACGTACCTGCAAATGAAGCCCGCAATGTGCCCACTGGTGGCCGCATCCATCTTCACCCCTCTTCCTTCCCGGGCCATGGACTCTGGCTCTGTGACTGGCCGGAGTCACATGCGCGCGGGAGCCGCTGGTCACGGCACGAGCCCCTTAGAAACAGCACAAGCGTGCCCTTTCTTTTCTGTGCGCGTGTGCCGATGACGTTGGCGTAAGCGTATATGGTAAATATCTCCTAAACCGTGCAGGTTTAGGAGATATTTCCAGTACCTACAGGTACGCCTTATTATAGGCTTACCTGTAGGTAAAAGTGGTGTAACAGAGTTTACAACCACTTTAAGACTGTTTGTGTAGTGACTGAGTCATAAATAGATCAGGCTGAGCCGGGCAGCCCTACTAAAGACTTCTGCTCTTAGTGATGTTCAAGCAGCTGGGTGGTACAGCCTCCTGCATATTCTAGCCTTTCTCACTTAGCAGTCATAAAACGAATTGCTCTCATAAACTCATTCTTCCAGCCATTACCCATAACTCATGATATTAGGCAAGAACAGGGATATAGACTGATCAATAAGTTGCAAGATTTATCCAAAAAATCAGCTCATGCTTCCCTACCAGAGACACCAGTCCTTTATTTAAAGGCTAGCTAAACCCTATAGTTTTTTTGCTAGCTGGATTTTAAAAAAGCATGCAAGCTGGCATGCTAAATGTTTAAAAAAAATGTAATGAAATTTAATTTATGTAACGGTAAATGCAACTGGGAAGCTGGGTTTCTAATGCACCCTGCTAGACAATGCTGAGATAGATACAAGTGACGGAACAGGTCTTTTACATCATTTCCCTAAAGCATTATTAAATCCAAAACCAGAAAGGTAATATATTGCAGCTTACCAATCATTATATATGGTGGCTATATTTGTTGTTTAGGCTTTTTTCTCTGTTTTCACCATACACCTCCTATGATAGAGTGCCCCTACTCTAGATGAGGTAGCACAGGGGCACCTTTGGATAGCAGCATTGGTAATCTGGAGGAAGGAGGGTGTTAGATGCACTAGCAACTTTAGATACACTAACAAATTGAAGCTGAGCTCCAGCTAACACTTTATAAGCAGTTACAGCAAACTGTTTCATTTTGGGATAAAGGTTTTACATAAATAAATAAAAGCTAATAATTGTAAGCACCCCTGTCAGTAGTAAATGGTTTGTCACACCCCTGTAACTGCTATATTTGCAGAACAGCTTGTTCTGTTGGAAAGCAGACTTACTGGCCAGATAACCAGGTGTAAATAAAGGAAAGAAAGCTTAAAAAAGAGAAAAAATGCAACTGCCACATCTAAGAATTGGTAAGCTGCAATATAACAAATGTTTGCTACAAAGCGGAGTTCCGCTTAAAAAAAAAAAAATGTAAAGTCAGCAGCTACAAATACTGCAGATGCTGACTTTTAATAATCGGACACACTTACCTGTTCCAGGGTCCAGCGATGTGGGGGATTGAAGCCCTACTCGTCTCACCCTCTGCTCGGCGGTGCTGGCATTGTAACTGTGGGCACCTGTGCAGTGGGTGCCCGGCTGTGAAGCCACAGCACATGCGCGAGCCGTGCCACGCGCCGGGACTGGCCGCGCAATCATCTGGGACCTGTGACGTGTCCCAGATGATTGCCTAGAGGTAGAGGGGAGAGGTGATCTTCCTCCCGGCACCGAGGGAAGTGACATAAGGAGACCCGAGGTGAGTAAGGAGGCAGATTATGAGGGACACCCTAGCAACAGGCATAAAAAAAGTTTTTATTGCAGCTGAAAAATGCTAAAATAATTATAAGAGTGGAACTCCACTTTAAGCTCTTACAGACAGGGCAACATGTTATCAACGTAGGGCTGTGGGTAGAAGAGCTGATGTGGCTGTTTACTGTGCCAGTATCTAAGCAACTACATTGGCAGCAAGGAGAACATTGCTGCAAATATTTCACTGCAGAAGGAACAGTTTTGTCATCCTCTCTTGAACAGTGCCGGTCCAATGGTTCTACTGGTATGATCAACAGGCATTTTTAGAATGATCCAGGAAGTCTCTAGAAAAATAGATTGTCTGAACGTGCTGGTTTAGGCAGATCTGATCTGATTTTATAATTTGCCCATAGCTCTATAACAGCTGTTCCCCAGGCAACATTTCCAGCATGATGTACTTATTACATTACTGACAGAAAAAGTGTTAAAGATATTCATACATGCTGAACTGTGATACTGGGGAGGTGTTCCATTACGTGAAAGTAATTTTGTAGAGTGCCTATGTGAACAAAATGAGCAAGATTACCGAGTAATTGCTGTAAGACAGACATGTCAAACTCAGATAAAACTGTGCATAATTGTGGGGAATAACCATGCAAAGGGAATACATTAGTTCAGATGAAGAATGCATTTACCAAATTTAAAAAAAATATTGCATCACTTTAGGGATTAAAACACCAATTAGCAATGTATTAAAACATTTCGAATACTTAAAAACTGATTTCACATGTTAGATTTAGCAACTGCCAAAACTTTAACCACAATATAGGCCAAAGACAATTTTTGAACTATTCGTGTAAGGAAATGAAAGTGCCAGAAGAGCTTTCATGGTGATTTCCTAATTAGAGAGAGTTTAATGAAGAGGAAAATAGAGATAGAAAGAAATATTTCCAGTCAACATTCCCCTCAAAACTGTTGGTGGGCAAAACATGAGACTGCAGCCTCATCTGGTCGAAAACGCTCATCCTGTCTATGTACAACTTTAATCTAGCTACATACGTTTTATTTGACAGAGAATAGGATGGAAAACACATTGAAGGTCAGAAAAATAGCTGATGATCCTCTCAGTAATCCAATGTCATTATAACTTCCTGTGCACAGAACTGAAATCTCAAGCAATGATATCAACCTTCCCAGTTCTCCTGTGTGGACTACAAAACACCTCATCCCTATGTTATAGAAATAAAGGGGATGTTTGTGGTAGGGTTGCCACATCATCCCTTTAATCCAGGACACACATTAATTACACAGGTTCTGTGGCTGATTAAAGAGGAAGTTAACCCTGTTTTTTTTTTCCTTTTTTTTCCTTCTACACGTCTCCCACATTTATATGCATTTAAAAAAACGCTTTTCAAGTACCTTTTATTTGTTTATTAAAAAAGATCCTCTTCCGGGATTCAACAGCGCTATCTTGTTTTCTGATCCTCGTGTGGACATCATTTCCACCCTTCCTTTGTTCCCCTGCCTAAATCTTGCGCATGCGCAATCGCTTGCACAAGTAGAGAACCAGGACGCTGAGGTGGAAGGCATAGTATCGCGAGGCTTCCGCGCTATGCCGTTTACAGGGAAAATTACAGACCTGGCATGCTGTTAACCCTGAAATGGCACACATAGCATGCCGTGAATCAAGCGACGGACTGCGCACGTGCTGGTGACATAAAAAAAGATTGCAGTAAGGATTGCCAGAAAAATGTACAGGTGAGTGAGATTTCACAGGCACAGATCAGTAGCGTTTTCAATGTAGCTTTCAATGAGTTAAAGTTTACAGAGAGAGTTTACAACCACTTTAAGGTGGTAATTAAACTCACTTAGTGCCTTATCTGCATTAAAAAAGCCCCAAAACATGTGTGTAATTAATATGTGTCCTGGATTAAAGGGATGATGTGGCAACCCAAGTTTGTAGTCCAAATCTGAAGTACAGTCTGCGGTGACGACTCTGCTCAAAGAACACACATGTAGGCTGGCCGCACTTCAGCGACGTTGTAGATTAATCCCTTCCCCTCTAATATTGTTCTGGGGACAACACAAAATTTGGGATTTTCTTTTACTTTCACTTTCAGTGATAATGATAATGGTAATAAATGTGAAAAAGTGCAGCGCTCAGAAAAATGAGATAAAAAATGAGATAAAAAAACTTGACCAATAACAGTAAAGGTGAGTGAATCAAGTCCTATTCCATGTGAATGGATACTGGTACTTGCGACAGTTTGAGTGCATATAAACTTATAAACAACTTAATTACAGTGCAAACCTAAACCAAATATGTGTTGATATATGTTAAATACATAAACTAACATTTGCAAAAAAATATGTGAATGCCCAAATCTATAAGTTCAAACACATAAGTGCATCCAAATCGCATGCAATGAAAAACGCAAAAAAATCTATCAAAATAATCAAACAGAGTCCTCAGTACTGAATATTGAGTACATAAACTAACATGTGCAAAAAAAATATATGTGAATACCCAAATCTATAGGTTCAAACATATAAGTGCATCCAAATCGCATACAGTGAAAAACGCAAAAAAAACAATCAAACAGAGTCCTCAGTGTTCAGTAGCCTTTGACAGTCTCCTACACAGAGCGCTTCTGAGTGTAATAAGATTTTCTTAAAATTGACCTCGCAGTTCCCTTCAAGAGATATAAAGTAAGAAAAGGAGGCTTACCAGATGTCTGGTCTTTACCGCATATATCCCATCAAACGAGGTTCCAGGTACAGCGAATCAGCTGGGCAATTCCTCGCTCATCAGAGCGTGCATCAGGCTCCACCAAGTGCCTATATACCCCTCTGGGGGGTCCGATCAGAGTCCCGCAGGGGTATATAGGCACTTGGTGGAGCCTGATGCACGCTCTGATGAGCGAGGAATTGCCCAGCTGATTCGCTGTACCTGGAACCTCGTTTGATGGGATATATGCGGTAAAGACCAGACATCTGGTAAGCCTCCTTTTCTTACTTTATATCTCTTGAAGGGAACTGCGAGGTCAATTTTAAGAAAATCTTATTACACTCAGAAGCGCTCTGTGTAGGAGACTGTCAAAGGCTACTGAACACTGAGGACTCTGTTTGATTGTTTTTTTTGCGTTTTTCACTGTATGCGATTTGGATGCACTTATATGTTTGAACCTATAGATTTGGGTATTCACATATATTTTTTTTGCACATGTTAGTTTATGTACTCAATATTCAGTACTGAGGACTCTGTTTGATTATTTTGATAGATTTTTTTGCGTTTTTCACTGCATGCGATTTGGATGCACTTATGTGTTTGAACTTATAGATTTGGGCATTCACATATTTTTTTGCAAATGTTAGTTTATGTATTTAACATATATCAACACATATTTGGTTTAGGTTTGCACTGTAATTAAGTTGTTTATAAGTTTATATGCACTCAAACTGTCGCAAGTACCAGTATCCATTCACATGGAATAGGACTTGATTCACTCACCTTTACTGTTATTGGTCAAGTTTTTTTTTTATCTCATTTTTTATCTCATTTTTCTGAGCGCTGCACTTTTTCACATTTATTTCTATTTTTGGTTTAGTATCTAGAGCCATAGTGTTCAGCTGCTCTGGTTATTTCCTAATTTTTTTCCGAGCGCAGATTTCTTCCACATTTTTTAATGATAATGGTAAACAAGACAAATAGAGAGGGTGAATCTCCCTAATAGGGACACAGACAGCAATAAAAACCTGATGTGGGTTCTGATTCCTCTCTATTCCATCCACAATTAAGAAAAAAAAGTTTTGCCTTTAATTATACTTTAAGGACTGGTAAGCAGCAATATATAGATTTTTTATTCTCGGTCCTACATATGTCTTGGAAAGCCATGCAATGTTATTATTACCCAATTGAATGTGCAAAAAGAACCACACACCTAACAAAGGTCTGTAATTTCTTGAACTTACTGCAGGACAGTTTCATAAGTCAGATAGTAGAATCCCCAAGAAAAAAAATATGACCTGTTGATTCTAATAATTTCACAAATTAGATAGTAGTGATTATAGTGTAAAACATTTATCATAAATTACAGGCAAAAGAGGCATATTGATATGACAAGAATTTTAAAAAGGCTAACTTCAATAGGCTGCAATCCTTACTGCACAAAACACTATGGGGAAAAATAGTCTTAAAGTGTGACTAAACCCACAACAGTAAAATCAGGCAATAAAGCATGCTTGTTATACTCACTGTGAAAGGGGTTAATCCTTTGCATTGTGTAAAAAGGCTGTTTGATCCTGTCTTCCCTGATCCTCCCCTTCTTCCACAGTCCCCAATCCATCTGCTGATAGTACAGAGCCTTGGGGGCACTCTGCACATGCCCAGTTTGGTGTGTATTGCTAGAGAGTTTTTTGCAAGTGAAGGGAGGAGTGGCCATTCAGGAAGTGGGCACAGGGGAGAGCTAGACTTTAGCCTAGTACAAGGATATCCTTAACAGGGAAGAGACAGTAAGTGAAGGTGCCAGGAGACAAACAAGACAGAGCCATCCAGGGGGCACAGACACTGAAACAGCCACTGGAGGAGAGCCTCGGCCACTTCCCAGTATAAAGGGGAAACTGTGACTGGCTGCAGTGAAGCCTAGGAAATGTGAAACACGCCTGAGAGCCCCTTGGAACTGTAGGGAATGTAGTCCCCAGGAGACAGCCTATATTAAGCTGGGAACTGTACAGGACTACATGTCCCAAGAGGATAATGTGCTGCAGAAAGGTGAAAAGGGAAGGAGAAGCCAGGACTATGACTGGGCAGTCATACTTGGGGAGTGAGAGGTGACTGTTGGAAAGGGTTGTTAAATCAGAGATGCTTCTGTTGCCAGAGCTCGCCATGGTGTGAAAGTGAGACTGTGCTGCTGCATTTTTACAGAGGCCACAGAGCGATCCAACAAGTTGCAGGAAAAGGACGTCACTGGTTTCCTGAGAGATCCCTGCTACAGAGTCTAGAGTTGCTGCCAACGCAACGTTAGAGGTTCCACTCATCAGAAAGCAGGAGGAGGCTTCCTAACAGACTACATAGTGGTGAGAGGCAGCTGTTTACAACTTTCCTAATCTTCTCTTAAAAGAACAGCACCACCCTAATTTAGGACATAGTTTGGGCACTAACGCTCTTTACTGTGGGATACAAATAGATCTGAGCACTCCAATGCAGGACTCTGGGCCCCCGACATTTAATACGACCCTGGCCAGTAGGAGGGGTTTTGGAGAGACTCAAGGACCTTTTCGTTTCTAGTACTACATTTAGTTAGAACCCCCCAAATTAAATGGTCCTCTCATTGTTTGTTGCATTGTACATATGTGTTTATTCCGTAATTGTTTATTGCCGTTGCCTTTTTCTTATTGTTGCTTTGTTGGGTGTGTAGCCCAAATGAATCATCCTTTTCCAGCCTTGGTGTGTCAGAGGATATGGCACAGCTAGAAGAATCAATGTCATCCGGAATCGGGGGACTTGGGGGTAATTGCTACAGTAATACATGTGGATTTTGCCAAAATATTCAACAGTGTACCTCATAAATGTTTCATTTACAAAATAAGATCTATTGGTGTTGAAGAAATTGTATGAACATGGAGAGAAAACTGGTTCTATGAACGGATCTAGAAAGTAGTGATAAATGACTCATTATCTAAATGGACTAAGACTGTGAATGGTATGCCCCAGGGCTCTGTGTTTCAGACCAATGCTGTTTAACTTGTTTATTAATGATATTGATGTTGGAATTAAGCGCTCAATTTTAGTGTTTGCTGATGATACCAAGCTATGCAAGGAAATAAATTCAGCGCAGGATATGGCAACGTTACATGAAAAAAATAGGGGGATGGCAGATGAGGGTCAACATAAAAAATGTAAAGGTATGCACTTGGGTGCCAGAAATATGCTGGTAGAATTGGTGATAGAAAAAGGTTTCAGAGTCCTTGTAGGTCACAGACTTTAATTAAATAAAATTCCAAGCTGCAGCTAACAAAGCTAGCAGTACTCTCACATAATTACAAGGACACATATTTAGAAGATAAATATTTCCACTTTAAAAACACTGGTTCAGCCTCACTTGAATATGAAGTTCAGTTTGGTCACCAATCCACAGGAAGAATTAGAAAGAGTTAATTGAATGGCTATGAAATGAATAAGGGGGTTGGATGGCCTCAGTTATGAGGAATGATTACAAAGCTTACACTTGGACTCTGGAGAAGAGAAGCTTAAGAGGGGATATGATTACAATGTACAAATATATCAAAGGTAATTGTAAAAAATTGTATACAACTGTAAATTTGAAGGTCCATGAAGAAGGCACGCTACCACAGTTCAAGATTGGACAAAAACAAGTTTTAATACTAAGGCCCCTTTCACATGGACGGACCGTTAAGATCCGCCTGTCAGTTTTGACGGCGGATCTGAACGGGCGCTCCATGTTAGCCTCGGATGCATCGGAGACATGTCCGCTGACATCCGACCCGGTCCGATCCGCCAAAAGCAGACGTATGGCTCTACGTCCAGATCCGTCGCTGGCGGATCGGATCGGGTGAGATCTGATGAAAACGGACACACTGTCCGTTTTCATCCGATCTCTCTATAGAGACCAGCGGCGCTCGCAAGCCCCTCCCCGCTCAGTGAGCAGAGAGGGACTTGTCATCCACCGGCTCAGCGGAGATCAACGGAGAGATCTCCCGCTGAGCCGACGGACAGAGGCGGGCTCCGTGCAAGCGGAGTCCGCCTCGTGTGAAAGGGGCCTAAATTGTGTAAATGGTTCTTTACTGTTAGAGCAGTAAAAAGATGGACCTCCATTCCCCTGGTAGTGGCATTAGTTGAGAGTGCTGTTAAAAAAAAACTTTCTTTTTTTTTTCTTTTTGCTCCATTGTTCACAAATCCCACTTCAGAAATATAAAAAATCTGTGTTGTGTCACTTGGTGAATGCAGCCAAAGCTCGCATTACTTTGTGTTGGAGGGACTCACGACCACCTCCCATTGCCATGTGGCTTAATAAAGTCAGAAGCATTGGAATAATGGAGGATCTAGTTCTTACGGCGCAAGATAGAAAGGAACAATATACTGAAACATGGGCCCCGTGGGAGGTATTTGTATACTCTGAAGAGGGGAAGAGACTACTGGGGAGTGGGGGGGGGGGGGAGTGAGGTTTTTCCCAGCATATCTCTGGGTAGTACGGGTGGGTTGTCCATACTCCCTGGGATGGGGGGGTGGGGGTTTATATATATATATATATATATATATATATATATATATATATATATAGGGCTTTTTTATTTTTGTTTAGTTGATTTGGGGGGGGGGTGTTGTCTTTTTTTTGTCTTCTTTTTGCATAAAAATAACAGGGGAGCTGAAATTTAAGAACGTGGTTTATTGATATAGTAATAACAGGGTTTGATGGAGTCAGTGTGTAAAGTGAAAACATGTTAGGAATTTATGCACTTACTTTTGTACACTGATCGTCTTGGAATATGTATGATGTAATGAAATTATGGCTTTTCTTGAAAAAAGAAATAAAGAATTTGTAAAAAAAAAAGAAAAAAAACTTTTAGATGTCTTCCTCAGTGAGCATAGTATACATGTGAGAATGCTTAAAGACTCAAATTCACATACTGTGTATATATATATATATATATATATATATATATATATATGTGTGTGTGTGTGTTTAACAGGATAGACCTGTGTATTTTTTTTCAACCTTATCAACTATGTAATTAAAGCTGAACTCAGAGGATAAAAATGTTTTACTCTTGTATTGGGCCCCTCTCTGCACTGGGGTAACTGTTGTTTTACCTATGGGATGATGAATAAGGTGATATACAGATATACTTCCATCTGCACTGAGATCCCAGGAATACCTACATCTGCACATCAGATTCATCTCACTCAATCCAAGTCAAGTCAATTCTTAATCCAGTTAAATGAGTAAAGTGAGTACTTATTCATATCACTAAAATATTACCAAAGAGTTACACTATAGCATGCTATATTGTATTAGCTTACTAGACAATTAATGGTTATTTATTCAGGGCAAACTCTCACTGAAGAAACATATACATCATGAATATGTAGACACACAGTGCCCCCATGTGTTAGAAAATAGGTTCAGAAAATGTAGCAAATAAAACCCAAAGCAAGTTATATAGGAAGATAGTTTATTTTTAACTTATTTATTCCATCTTGCAAAAAAAATCAATGTACAGTTTGGATATCTAACGTTTTTATTCTAATAAAAAAATAAATATCGTGCCAGGGCCGGAATTCTACGATTTCTACTTCCCTGATACTATTGTGCTACCTTACCCTATGATGTCATCAGAAACTGTGATTCATTATTATATATTATTTTTTAGTATTAAGATGTACTGTATATTTTCTACCTTCCTTGGAAGCTGTATTTTCTGCATCTTTCTGCACCATAGCATGTAAACTGGCTAGCCTTATGCCCCATACACACGATCGGACTTTCCGACAACAAAACCATGCATTTTTGTTCGAAAGGTTGTTGGCTCCAACTTGTGTTGCATACACACGTTCACACAAATGTTGGCCAACAATTACGAACGTAGTGACGTACAAGACATACGTGGTATCTCCATTACAAACGCTAGTTTTACAAGACCGAGCGCTTCCGGCTCGTACTGGATTCCGAGCTTGCGTGGACTTTTGTGCGACGGACTTGTGTACACACTATTGGAAAGTCCGACAACAAAAATTTGTTGGCGGAAAATTTGAGAACCTGCTAGCCAACATTTGTTGGCGGAATGTCCGACAACAAATGTTCGATGGAGCAAACAAGCTCACATCCAACATTTGTTGTTGGAAAATCCAATCATGCATTAAGGCACATACACAATCTGACTTTTTGACAACAAACATGCAAATTAGCTGTTTTAAGGCAACATCCGACCGTGTGTATGCTCCATCGGACAAAATTTTTTGTTTTTCATCGGACAAAAGTTCGCTCTGCAAACAAACTTTTCAGCAACAAAAGTCCGATGGAGCAAAGTCCGATCGTGTGTACAGAAAACCATCGGACTTTAGTTCAAAGTACAAACACGCATGCTCAGAACCAATGCAAAAGATCAAACAACAATACAAAAGTTGACCAAAGGGTGGCGGTAAAGAGCAGAAAAAAACACGTGACTTGGTGAAAGTTGGCTGAAAAAGTCCTACCGTGTGTATGCAATACAAGTTCACGGCCAACGCTCTTTGGACAGAAATCCACGGAAAAGTTTGTTTAAAGTCCAATCATGTGTAAGAGGCTTTAGTATCACAAGAACGAGATGGATCATTGTAACCATACAAGGCTTGCTGAGTCTGGGGATGGTTGGGCTGAAAGAGACAAGTTGCTGACTTTGTATTGGCCAGACTGTTCTACACAGCACATTATACACAGTATAATACTCAGTACACAGAACATTATTTTACCAACAGCATTGTATAAACTGTGCTGTGACAGCAGTATACATGGCCCAGCTGAACTGCACATTAGCATGCTTACTGGCAGTCTGGAACATGTTATTAGAGATGGTACTCTGTTACTTACAGTCAGCAGTGGGGGAAGCCATTCACTGCGCCTGATAATCTTGTTGGCCTGGGCCATGGTGTATTGGTTATGGAGAAACCCACCCCTGGTTGTACAGGAAATAATAAAAGGGTTGTAAATGACAGATTCCAGATACGAACAAGTACAGGAATATGATACAGGAGAACAGGGCCCTGTTTGCAATAACTTACTATCTGGGAAGTTGGAAAATGTTAGACACAATAGGTAAAGAAGATAGCAGAGGCGGTACTGTATGTACCGGTAATTGGAATGGGTTACATAATGATAAATGGTTAAAATAGAAAGAAAATGGATATGCAGTTTTAAAGATTTGGGTTCTTAGACAATTTTAAAAGATTTTAAGGGTGCAGACTAGTTATTGTCTTCTAAGGCAAGCCATACATGGGTCGAATTTCAAAAGAATTTCTAAGAATTTTCGTTCGTATTTCGCACCA